>VMRN01000074.1:1578732-1704745 GCA_010277015.1 Poeciliopsis turrubarensis
TTTATTTTATTTTATTTTATTTTATTTTATTTTATTTTATTTTATTTTATTTTATTTTATATCCAGAATGGTGGTTGTGGGTTGGGGATGTTCAAAGTTTGTTTGAAAAGTTCAGTAATTATATTGTTAAAAATAAAAAAACATAACTTTCCCTTTTAGAGCTGCTCCTTTAAACATTTGCAGATTTTTATTTCTCTTCAATAACGTAGATAATTAATTGAATAATTAATTAAGCTTTTTGTTCTGTTTGATAACTAGGGTGAATTGGAATGTATGAATGATTTAAGTTGTTTTTAAGTGCTTTTAGATGACATTTGTTGTGAATAGGCGCTCTATAAATAATGTATATATTATTATATAAATAACTATGAAATCCAGCTCTCACTTCGACTTAAATGTTTCCTTTAAGCCTCAAATTATGAAGGAAAATCTGCAGCTTATTTATTTTTGAACAACATAATAAGCAACACATATTTCAGCTGAAAAGAATTATTTTGGACTAAATTATGAATTTAACTATCAGATTATTCTGACCATTAAGTATTAGAGGCTTTGATTAGTAAACTGAATTATTATGTTTGTGTTTTTTGTTAAGATTCAGGTATTTTGTGTTTGTGTTGACGTGTGTGGTTGGGACGTGTCTTTCTGACCTTTGACCTAACCCTGACTGTCCCATCTGTCTGTAACAGAAGTCGTCATGACCCCCAACCCCAATGTTGACATTCCAGGTGAGGATATTCTCCAAAATGTTCCTCCATGTTTACAAAGTCTGTCCTATAAAATCTGTCACATCGCAGGTCAAGTTACATCATTTTTTAACTAAAGCTAAATATATATATGTATACATATATATTAAATGATGAAATCTGCTCAAAGTTTATGATTTTCAAAGGTTTTCCAAATTAATTTAACCAGATTCATTTGTCTTATATTATAAGTGTGGTGACATATGAGAGATGTTGGAGTAGGGGATATGAAGGATGTTAGAGCTGGTTTGAACTTCCTGCTCTTTGCTCATCGTTCAGGTTATATTTAACCAATTTAGATGTTAAACAGCTGTTGTACAGACACCCTGTTGCCATGGCTACCTAAACTAGAAATGATCCAAAGATTTTATTGATTTTTTTTTTTTTTAAAGATGAAGCAAAAATCCTTCCAACTGCGCAGCATCCAAAACCATTGGGGAACATTTGTCCAAAAATGATTGTTAATCCAAAAAATTCTGAACAAAAGTCAACAAAAAGAAGAAATCAAGCTAATGTAAACAAAGAAAGTGAAACTGGCAGTGACAAAATACATACCTTTAAATACATACTGTAGAACCTTGTAAAAGTTCTCCTCTCCCTTGAATACACCAGATTTTGTGGCCTAAACTGGAAGATTTTAGTGGAAAAAGTTAATCTGTTACAGAAGCCAGACTGGGGAAAAAACAAACCGAAAGAAAAAAGGGGAGAGTAGTAATAAAAGAGAAGAATGGAGGGAGGATTTCTCCTGGAGAGAAAGAATAAAAGCCTCCTGGGTCTCAATTAGCTGAGCTGAAGCATCACACGAAGGCAGTTTGGGGTCTGCCAGTGCAGCTCCACAGTCGTCTCTGCATCCTATTAGCCTGTAAAAAAAACCGTCCAATTCACAGAGACCACTGAATGCATCTGAATGCTGCGGCTAAGCTGCTGGCGCCTCTCCACTGCCAGAGCAGCAACTGACAGAGATTTCTCCCATACACATGCATGAACCCAACCTGATCCCAATCAGTTTGGGGAATCTTCCTAAAAGTGATTCTCAGGTAGTGGCACAATTTACTTTCAAGATAGATTACTGTTTACTTTTCATAACTTAGAGGCTATGTTAGGGAGTAGAAAATGTCAAGTCAAGGTTATTTGTGAAGCACGTTTCAGGAACAAGGAAATTTTGCGCCTGCGCACAACGCTGGAGGGCAAAACGCCGATCTTATTTTTTACTAGCCGCAGTAGAACGCTTATGTTGACAAAATGAAACCTGAAACATGAAGGTATTATTAATTCAGTGCGGTTTCATCCACTGCAAAACAGAAAATAATCCAGAAAACCACATATTTCTCACTCCCTGTGTCAGCTGCGCTACACACTGGTTGCCATAGAAATTGACAACAACGCCACCTTTTGAAACAGGATTCAACAACTGAGCTGAACATTAAGAACAGAACATTCAGTCATGTTTTTAGGCTTGACGTTTATTTTGAGATTATAAATAAGTGACTGCCGTGGTAGATTAGCTACTGCTGCTATTAGCTGCTATTAGCTAATCTAACTGTTAGATTAGCCTCCGCAAAATAACTTTATTTCAAACAAGAAGCCGACAGGGGCAAATAAAACACGGAGGGTGTAGAAACATAAATATAAGGGAATTTCAGAACATGTAAATTAAACTCAAATTTAAAATTGCTACTCGACGTTTTACGTATTTGGACAGTTCACAGTTGCTATAGTAACGGTTGCCTGGGCGATAATGGGTCGGTTAGAGCATGGCAGCTGAAAACCAATGTTAACAAAAAACACAAGACTCAGTGTTACATTGTAACTAAAAGGAATTGAATACATTATATAAGGACGTAGTCTTTCACAGGCAGATGTAGTTGGAATTGATGTTGGCTGCCATTTTACCCCAGGGAACATTTATATTTTAGCTTAGCAATGAACTAGCAACCAGGTCAAATTCAGTTTCCAAACCATCCAGCAGTTAGTGGAGACATTAAATGAAGCTTAAAAGTCACAAGATTCCTCGTAGAGACATAAAACAGTGAAATTTGATCAATTTGGAGGTTTTCAACCTGTTTCAAACATGGCAGCATCTTGCAGTACCCATCACCGGTCAGAGCGTTTCTTCTGGAGAATAAATACACACAACTGAGTGCACATGTTTTTAATAGAGATGCCACAAAATCCTGAGGCATTCTCAACCTGAGAGAATTAAACGAGTTGGTAAACACAGCATGAGATTGGAGTATTCAACTTTATAAAGTTACTATATGATGCTTGGCTCCAGGAAGCTGCTAGTAATCCCTGCCTTGGCTTCCTGTTAGGTTTTACTGGAGCAGATGGGGGAGCTTTGTTTGAGAGAGGGAGCTCATTAGTTAATAAAATACTTGGGATTCAGCTGAAGGATAATCAACTCCTTAAGGTTTTTTTTCAGAGCTGTTCTTTATGAAGATCACTTGGTGTTTCTTCAAAGCTTTGGTGCATTTTAAATGTTTGAAAACCAACAAAGAGAAAGTGAAATTCATCAACAAAACTGTCCGTTTTCCCATCATCAGAGATTATATTTAAGGTGCAATAAGCAGTAAATCAGGGGTGTTCAAAGTGTGGCCCAGGGGCCTTTTGTGGCCTTTGGACTAATTTTGTGGCCTTTGGACTAATTTTGTGCGGTCCAAAACTGCAATTCAAAATGACACAAATTTGATTATCATGTAATCTATTAATTACATGACGAGTTAAAACAAGCTCAATAATTTCCATTTATTTACCAAAAACTGGATGATAAACGTTTTCAGGCGTCCTGGCCTTTTTGAAGAACAGGACAGAGACGTCATTATTCATTTCATTTGTTGTTGTTTTTTTTTTTGCTTATTTATTTTGGATATTTAAAATGTCTTCCAGTTCCAGTGTAAAATGTTCATTAGAATTTAAAGTTTGTTATCTTTGACAGTGTGTTCTTCCATTATTATTCCATTACCATTAAAAATGGTCTCAAAACGTCAATGTTGTTGTTTGTTGCAATGACTTCTATTTTATGACAGGCTCACTCAGGTCAATGTTTAGATTCAAACATCGGCTGTAATGGCTTTTTGTTTTGTCTTCTAGCTTACGTTTGGTTTGCCTGTAACTTCGACTTCCCGTCGTTATGCGGTTGGACGAAGGACAGCGGCTCAGGAGCCGAGTGGTTCGTCCAGAGCGGCGAGGCTCCGGGCCACAGAGGCCCGACGCTCGACCACACAGGTAGGCCACACATAAATAATAATAATAGTAATAATAATAAAGTTTATTCCAGGACGAAATATCCTCCTGGAACGAGCCTTGGGACTCTGCTGAGCAAAGCATGTTCATAAAATCTTTAAATAACACATTTTATTCCCAATGCAGCAGGAAAACAACAGCATTACTTTTTCTGTCGTCACATAAGAGCAGCTCTGGTCAGGCGTTTACACTCAAATATAGTAATAATTTCAGGTTTTTAATGATTTATTTGAACCATTTTTTCTGCAGTGAAATGATTCACATTCAATTAAATCTTTAAAACTTCTCATTGGTGATGTGATTATGATAGAATGTTGGTGTAAAAAAATCACTTTTTGACCAATTGACCAATAATCAATGCGAGCAATACGAGAGTTTACTTCCTGGAACACAAAGCTTAGACTTGGGAACTTTTAAGATTATTTTCTGACATATGGAAACCGTATGGAACCATCCCAGAGTTTACAGGCTGTTTTCTCAGAACCCACAGTCCTTCTCTGTGACTTACGGGTTGCTTTTCAGAACTTGCATCAAACTTTTCTTCAACTATCGCGTTTTCTGAAACGTTTGACGACTTTCTGGGATCTATGTGATTCTATCCCAGAGCTTGTTTTCCCAGGACCTGCAGAGAACCAAAACTAAATCACTTTCTATAACTTAACAATACTTTTCTGAAACTGTTTTCTGAAAATACAGGTTGCTTTCCAGTTTTCTTTGGTTTGACATCGGCAGTTTTCCTTTCCAGAACTTTCTTTCTTGAATATGAGGTTTCCTGCAATCAATAAAGGTTTCAGGTTCTTTCTTGAACTTTTTGTTTCTCACCACCAACAACATACTAAACTGGAGCGAACAGATTACTTTTTGAGAATTTAAAGGTTACCTTCTCATAGAGTTAAGCAATAAATCGGTGACGTTATACAAACGTGAACAATATCAACTGATAACTCGTTCACTAAACTCCAATCCAGAACCACACAGCATTCTGGGAGATAAAAGCTCAACGTCTCACATCAACTAACTCTCTCCACTCTTTGGTTACCTAGCAACCTTCTCCACTCTTTGGTTACCTAGCAACAATCTGTTGAGTAACTCGTGCCACAGCAGTTTAAGGTTTTGCTAATAATTACTTAAAAATAAAAAACGATGTGAAATCAAAACTGGATAAAATGGGACATTTTTTACCTTTTAAAATGCAAATAGTTGAGGGTGTATGTGTAATTTTAGTCATGTGTGGATTGAAAATCTGTCCTGGTTGAAGTTATTTATGATAATATAGTTATCATAAATTACATATGATGACAATAACTTCCACAATAACATTTTTCTATACAATCTTCCTTTCTGTCTCAGTAAAGCAGCTGAAAGCTTGAAGAAATCCAGAGATTTAAAACTCCTGATAATAAGCAGGATGCTGAACAGAGCGAACCTTCAGAAGTTCGCAGCCTTTAAACATTTCTCTAAGCGATGAAACAACCTTGAAGTGTTCGACTTTTTTTCTGAAAAACATCTCAACACAGAAATCCATCAGCATGCTTCACCTCTCTGGCCTTCTTCTCCATTGGATGGGTTTGATGGATGTTTGCGTGGAGGCGACAGCAGCGCCGAAATGAATGATTTCTCCTTGATTCTTTGACTTAACCAGATCACAAGTAAAAAAATGAGCTCTTTATGACGGCAGGGCTGACTTTCTCCAGATACCCGATCCTTTGTTTTCCCTGAAAAACCTTGTGAAGTCCTTGATGTCTTCGGCGTGTTTGAGGCAGATATTCGAAAAGTGAAAAGACTCTTTGACCAGAACACCCTTGAGAGCTTTGTGGGCTTTTTATAAAGCGCCTCTTTCTCACTGAGAAATATGAAGGAACAAAAACTTGCATGTTTCATTCATGAAGCCTTTTCTGGAGCTCATCTCTGTCTGCCATGGTTTGTGTTCTGCTGTCCCCTGCAGGCGGTTCAGGGAACTTCATCTACATGCAGCTGACAGACACAATCGCACCCAGTAAGCCCGGAGAGGAGCAGAGCAGGGAGGAGAAGGTGGCCCGGCTGGTCAGTTTATCCATCAGCACGCCGGACGCCAGCCTCTGCATGTCCTTCTGGTACCAGATGGCCGGCGAGCGCGGAGGGGCGCTCAACATCAGCTATCGCCACGACGACGACGACAAGGTCCAGGTCCTGTGGATGAAGAGCGGCCATCAGGGCAGCAGATGGAGGGAAGGCCGTGTCTTACTTCCTCAAACAAGACTCTCTTATCAAGTAAGGAGCGTCTGCAACAGCTGAGGAAAATGAAAATGGCGGGTTTGTGTTGACAGAAACAAAAAGAGGCTCAGCCTGAGACGTTTCTGCCAGTTACAACATCATCAACTTATGGATGGACAGACATTTGGATCAGAAACAAGCTAAATTTATGGACCAATCATTTTTACAGACATCCAGGGTTTCCTCTACACTGCAAAAAAACAAACTCTTATCTAGTGTTTTTGGTTTAGTTTGATAAAACTAACTCAAAAGTAACTTTTCAGCAAAAAAATATGAGTTTCTGTGAAGTGACTAATTCCTAAATATTGATTAAAATGTTATAAGAGAAATGATCTACCATTGGAAGAAGTAATTTTAACTTAAAATGACCTTGTTCCTTTGGCATTTCACTTACTTTTTCAACCAATATTAAGGAATTATTAACATAAGACAAGCTCTTATATCTTGCTGAAAATAAGTTTTGTCTTTATTCACATTAATTATAATATTTGCCCTAGAAACTAGACCGAAAAAGACTTTGCCAAAGTGCCTGTTTAAAAAGGCCATTCAGCACCATTTAAAAAGCTTGTTTATTTGTTGATTGAACTTCCTGTTTGCTGCCGTTTCCAGGTGTTGGTGGAGGGAATCGCAGACAGACGCACCACAGGCCACATAGCGGTGGATGACATCCAAATCATGGACGGGCTCAACAATCAGGACTGCAAGGGTTTGCATTGACAATACGTTAGCAATATTAGGGTGGAATAAACCTTCAGGAACTGGATTAACTTGTTCTTAATTCTTGTTTTTGTCTCCAGATCCAGAAGCTCCAACGTCTCCACCCACTAAGATCTTAATGCTACGTAAGTGACGTGTATTTCACTTCCTGGTCGTGTTTATTTTGACACATTTGTGAGTAAAATGTTTTATTTTAAACCAAGAACGTCTTTGCAGAGTCTCAGCAAACGTGCAAATATATAATATTTTTAATTGTTATGACCTTGTGTACGCTTCTTATTCAATAGATCTGATTGAGCAAAATTTTTGAGTCATTTCTATTGTGTGGATCAATAGTTCTCCATGATTTCTGCCAAAGTTTTAAGATTTTCCTTTGGCGATTCTATCTAATCACTGATTCTTCCACCCATCCGTCCGTCCGTCCGTCTGTCCGTCCGTCCGTCTGTCCGTCCATCCATCCATCCATCCATCAAACCTGCAGTTGATGCCACCAATTTATCCAGATTTCCATCCAACAAAATTATCAATCATTCAATGATTGTCCATCCATCTAACTATCTGTTTGTATCTTATCCATCCATCAACCAACCAGTCATCTCTCATCCATCCATCCATCCCGGCATAAACTAGCACAACTTTCGAGGATGGAAACTTGATCCTAAAAATAAATGTAATCCATTTTAACTCAGGTCAGATTGTTGCTGTATACGTTAGATGTGGATTTTTTCTTCTCCTGCATCACCTGACCCCTTCTGAAGGAAATGTTTCTGCACTTTAGACGATAAAACTCGTAAAAAATTAAGAAAAATAAGTCAAAATGTCTCTGTAATCAAGTTACTTTATTGAAGAAAGCCAAAGAGACACAACAGCAGACATTTATTTTACTGATATTGATATAAAGATTTATAAGAAAACAGTTCTAAGTTTATGGTAGTTTCACTTTTTTCTTTGAATCACAATAAAGAAACCAACATGAAGTAAGTTCAGTTCATTTCAATCTCAACTGATTTAAACAACAACATCCTAATAGCTCAACAGAAATATGAAAGCAAAACTACTAGATCCCAGAGAAGTTTAGATTTTCTTGTGGAGAAAAACTTATGTTAGAATGAAAGAAAACATCAGCAGTGGTTTCCTTCATGGCTCCTTTACAAAGAGAAATACACTTAAACCATAGAAATCAGAAACAAAACAGTAGAACAGACATCAGAATAAAGAACCCTGATCAACGATCACAGAGAAAATCTAGTTGGGTTTACCGAACTCTGCAGAACATCCAGTGTTATAAACAGAAACTCCAGCCAGCAGCGGCTCAGTGAATCTGGTCTGGACTCTGTGGATCAGAGTCATGGATTCAGAGACTCTGTAGAAGGACAGAATACCTGCTCTGTGATCCAGGTACACTCCCACTCTGGAGGAAACCGGACCTGAGATGGATTTCCAGATGCTGTTGTGACCAAATTTGGAATCATGACAACTTAATGCCCACGATTTGCCATTATATCCAATTAAACATTCCTTTCCTATTCCTACTCTGCTGATATTCTTGTATGCGACTCCTATGATAGTTGGTCCTCCTCTCCACTCCACTTCCCAGTAACAGCGTCCAGTTAGACTCTCTCTGCTCAGAACCTGATAGTAATGACTGAATCTGTCTGGATGTCTGGAATAAGACTGAGATTGACCCATCAGTTTCACCTTCCTGTTCCCCTCTGATAGTTTAAGCTGTGCTTGTGCCGTGTTTGGATCCAGAGTAATTTCACATGAATATCTCAAGAATCCAGCCCTTGTCTTTGGTTCTGGTTCTGACAGTAGAACATCCACCTCAGTGACCATCAGTGAGATGTTTGTCCATGAGTCTCTCAGGACGTCCTGTAGTTTCTCTCTGAGCTCTGACACAGCTGCTGCCACGTCCTCAAAGTGTCTCAGAGGACGGATGTTGATGCTGGATGAGTGTGTGGACTCACTGAGTGCTGGCAGTGAGGGGTAGTTGAGGAGAAACTGGGTGTGATCCTCTGTGTGTGAGAGCTGCTCCAGCTCAGCGTCTTTCCTCTTCAGCTCAGTGATCTCCTGCTGCAGCTTCTCCTGAACATCTTTGACTCGACTCACTTCAGTTTCCTGCTGGGATCTGATCTGCTGCGTCACATCAGAGCTTCTTTCCTGGAGGAGACGGATCAGCTCAGTGAAGATCTCCTCACTGTCCTCCACTGTTTTATCAGCAGAGCGATTGATGGCCTCCACCTCCTGTTGAAGCAGCTTCACATCTTTCTCTCTGTCCTGGAACATCTTCATCACCTCATCATGCTTAGAGCAGATGTTCTCCTGCAGGTTCTTGTTTGGTTCCACCAGTTTGTGTTTCTTTAAAGGAGCCACATCATAATGAGGCTGAAGGTGTTTCTCACAATAAGAGGCCAGGCAGAATAAACAGGACTTGATAGCTTTCAGTTTTCTTCCAGTGCAGGAATCACAGGCCACATCTTCAGGTCCAGCATAGCGGTGGTCAGCAGGAGCAGATTGGGGTCCAGTCTTCTTCATCTGCTCCACTAAAGCTGCTAGCATGGTGTTCTTCTTTAGCACAGGCCTCGATGTGAATGTCTCCCTGCATTGAGGACAACTGTGGATTCCTTTCTCATCCTCTTCATCCCAGTGGGTTTTGATACAGTTCATACAGTAGTTGTGTCCACAGGCAATAGCCACCGGATCCTTCAGTAGATCCAGACAGATCGAACAGCATAAAGTTTCTTGATCCAGCTGTTTGTGCTCCATTCTGGCTCTCAGTTATAGTATCTGTGTGAGTTTACTGAAAACAGCAACCGGTTTGAGCTCTGATCTGTGACTCACATCTCAGTGCAGAGAGGCTGCAGCCAATCAGGTTTCACCTTCAGCCGCTGGTTTCTCCCAGCTTCAAGGCGTGTTTGAATAGCAAAGTGAGTCTGAGGGAGAGGCTGGAAGAAGATTAAGCAAACGAATGATATTAGAAGGAGTCAGTTTGTCCTGTAATGAAGAAAAAGCAGCAATGATAGTGCAGTCAATGGCTCAACATTATTGGTCAATGTTTCTTTCATAATGTTTTAAAAGCAACTCTAGACAGTTGGGTTTTTAGTCTTGATTTAAAGGATTCAGTGTTTCAGCTGTTTTACAATTTTCTGGAAGTTTGTTCCAGATTTGTGGCGCATAGAATCTGAATGCTGCTTCTCCATGTAACTAGTTAATACCCATCTCTGTTAATTACTGAGTTAGTTGAAAATTCTTCCTGATCTCAACCATCTAACTGAAACGTTTTCTTTCCCTTGCAGCCATGGACTCCCTCTCTCAGGAAACGGGTGAACTCGGCCGGCCGGGCAACATGCTGAAGACGATAGACCCCATCCTCATCACCATCATCGCCATGTCGGCTCTGGGCGTCTTCCTGGGCGCCATCTGCGGCGTCGTGCTGTACTGCGCTTGCTCGCAGGGCAGCATGACCGACAGGAACTTATCCGCCCTGGAGAACTATAACTTTGAGCTGGTGGACGGCGTCAAGCTAAAGAAGGACAAGATAAACGGACAGACGAACAACTACTCAGAGGCGTGAAGGCGCAGGGGCCAGAGCTTTGGGAGCTCCGCTTGCGGACACGTTACAAGCAGCCAATCACGGGGCTGAAGCCACTAATGGGACGGCAGGGTGGGCTAACAGTGAGCCAATTTCATTTTTATTTCTCAGGAGCGTTGGTGGAAGGGACTCACCTGTAGGGGGCACTGTGTATAAAGAACCTGTACAGCAAAAAAGAAGAAAACTAAGGATTCTCTTTGTTTTTCGACGTGCTTTGTTGATTTCACGTAATCACATGCTGGTGTTGAGACCAATTCAGACGAAAGTATCATTAGTGAACTTTTGCAGAAAGATTTAATGTTTCTGTTTGTGGTTTTTCTCGTCTTTTCGTTCGAATGTTTTGAAGAATGAGCGAAGCTAGCTTAACGCGTGTGGAAGTGTGTGTGGACGTCTCACTCATATACATCTGCATCTGAGGTGTGTCTGACTATACAAACCGTGTGTGTGTGATCTTGACGCAGGACCACTGACCTGCTCCGACAGTGCCTTTTTTTTCCTGTTTTTCTGTTGCCTTGTTTTCTGCTGGTTGTTTTCCCATCGGCTGGCATTCTGTCCAGGGTTCTTATACAAACTACGGGGAAAGGTTTCCAGACTGTGTCTGTAAAGCAGCATCTTTTTATTGCTGTAATTTTACCATAAAACAGCATCTGGTTGCACTGGCATTCACTCAGCTGTTGAGTTCCAGGTTTATATCCGCAGAACTGAAGAAAACTATGAAAATTCCCAATATGGTAAATGTGTAGGAGCCCTGAATGCCTCATATTCATGGCACATGACACATCCAACGTATTGTACATAGGTTTTAATATATATTTGAGCGCCCTTTTCTATAGAGGAAGACGCCAGTGCTGCAGTATCCTTTCTGTGTTCAAATCACACCAGTCGCTGAAGGATGTTTACCATCCCTGGTGATTCAGAGGAGAAACGCACCAATGAAAGGGAATTTATGTCTTAACAGGGTAAAAACACACAACCTCAGCAGCTACAGTGACAGAAAGTCAAAGGGGTTTCATTGATTACACTTGGATCTGGCTGGACACATTGTTAAACTGCCTGCAAGGATTCATCTTGTGTGAATGTAATGTTGAGGTACCAGAAAACAAACTACATGGACCTGGATGTAACAACATGGCCGCCGCAATGCAAGGCAGCTGCAGAAACTCTGGTGAGAATAGGAGGCAATGAAACAACACATATAGTTAACATTCTTTTCAGAAAGGTAAATGACTTTGTATTACAAATTTAGTCTTAATTTCCATTACAGATCCTGAATCTTAACTAATTCTGGGAAATTGTTGCTTTAGACTTTCCTACTGCCCTTCTTTACCTTCACAAAGTTGGTTGGGTTGTCCAGTTCATTTGTTTCATGGATCAAAAGAGCGCTTAAGTATGTCCCTTTGATTAATCTTGTTGGAATAGAGAATACCAGGTTTGCTTTTTATGGGCGGCCAGTTCTTTCAATCCAAAGCAAGAGCTTTTGTCTGTATTGTTAGCATTACAGCTGCGTCTCGCCACAGATCCTGTTGTCTGCAGTTTTATGGTTCAGAGATCGTTTCCACCATCAGTTGGACCAGACAAAAAACATCAAACCAAACCGCACCGACCCATCCATACCTCTCAGCGGAATCGAGGCAAAGGTGCATTAAGAAGACGAGGTTACCTGGTTTGGGAACATCTGGGTCTCAAGAGACCGTTTCCACTGCCAGTTGGACTCTTACTGGACAAGTGGGGTTAAACCCAAACGTCTAACGTATCGTCCTACTAGTAGGACAACAAACGTGTCTCGTGCCTGTCAGAAGCAGTGATGCTTTTCTGTCCCCCAATCAATGGACTGTGTTGCCTGATTCCAGTATCTCCAACCTAACTGTACCGTACCATTGTCCTATGGACCTACAACTGCAGGCGGCCCAGGAATAGTTCAGTACGGGTCGGTTCTATGGGCCGTTTTTACAATGTAAACAGACAAAATGGCGTACCAATCTACACTGATCTGTGCCATTCTGCTGAGTGGAAACAAGGCAGAGGCGCATTATGGAGAGAAGGTTATCTGGTGGGGACCTCTGGGTTTCATCTTTGTGTTTTTGCAGATGATATGATGCTAATAGCATCATTAAGAAGTAGAAGTAGTAGAAGAGTCTACTACTCAGAGCCTGAGGCTTTGCTTCTCGTTGTTTTTCTGCATTGGGCTCCGTGTGCTGCCATAAGCAGAGCAGTCCAAGTGTCTTGAAGGTCACATTGTCCAAGGAGTACAACACCTACAAATAAGCAGCTGGATAGAAACTTCTCTAATGCATATAAAGTGTTTCCATTGGAGCCTTGTGAAATACACCAATTCAGACACTGCTGAAAACCCAATTTCTTTCCAAAATTAGCGTGTTCCCATTGAGGAAATGTATTTGAGTAATTCCATGGTCAATAGAAACTCAGCTACTAGAGGCACCGAAAAACCCTGGAAGCCTGGAAAAGCATTGGGATTCAGAATCACCTGGGGGACAAATTTCTGGGTTTCTGTTTCTTCGGTGACATAATTTCAGATGATTTTGGAAAAGTTTGGGGGAAGTCTTGCAGACTTCATTTTTTTCCACCTTTTGACACAGTTCTTCACTGTAGGGATAATTTAACTTAATTTTTGTCATGAAAATGATCATTTTTGAAGATTTAAGGAAGTACAACTCCTTGTGAGAAAATAGACTATTTCCTTCTCCAAAGAACAGATACAAACATTTCCATTTGGTTGAAAAAGAAAATCATGAATGTGTGTTAGTTTTATCTCAGCTGAGCAAATAATTAGATTTTGTTTAAGCCTAATTTTTTTTATTGATTCATATCTTTCTAAACAGGAATGTTGCTTTACAATTGAAAGAAAACTCTGGGAGAAAAACTGTCCGTCATTCAGCAGCTTGTGTTCATGAACAGATATAAATGATAAATACACATCATCATTAGGAACTTTGGGGAGAAACAGATGCGTAATGTATTTTCTCCTCTTTCATAGGAATGTCTGATGTTTCAGCTGGACTCTTCTAAAGGAAAAGGATGCTGCAGCACTCGTCCTGAAAACAAATGTTGCACTGATATATTTAAAAAAGAAAAAATCTATGTGTTTATGATGTTGATTTATGAAAAGAGAGGAGGAAAGACGGAGAGGACAGTGTTATTGTTGCTTCTTTTTAACATGGTTTTAGACAGCCATGGTATAATTCTGAATTGTACAATTTACAGAGATGTTTTTCATTCTCGAAAAAGCTTATATACGAGTAACGATTTTATTTACTTGGTATAATATCACCTTGTGTTTTTTGTACCGTCATTGATGTACGTGCCATTGTTTTCTTCTGTTTTTCTTTGGATGACAAGAGAAAGCGTTTTATTTTCTGTACCGTTTCTGTAGTTTTCTTGTCTAAAAAAAAACAAAAAAAACAAAGGAAAACAAGGAAGTAAAAAGAATCAGAAAGCTGTGAGGCCTTATGTGACTTAAAGTATTGTTTGTACTTTGACTTTCTGCTCCACACCGACTCATCCATCTCTGTTGTTTCAGACTCTCATCACTGACTATTACATTCCAAAGAATTGGGTCAAATAAATGTTTTAAATAAAACTTGCTCTGGTCTGTTTTATTTTTTAGATTTTACCCAAAATTTTAATTTCTGGAACCGCCCATCCTTTCACGAACTACCAAACACTGTATAGTAAAAATGTGTTAGCTTACGCTAGCATAATTTAGCTCATGTTTTGCAACACTTTATGCTCAAATTATGTCATCAAGTATAAATGTTTGTGATTTTTTAATCGGTTTTAACCAAATATTTTTGCTTAAACTTCCATCTCCGAGTCTAAGCTGTCGACACAGTTTGCACAATACATCGTACTGCTATGATGTTAGCATGATAATGCTAATTTTGGTTGCTCTTACTGTTAGCATGCTATTTAGAGTTGAAATTTTCAGCTTTGATCTTTCACTAATTATCGCATAATACATTAAAGGCAGCCAATAGAGCTTAGATAAGACATTTTATTATAACTTTTATGATGGCATCTTTACGCTAATTTTAGCAGTTACTGTTAGCATAAAGAGTTAGCCAGTTTTTTTTGTCATTGCCAAGGCAAAAAAAATAAAGAGTTGTCCCTTGTGAGAGTAAAAGAATAGGACAGTAAAAGTTTTATTTCACTTAATATGTTTTGATTCCTGTTAGCATGCTATTACTAGCATGCTAACAACAGTTTAGTATGCAGTTAACATTATTGTTATTGTTAGCACTGAGCATTTACTGTGTCATTTCTTGTTACCCTGTTGTTAAATTATATGTTTTTCAGCTGGGAAAATTCCAGAACAAAGTAATTTCATATATAAATACTCATAACATCGGGTTCCATAATTTAAGAAACATATGTGTAATTATGTTTAATAATTTTTTGTCTACTGAAGGCTTAAATTTAGGCTTATACTTGTAATAAAAAGAAAATTTCCATTATCAGTTCTCTGGTTTACAAAATTAATTATCTGGTTTAGCCACCATTGAAACTAAAACTATTAAAATCTAACCTCAAGTACATAAAAAATATTGCCACACAGACACCGTAGTGTTGCTTGTTATAGAATTAAATTAAAAATACACCCTGAAAACCATTAAAGAGGTGCACTTTCTTTTCATCATGGCTGTAGTTACAGGAGCGCTCTACACTAGAGTTAATTAAAAGTGCAGTTTTATGAAAACAGATGGTGTTTAACAGCATGATTTTAGTCAGAAACATCAAATTTATTATCTCTATCACCTCACATTTGGTCCTAGATTGCATTTTCATTGTATCCTGCCAGGTTTGGTTAATTATTACTAATGGCATAATTATGAAGTACATCTGTTGAAAGTCTGTGCTGCGAATTGAAAAATAGCACTCTCAGTTAAATCTTTATTTAATGACTTTTTTCAGTCAAAATAAATAAATTTAAAACTGAATGCTGTTTTTTATTCAGGCAAACCTTCAAAACTGTACAATAATTTACACATCCCTTTCCAAAAATGTATAACTTTGTTTGACTGAAGTAATGTGGTTTTCCTTCTTAAAACAAGAAAATAAACAAAAGCTGAATTAAAATGAATCTCCAAATACAACCCAATCAGATGTAATTCAATCAGGAATAATCCAGTGATTTTTACTAAAAATATTCTCCTTTATTTTTTATTTTCTTCAAATAAACATCATAGATGTGAAGTTTGTCAAAATTAGTTTTTTATTTATCCTTCAAACTTATTTTGTTTAATCAAAAAAAAAAAGTCTCATTTTTTTGGTTGCCATGGTTGCCATGGTTGCCGTTACCATGGCAACCAGTAACTGACAGCTCTTTCTACCTGTTGCCTTTCTGTAACTAAAAGCATCATATCAGTGTTTTCTTTACAAGTATTACATTTTAATATATACTTCAGATAAGTTTAATCATGTACAGTTTAATTGTGTGTAAGTTTTGCCATGTTATGTATGTATTTTTAACTGTGGTCAAAATTAATGTGTTCTGTTTAATTTTACAAAAGGCTGTCAAGTGCACCGCCTGCTGTTCGCCTCTTTGGCCACAAGGTGGCAGTGTTGCAATAAGAAAATGCAACGCTGCAATTTTTTTTTCTTATTGTTTTTGAAATAATTGACAGTAATGTATAAAAGTTTTGGGCAACACTAAATTCTTGAAGGCTGTCTTGATTATTTCAGTTTCTTTTGGACTTGTTTTTATTTATTTATTATTTTACATTAAAGTTTACAAAAATGCCAAAAGGAAAACACAAAGATGGGTGACTCAAAGTTATAAAATGTACCTGAAATCGTGTATCTTTTTCAGGTCTTCAACCTGCTCTGAGTCTGATGTGAACTTTAGTCATGCCAGCTTCTGCTTGGTTGAGGTTTCCGACCTCAGTACGCTTTCTCATACATATTTAATCTCAGTGTTTGTGTCGCAATAATCCACTGTGTTGCAATGCAGCCTCCTTAAAAGTGGCTTGAGGGTTTCATTAATTTAATCATCTGATCTCAACGGATAATAAATATTCTTTAAGTGTGAAATTACTTCTTGATCTTTGACTTCTTGATTATTAACAAGGAATTTTATGATTGTAATGGATTGCAAACCAACACAAGGATTGTTTTTCTTTTCTTCTTGAAAAACTTTCATGTTTTAGGGACTCTAATTTGTGTCAAACCTACAGTGAATTATCAGATATACATCACAGAAGACGTGTGTGGTGATGGAAATAATGTGCCAGTTGCTGGTGAGAAGCTATAACAGTGTTTTATATTTATGATGCAACACTTTTCTTTTGATTATTAAATGGCTAATAAAAGAAACTGCAGTTTAATATAAACAATATTTAGCAGACTTTCTACCAGGCTATATTATTCTTATTATTAATTATCCTCAAGACAACAGTTTTCTTCTTTATTGTGAAAATATTCCACAAACAGAGCTGACCCCTGGTGTGACAGAACAGACAAGATTATTAAATGCATAACTGAAAAGTATAATCAAATAGTTTAAATTATGCAATTCAAAAATATGTTTTTGCTTGTTATTTCATGCTGGGGCTGGAGAGAACAGCAAAACAGCACCAACTATGATAACAGGAAGTCCTGTTTTTTCAACTTATAAAAGGAAATTAATTGTAACGTGTTAGATATTATTATCCACAATTTTTTAAATTTACTTAAATAATAATAATAACAAAAGTAATTACTCTGTACATTAAATGCACTTATAGAATCACCTAATGATTGCTACTTTCCAACTTCCTCTTATCGATTTTGTATTTTATTCATCAATACATTATTAAAGGTAGTATTTACTGTGTTAATGTGTAGTACTGTTCTAAATAGTTCAGAGTTTGCAGGAGAAATGTGAAGCTTTAAAGCTGAGTTTTCTGCGCATGCTCATGAAAACGGTTTGACATCCGAGGTGAGCAAGGGTTCATTCTCTGCTTGTGTGTTTGTTCTTCTTAAGGCCGCTTGCCGCTGTACTTCCGGTGTGGGCGGGGTTAGATTCAGAATAGGGGGTTTGTTGAAGTGAGGCAATAGAAAAAGCCCCACCAGTATTATACTGGGACCAACAACGTGTCCCAACCAGATTCTGGATCCTCATTTACTTCATTTATATGGAAAGAAAAGAGTTTCGTTGCTCCTGTGTTTTTACCCCCAAATTGTTCACCTGCACGGAGCTCAAACAAAGCGAACCCAGATAACAGTTTTAGCTAGTTGTTTCTCCAGGATCCGTTAAAAAAAAGGGACATTTTGTGGACCTAATGTTGCTCTGACTCAACAACAAACCCCCCGTCAAGCAACGACTTAAGGTAAGTAATGTTATTTTAATTTAAATTTACCCAGCTCTGCCTCGATTACAGCGACTTAAAACAAACAAACAAACAAACAAAGTGAGCGTCAAGAAAGAGAAAAAGCGGAGAAAGTAAAGAATATTCGTCTTCAGGGTGTGGATCAACGACAAGCTAGTTAGCGGTCGAAAAGTGGCTGGTTGCTTTCAACACAAACTAAACAAAGGGGGTTTAAATGGTCTTTATGTTTAAAGCTGAGCAAAGGCTGGGAATTAATCCGAATCTGGGTTTTGTGGGGAAAGTGGGCCAGAAGGAGACGCTTTGTGCGGGCAGAACTCTGCTAGCTAACACGATCTGGAGACAAAAGACAAAAGTTATCGATCACTTATCGACTTCATTCTGTCGGTTCATTAATACCTAAAACGTTCTGATTAGACCTGAATGACTTATGTTGTTTCATGGTTTTAATCCATATTTTTAGACAACCTTAACTAGTCAGTTGTGTTTAAAATGTTGCAAATCTCAGCTTAAAAGTTCAAAGTGCTAAAAAGTGTAGCCCTTTTATCAATGAATGAGGTTTGAGATATTGTCTTAAGAGAAATGACTTTTTACCCAGGACGCCATGTTCATGGGGCGCCCAGGTCCAAACAGAACTGTCTTCAGAAATGTTTTCATCTACAGAAAAAAGGCTGGAAATTAACCAAAATGCTGGGTTTTTCTACTCCTCCAAACCTGTTGGTGGCGCTAAACATGAAGCATTTAACATGTGGCAATATGCAGCAAGAAAAGAAAAAATGTAACCCTCAGTTTTTGTGGTCATTATGTCTTTGGGTCATAGGTCGAGGCTAGTTTGTTTGCGTTTTGAACCTGATTTTTGTTGTCGGCAAAATTAATTGAATTAAAGGTTTTCTGTTTTAGTTTGGATTTATTTGGTTGGGATAATTTGATTGGTTTTAATTAGTTGTTATAGTGTGTTTGCTGGTTTTTATTGGTTAAATGTTATTTAGTTTTTGTTGTAGCAGTTTTAGTTTTGCCACTCCTTGGTTAATTTTTAGGAGCAGATTTCAAAAAGGTATTGTATTGTGAATATATATACATCTATTGGTTAATAAAAACAGACTCGGACGTTTTTTTTTTATCTTGCTCGTATAATAAATAGCAAGGTAGTTATTCATGTAAAACCAGATGTTGCAATCTTGTAATTTCCTAATTTTATTTTAGATTATATTTGAAGTTTCACTTTATTAAAGCTGTGATAAATATATTGTATATAGCTGTTGAAACTGTCACAATTTTTGACAGTATGGTATGAAACAAAATCTGCTAAATAAACATAAAAATTAAATTCTTCTGCTGCGTCTTGTGGTAACTAGAAACAACCAATCACAGCCAGGAGCCGGGTCATAGTGCTGTCAATCACCCTCATGTTCTCACCCTTGCTCTCTGCTAGCATAACGTGTTGTCAGTGCTACAGCTAGTTAGCATGGCCTGTAAGTTGTTTCTCTGCCATTAGCACATTGAGAAGCAAGTACATGAGGATGATTGACCTTGAAGGCAGGGCTATGTCCACCCAGACATTTTACACACCTGAATGGTTGCCATCGAGGTTAAATTATGTTTCAACATGCATGAAAGAATCAAGGCAAAACTCAGGTGTGTTTTTGATGCGGGCTAACATTAAAAAGTATATTTTACGTGATGCTGTCCCTTTAAAACGAACTTGTGGACTTTATAAACTTTCTGCCCAGAACATTTTACTCGTCTGGTTAACCAGATCTCAAGTGGCTCTTGTTGAGCCTTGCCCAGATCTGTGATAAAACGTGGAGCTCAGGTATGCTAACAGGTCCGGTCTTGCCTTTCATTGTCTTCCTGGAAAGGATTCATAGCCTGGAGGATGTTGTTTTCTCTCTGCAGGATTAACGAGAAATCTGATCCCACAGGGTATAAATCTGCTAATCTGTGAAAGTCCATATCTGCTGCAACAACTTGCTCTTCTTTGGGTTGGATCAGTGCTGCTAATTGCAGACATAAGCAAGGGCTGCAGACTACTGAGTCACTTCCCTTAGCGACGTTATTGTGCGTTGTAAACAGGGAGCGCCATCCCCGTAGAACAGGGTCGTTCTACGTTACTCAACACTGAACCTTCACCCCAGACCCGTCACCCATGAGTCACTACTGACTTGAATTAAACTACAGCAACCATCTGACTGTTTGTGTCGCCTTCTTTGAAGAAGATTGCAAGTAAAACGTCTTCCTGAACCAACAAGTCTTATTCTTTTCTCATTATTTATTCAGTAAATTTGTCCTTTTTTGTGGATTTCAGTTTGTTTAAAAAGTCAAGGGAGAGATTTTTCTCGGTTCTGGTTGCAGTTTCTGTGACGCTGCGCTGGAATGCATTCCCTCATTCCTCTAATTACAGCTGGGAGTTTAGGATTTTCTCCCTATGATGGCAAAGACGTTCAGTGAGAAATTCTCCCTTTCTTCTTCTCAAGTTGATTTCTAATTTAATCTCTGAGGTGTTCTATCTACAATACAGAGGATTAAATTACCACAGCCCTGTAATCTGTTGTCTTTGGAGTTTTTTTTCTTTGGGATTTGGTATTTCAAGGGACTAAAAATCTAAAATATTGGAGGAAAATCCAACTTTATAAGATGTGCAAAGTGAAAGAGCACCACTTATGATTTAAGGAACGTTTTGTACATGTTTATAGCTACATTATGTGATGATTTTTTTTTAACATATTTGCTAAAACTATTATGTCACTACAGTATAAAATAAGGCACATAAAATGAAAAGCAAAAGTTCTAGTTCTAAGCTCGTGGCTTGTTTGTTGTTGCCATAGCAACTACCTACCAAGATGGCTGCCGATTACAATGTTTACGGAAGTGTGACATCACATAAGAACTACATATTGGATCTTATCGTGTGAACAATAAATCAAAATCACAATAAATGATAGGATAAACGTCGGACCCTTTTAGCTGAGAGGCTGAGCACGGAGTCTTGATTCATCCGCTTTTACTTTGCTACTTCAGTTTGCCTGAAAATAACCATTTTATTTAGGTCTTCTCTTCATGATCTCCTGAGCTTCCGCCTGATGAAGGCGGTATTTATATCTAACAGCTCTTCTGTACTGAGTGAAACATGAAGGGAAATTCCTGGTCCTACAGATTCCTTGGGGTTAACAACAGGCTGGAGTTTGATTCAGTGAAGGAAATGGACAAAGGGTCAAGTTGGGGCGTTTATGTAACCAAAGGACCAGAAACAAACTCTCGGTCAGGGGCAGGTCTGGGCCGATTGGACGACCCTGGGGGGCAAACCAAATGGACGGAAAGGAAAGAGGAAGGGCGCCCATGTTTTATTAAGACAAAGACGTGACTGAATGAAATATGAGCTAAAGTAAGAAGTAATCCACAGAGTTTAACATTTTTACACTTTCTAAGCAGTTTGACCAATACTTCTGTTTTTGCTCAGGTTCAAGTACCTCAGGCAAAGAAAAATAGACAAATTCATTTCAAAGGAAGTGCAAAATTAAAAAACCAACCTTGCTCTGAAGAGTGTTTTTCCTCTGCGGTCTGGTAGGTCTGAGGTATGGAGTTCACCAGTCGGCAGGTCAGTCTGAAAGTTTTCTGTGTTTATCGGTGCATCGCCAACAGTGATTAAAAAATAACCAATTCCACTGGCAGATTATTTACTGTTATAAGTGAAATTATCTACAAGTGGAACAAGTCATTTTTCCTCAAAATTAAGAAACTATCTACGTAATATAAGCTCTTATAAGTTGCTGAAAAGTTATTTAGAGGTTAGTTTTGTCTCAAGTTATTGCAAGTAGGCGTGAACCGATTGCAGTTTTCTGGCCGATCACCGATTGCTGATCTTTTAAAAAGCAGAGCTTACAAATTCAGATTTTGGCCGATAACAGTTTTTGGTCTGAAATGTTGCTTAATGTATCAAGAAAGTTACTGAATTGGCAAAAATGAGGAGACATGTTGACTGTAAATGTTCAGACATGACCTGGTCGGCCGGTTTGTCGGTCAAAACTCACAGGAGAAAAGAAAAGCACAGCAGTTGATTTTTAGACCTTTGCCACGGTTGATGACGTCAGTGGATAAGATCGGCTTCACGTGTAAAAATCGGCCGTTTACTGATCTCCCAAAATCGGCACCCAATGTTTAAAAAACATAAAAATATTTCTAAAACAACAGCTGCGTAAGACCCTGTGTATGGTTTACATTGACAATGATTTACAGATTCCTTTTCTACAAAAAGTGGACGGCTGTTCTTCATTAAGATATGATCTTTTTAATACATATTCAAAGACGTAAAAACAGTCTTGAGAAATGAATGTGGCCCTTAATGCTCTCAGTTGAACATTTTTGGCACTATCGGTGCAAATAGTGCGGTGAACTTTTAAAGTCATGCATTTGCAGTTATAGGAAGGAGAAGTTGCGTTAAAGGGCCGGCGTAGCTCATCGTGTTGCCATGTTAATGTGACCTGCAGTGGTGTGGAAGTGGTTTCAGTAGAGTTGTGTTGTCATGAGAACAGATGCCATCAGTAATACTATGTGGTTAACCTTTGATCCTCAGAGCATAGCAGCCACAGAGACACCAGCAAGCGGCTGCCTCTATTTACGTTTTCTCTTGCAGGATGCATGCATGTGCAAAGGTTAATGCTTCACATGTGAATGCGCTGTTTCTGCTTCTCTTGGTGTCAGAGTGGACTCTTCTGTACCGTCACACCTCAGTTTGTTGTTTGGTTCGAAGACGTTTAGCAGGAAGCAGTTTCTGCAAGTGGCCTTCAGGTCTGGTCACATTTACCGTAAACTTAACCACATGGGGAAGGCGTTGTTTGAGCTTGAACTTTGACCCTACATTCTCCTCCTGGAGGATTTCAACTTTTGGTGCAACAAGTCAAAGAAAGGTCAGGAATCTGCTGAGCTAAACCAGCTCTTTAGTTCAATAAAAACACACTGGCTCCACATCAGAAATGAAGACACTTTGTTTCTATTCACTCCAAGCTGCATGTTGCCTTAAAGGAAGGGTGCTCAAAGTGGGGCTCGGGGGCCATTTTTTGACCGCTGGACTGATTCTTTATGCCGCCCCCACCCATAAATGAGGACAAAACTACAACTTTTAACAACCAAAAAACATATTAAGTGTTATCGTTTACAAACCTTCTGGTTTCTTGTCTGTTGTCATGGTAACAAGGACCGCATCTGCTCACTGACTTGTAAGTAAACCTCAGTGGAGACAAAATCTGGTTCCGATTAAAACTTGGCGAAGTACACCAGGTGTTTTTGGATTAAGACTGACACAGATCCTGATTTTATTGCTGAGAAATAAAATCAGGATCCATAAACTGATTTTATGGATCCTGATTTTTTTTTCCTTTGGATCAAGGAAAAAAAACCATTTTGATTAAAAAACCCCTCAACACCACGAGGTGTTCTGAAGAAAATAATGGTTTTATGACTCAGTTTATTCATGGCTCGTGTTTAAATAAACAAGCTGCTAATAATACAACAGAGAAGTTTATCATGTACTGAAATATTTTGTATTTTTTGCAAATTTTTTATATATTTTTACTTCATCTGCTTGATGTTTAAATGCATGAATATCTGTTCTTTATTTTTAATGTCTGGGTTCTTTTCTTGTTTTCTTTCTTCTCTTTTCATTTGATCTTTTTTCTGTCTTTGTTTTTCTTTCATTTTTTATCTTCTCTTTCTTTTTGTTTCTATTTTACTTGTGTTTTATCTGCCTTTGTGTTTTGTATTTTTCTTTTGTCCTGTCTATTTTTCTTGTTCTTTCCATCTTTATTTCTGTATTTCTTCTTTATTTCCTTTTTTCTTCGCAATATTGATTTCCTTATTGGTTTATCTGTAATCACACAATAAACGGAATTACATTTCTACATAATTGAACTTAAATTTAACTCGATATTAAACTTTTCTATGTTCCATTTTTTATTTCTTTGCAGATTCTTAAAGATTTTCCAAAGTCTTGGGTAATATTTGGTTTCAGTTCCATATTTTAACGACTTGTTGTGAGATTATCAAAGCCAACTTCCTCTACGTACTAAAAGGTTTTGTTTTCTCACCTAAATTGACTCCAAAGGTGAAATTTAGTTTTTTCATTTTATTTTATGAATCTTTCTCTTATGTTTGCACCTTGTATGTCTCCAGCTGAGAGGCGTGACTCCTGGCCTCTGATGGTAATTAAAGGCTGTGATGATGAGCAGTGTGTCTGTCTGACTATGCAAACTCATAATTATCACACTTTACTCATGTTCCTCTAAATATTAGACATATTTTTCCTGAGTTTCATTTTATAGATCCAGGTTTGCAGAATAGATTATATATTTTGCTCTATTTTAATGTTTTTCAGTGTTTGTATCAGCGTCAGCTCTGTTTGTACTTGTAATGGGACGGCCTAAAATCATTCCGAGGGAGATTCAGTTTTCAAAATTAATAAAATCAGATCGAGGCCAGGTTGATTTGCAAATTGCAACCATCTTATATTTCCTATAATTGCTCAGAATAGGCAGGTCAAATATCAAATAAAACCTAACATTTGTATTGGAAAAAGCCTCCATCTGTCCAAAAATGTATCTAAATTACAGAAATGTGCAGATCATTAAATTTTAGGACAAATCTGGTTTCTGCTCCTGATCTTATTCTTGTCAAAGTATTTTTCTAACTGGTTTTATTCTGCTGGGCTCTTTGGGTCGATGGTTTCCCTCCAGTCAGTCAGTCATCGCTCTGCAATCTGCAGCCCCGCGTCGGTTCAAATCCCAGGGCAGCAAACAAAGCCGGTCTGTGGGAATGCTGGGGCGGAGCGTTAATGCTGTAGAAATTCTCCACAGCTGGGGTTGGTTTGAATTTAATTATGCTTTTTGTTGCATATGTTGCACACTGCCCTGAAACAACGCCTCCATTGTCACAGCCGAGCTTTGATTTTTTAAAATTTCACTTTGTTTGGCACATTTTTAAACTGCAAGTTTCATCACGTTTACTCTTTTAATCGTGTTCAGATTTGGAGCTTGCATTTGTTTATTATGGTGAGGAAAATGTTTTTATTTAATCTTTTGCCTTAGTTTTGATACCTAACCAACTGGCACTCTGCAGGAATTTTAAAAGCTCTCTGGTGGGTTAAATCACTTTCTGCTGTTTGTCACAAGCAACTCTTTGTCTTACTTTTATTTCTTTCTATTTCAGGCATTATTCTATTTTTAAGATCGATCCATTGATTTGCCAGAGTCGACTCGGCTGTTAAGAACCGAATATTTCCTGCAGGGTAATATTCGACAGCCACCTGATTAAATATGGTCTCATAAACATCTAACCGTTCTCATAAGCTCTCCTTGCTGCAGTCTGAAACCCGCGTCTCTAAAGAGCCGTGGCTGTTTCTTCACGGTTTCTCATGAAAGCTGCTGCTGCACATCTGCTGCAGTCATTGCACGTCTGCTGCTCGACTCGGTTGGACAGCATGTCCTGGGGCTGCGCTCCTCCTCCGTCTGTGTTTTTCTCTGTCGGTGCTTGTTTGGATGATAATTTGCCACAGCAGTGATGAGTCTGTACCTGAACTCCACGCCCACAGCAAAACACGACAACATTTCTGAGTTCGGTGCTGCAGGTTTGTTAAATCAAGTCCCTGAAAGCTGCCTTCAAACTTTGATTGCATCTCATTTACAGCTGAATGAAAATGCTGACTTTCTTCATCAGCTTTCAGCCACTGTTCAGTTAAATCTTAACACTTTTGTAGCGTAATTTACATGACACCAGGGACCGGAATCTGTTTGTGAAACAGACCTTCAATTTACCAAGCAGAGGTGTGAAAATGCACAGCTGTAGAGATTATTCTTCTCACGAACAGGCAGATAACAACAGGTCCCTCTTGAAAATGAGATCCAGAGCTCAACGCAGTTTACCTGGTTAAATAAAGGAAATAAAAATAAAACAAAAAACAATGCTGGCAATCAACTTGCAGTTACAGAAAAACAGTTAATCCACCGTCTTTGTCTTTGTTGCTGATGAGCTGCGTCATGTTTTACATCCAGATCCCACTGATTATAATGTAAATGCCTCGGATCCGGTTTAACAAAAACAACACAATTCAGGCAAGAAACAAAAAAAAAAAAAAATCAGCTGCATTATAACATAAAGAGGAATATGTTTTATCAGTTTATCTTTAAGAGAAAAAGAACTTCTTGCAACATTAAATTAATATTTAAAGGAACATGTCCTTAAAACTGTCACATTTTACAGAAAATTTTCTTTTTTTGCTGTTTTTATTGGTATTGCAGTTTAATAGCTGCTTAATTAAACTAGACCACAGAAATAAAGTCTCCTAGAAGTCACACTGATTGGGGTTTCTGTTTTTATTCCTTCTTTACTTTCAGTTATTTGTGCTCCAGTCAGTTTTGATGGTGATGGCCTTCTCGTCGTTTTGTTTTGTGCTGCAGTACTTTATTTAAATGTTTCAAAGTTTAGAAAACATGAACAAAGCAGAAGCATCGAGTGTCGTTTGAAGGGTTACGCTTTGTTTCTGGTGTTTGCACACACAGATGGTGTGATCACAGCTTGCAGGCGCCACTTAACTGATATTTGTGTTCAGGGTTCATTCAGGGTCACAGAAAGTCTGCAACCACAACAAATCCAGAAACTATACAGTTAATTTTAGGCATAAAACATGTATGTTTTACTACAAATCCCACTTGAATGTCATTAAAATAAGATACTTCTTCAGAAGATGTTGATCTCTTTGTTTTTACTCATTCATATTTGCCTTTTTCTCTCACAGATGAATCTCCAGCTGCTTTTTATAGCGGTTTTATCAGCGGTCATCAGAGCCAGCTCAGCTCAGCAAGGTAAGAAGCTGGTAAATATTAACCGGCGCCGCGTTCATTGACCGATTTTTCAAGATATTTATTTATTTACAACCAAAAAACATTTCTTCAAAGCCACAACCATCAAAGTCGGAGAAAAGACTTTAGCTGCTCAACCTTTCACTGCCAGCTAAGCAAGTTTGGTGGAATCAATTCGCTCGCTCTTTGGTTACCTAGCAACTCACTCACTTTTCGGTTGCTGAGTAACTGGCGCAGCAGCAGTTTAAGGTTTCTCCACCGTTCCTCATAACTGCTTAAAAACAAACAACGGCATGGAGTGAGAACTCTTGATGAAGTATGTCAGACATTTAAAACAGAAAAACAAATCAATAATTATCGATTTCGACTGATATGAAACGGTTATATGGTAATAAGTTTTTCAGCCACATCGTCCAGCCCTAGTTTTTCATGAAAATGCTTAATTTTTCCTGCACCTTTCAATAAAAATACAATTAATGTTGTATTAAATGTGAAATAGCTGTTGGGAGATTTCACATTTTCAATAAGGGTTTAATAATTTGGGCAACAGTTTAAGGCTTGAGGGATGGCATCCTGCCAGTTTCAGATGAGTTTTCACTCCAACGCATTTCATCTGATCCGACTACTTCAGCAGGAAATAACATTCTGCTAACAAACCATATTTAATTCTGGTGAAAAACCAGGGAAAAAAACTGAAAACATTTAAGATTTCTTTCATTTTTTTTTTTTTAACAATTTTTTTGACCTCATCTGTTGGTCCGCTGCCTGAAACATTTCCCATCATGACTCACTTTTCTGGGCTGGGATGGGGTTTCTTCTTCTTCTCTGTCAGGCAGCAGCTGGTTCGAATCAGTGAGCTAATGGAAAATGTCTTGTTCGCTGTGGCTGAGAGCAACTTTTCTCTTTCAGATGGCAGCACATGCATCAAGGCGAACGCGCAGTCATGTGGGGAATGCATCCAAGTCTCTGAAAAGTGTGGATGGTGCACGGATGAAGTGAGTTCTGTCATTAAAACCTGAAGAAAACACTTTCATGAAATATCTGTGTTGGCTTCTTAGATGCTTTTTAAGAGGTGTCATTGTGTTTCTTTTTAAAAGAGAAACAAAAACGCCCATTTAAGACAAGTTAAAATAGAAGAGGTAGAAAAAAGTTTTGTTTAAATTGAACATTTATTTGGTCACAATATTAGATTCAGTTAGGGCTGAAACAATCGGTTATTAAAACAACCTCCAACTAAGTTAAGAATCAATTAAACATTAATTGGAGTATAGATACTTAAAAAAGTCAAGTTGTTCAAAGAACAGCACACTCAAATCTGCAATTAAAGCAAACATTTACAAAATGTTGCATTTAGGATAAATGTCTAACACCCAGAACTTTTGCTATCAAAATAATTAATTTAATTGATTAATCCAAAAATTAGTCAACAAATCAGCCCTGCACTTTATTGATGTTAAGTTGAGCAGAAAGTTAAAATCTTGATGATATAATTGATACAAATGATGAACTCTAAAGACAGTGGTCAAATGAAAAATCTGGAGAATGTCAATTTTTTTTATCTGATTAATCATCAGAATATTTGATTAATCGTCAGAATTTTTGACTAATTCCCAGAACAATTGATTAATTATCAGAATAACGGCCTGTTCTGATTATTTTTCAGTTGTTATGAATCAGTGAGCTGACTGACATTGGCTCTGTCTCAGTTCCTGGAAAAATCCAACATCATGTTCTTAGCAACTAAACTGGGCAATCTTTCGGGGTATTGCTACTTGCAGCAGCTCGCTGTCAGCTCTCCATTCTCTCAGTGACACCTGTGTTTATCATCTCGACCCAGATTGGTCAGCATTAACCTGCATGTCAGGGCACACTGCTTATTTAAAATGGTTTCTAACTTCTGTGACGCTTCTTGGATCTTTTTTTGCCTTCACCAGAAGTGAGATTGGATTTCCACCTCATGAAATTCACCTCAACTTGTTTGGTCTTCTGTTGTTTTTACTACAATGTTTATTCAGCTAAAGCGGCGGCCAATTTATGTAAAGAAACCCAACCAGAAGAGAACACAGTTAGGATATTTTTGCCCTCTTTTGTTGATATCAAGCAGAAGACCTTGACTATAATTACTGAAAGAATGAAGTAAAAACACGTCTTTGTTCGTCGTCTCATGTTCTTCCTCTGAGTGTTAGGCGTGTGGCATCCATTACGCACCATTCTGCTTTTTCTTCCTGTTCCTCTTTAGTCCAGACGCATTGCAACAGTTCATATGAAACAGATGAGCTTTCGCTACCTGGTTTGTACTCCAGATGTTCTTTTATTTATTCAAATTCAGTGAATTTACATGTCAGAGTTCTGAGCAGCTGATGTTCAGTTGTACCTATGCAGTTGAACTTGCAGCAGGTCCCTTTGTGGGGAAGCATGTGGTGACAGTGGATGGTTGATTACATCAGTTCTCTTGAGGAATTTGTGGCTACTAACCCTGACTCTGGTAGCACAAAGACAGTTTTGCAGCAATTCCTTCTCCACAGCAGTTGTTATTCAGACCTTGTTTTTGTGTATTTTTAGTGCAAAAAGTTATTAAAAAATTGAACAAATTGAAATTTAATTTCTTTCTTTTTACTATATCCCACTACATTGTCTTTTTATTGTGCGGTCAGTTTCATTGTGGAGTCGTTAAGTTTGTGCAAATACAAACGTCCATACATTTAAGAAATGTTTCTGAGACTCTGCTACTGCAACAGTTGGTAACTTTTTCTGCGTGTTCTGAGGAAACCGTATTCTTGCAGAGTAGGTTCTCCAGAGACAGCTTGGTTTTTGTTGCCCGATTCGTCTCTTGAATATTCCTCTAATGGCGCGTTTGCTTTTTTGCAGAACTTTCTGACCGTTGGTTCGCCCAAGTCGGCCCGCTGTGACGACCTTGAAGCCCTGAAGGAGAGAAAGTGTCAGCAAGTTGAAAACCCGCGAGGAAAAATCATCATTAACCAGAACACACCGGTCACAGTTCGCAACACCGGACCTGTGAAACTGAAGCCTGAGCAGATCACCCAGATCCAGCCTCAGAAACTCACACTCAAACTCAGATCTGGTAAAGATTTTCTCCCGTTTTCATAATGAAATCCAGAAATGTGTGAACGTTGTTAAATGTTGGGGAGGAACCGATTTTCTATGCGTTATCAGCTGCTGCTGTTTTTGTGTTTTAGGTGAACCGCAAACCTTTAGTCTGAAATTTAAGCGTGCGGAGGATTACCCCATAGACCTGTACTACCTCATGGACCTTTCCTTCTCCATGAGAGACGACTTGGAAAATGTTAAGAAACTTGGCACTGACCTCATGAGGGAAATGAAGAAAATCACCTCAGACTTCAAAATCGGTGAGTGGAAAACAGTCGAGGTTCCTCCGCCGATAAAAAGAGTCAGATCTGGTCCAAGAAGGGAGGCAACAGCTAATTAATGGTTTATTGGATTAAAATTGGTTTTAATCTATAAATAACGTCTGGTTAGACCAGCGGTTTGAAATGTTTAAAAGAACAGATTCTGTCCCAAGCTTTTAAATATTTATAGTTTATTCATTTATTTGTACTGCACCACATTTTTTCTACTTTTAGGTTTTGACAGAGAAAAACAATGATGCATCACAAGATACTTTTAAAAATCACAAAGTTTCCAATCAAATTAGAAGAGAAATAAATCTAAAAACTTTACTAATTCTAGTAAATCTTTTTATTTTTCTGGGAAAGCAACAAGAAAATAGAAAAACTGCTCAATACTACCTTTTTTTTTTATGATATCTATATTTATAAACTGAAGCCAGCGCTGGTGCTCATCCTTCAGTGGAGCCAGTTGATGGAGTAATAATCATGGCGGAGGCATCCCAGAACAGCAAAGCCAAACGGGCCAAACAGAACCCGGTGCGGGATGTAAAATGCTCTTTATGTGGTTCTGTTTAGAAATATCAACACCTGGAATGCTCCTTGAGTTATTATCTTAATAAAGATCATTGGGACACGTAATTTTCAGTCAGTATTTAATAGAGCAGACACAAAAAACTGTTAAAATACCATGATGTGCTTATCGGTCACCATATTTAGCTAAATAGTCTGTAATTATTGTGATAAATATCGTTTTGAGACAAATAATATTTTAATTATTAAATATAAGTAGTATCATATAAGTTGTCCTGCTGTTTTCTTCCCACCGGTATCTTGACTTAAGCCACGTTTCCATTATTATTTTTACACAAAATCCTTCATGTACCTTGCTGATCCACTAGGGGGCGTTTAAGACAGACAGTTACAGCTCAATAAATCTGAAACTCTCGCTTTAGAGACCATCCCTTAAACTCCCTGTAGGTTTTGGTTCGTTTGTGGAGAAGACGGTCATGCCTTACATCAGCACCACCCCGGCCAGGCTGCTCAACCCCTGCACAGGCAGCGAGAACTGCACCAGCCCCTTCAGCTACAAGAACGTCCTGAAGCTGACCGACAATGGAGAGGAATTCAACCGGCTCGTCAGCCAGCAGCAGATCTCCGGCAACCTGGACTCCCCGGAGGGCGGCTTCGACGCCATCATGCAGGTGGCCGTGTGCCAGGTGAGCGACTCACAAGTTCGGCCAGGCGACGCTGCTTTCAGATAAAATCTGTGAATGCAACTTTGATTAAAAGTGGCATTATTTACTGAATAATCCAAGGCTGACACTTTTAATGCAACTTTGCATTAGGAATGTTGCCAAATGACACTTCATGACAACAGACCTAAAAATTTCTGAAGGCTCCTTCATGTTGATGACACTGTTATTCAAGTCTTTTGCTTCAATAACATGTTATAAGTTTTTCTCTCACTTTCTTTTCTGAAAACATAAATTACAAAAAACATTTTCAGAATGAGGCTTTTATTTCAGTCATTCTCTCTGTCTGTTGTCAGATGGAGCATTTTGTTTATTTGCGGTAATATAGTCATAGTGACTTAAAATTAATGAAATTTCACTCCTTGGTATTATTCTGCAAGTAAGCCTTTATTTTGGCATTAAGACTGTATTTTCATATTATTTCGACTTTGACCTCATTCTTGTAGTTCTACAACTGTATTCTTACGACTTTATGCTGAATTCAAAGCCTAAATAAAAAGAAGATGTGAAACGTGCTTGTCAAACAAAATGGCCGCCCCAGGCACTGACATCACTCTGAACAATCAAAATGTGTGTTAATCAATAAAATTGATTTATGGTCATGTTGTGGTTCAACCAGAGAAGTTTCTTGGTTTTGATCCCAGGATCAGATCGGCTGGAGGAACGTCACCCGGCTGCTGGTGTTCTCCACCGACGCCGGCTTCCACTTCGCTGGAGACGGGAAGCTGGGCGGGATCGTCCTGCCCAACGACGGGAAGTGTCACCTGGAGAACAACATGTACACCATGAGCCACTACTACGTAAGCGGGTTCATTTAAATCCCACGTCTGTCCTCTCTGACACGCCGCTCTGAACATCAACGTCCGTGTTGCAGGACTATCCCTCCATCGCTCACCTGGTTCAGAAACTAAGCGAACACAACATCCAAACCATCTTTGCTGTGACTGAGGAGTTCCAGTCGGTTTACAAGGTGAACTATCAGCTGTTTTACTTTGACTAGGACCTGTTTATCAGACCTGCCACCTCTGATCTTTCCTCCCTCTTACAGGAACTCAAAAACCTCATTCCTAAGTCGGCTGTCGGGACGCTGTCCGCCGACTCCAACAACGTGATGAAGCTCATCATTGATGCTTACAACGTAAGAACTGATGGCTTCTGGGTTTTTCATTATAGTATTGTGATTATTTTATTTCATTTATTTATTTCCATCAATGAAACAAGAGACAATGAAACAAGTAATCAGTAGGACAAGAGAAAACATGTGACCAGGCATTAAATCCAGGAAAGATTAGTTTATTTTCCTCTTTTTTTTTTTTTTTTTATATTATTCCTCTTTTGGCAGTCTTTGTCTTCTGAGGTTGTTCTTGAAAACCCGAAGCGGCCAGAGGGAGCTTCTATTTCCTACAAGTCCATCTGCAAGGACAACATGGTCAATACAGGAGAGAACGGGAATAAGTGCGTCAACATCTCCATCGGGGACGAGGTAACGCTGAAAACCCTGGATGTAAACCCTGGAACATCCTGGAACATCCTGGAACATCCTGGAACATCCTGGAATCTGTCAACTTTAACGCTTTCCTCTGGTTATTCAGGTGTATTTCAACATTACTGTGGAAAGCCATAAGTGTCCATCTGATGGGAAACCAGAGGTGTTCACCATCAAACCTCAGGGCTTCAGGGAGGAGGTGACCGTGATTCTGGATTACATCTGCAACTGTGACTGTGCGGCGAAAGGAGAGCCCAACAGTCAGCGGTGCTTTGAAGGCAGCGGCAGCTATGAATGCGGATCCTGCAAGTAAGACGCTCTGCTCCTGCTCTCCTGTCAAAACAACTTCTGGGCAACATATTATGCAAAGTTCACCGTTTGCATGTTTTTGTGTTTTCATTCACCTGAATGACGTCCGCATCCCTACCGTCTTCCAATCTACCGAATCAAGCTCAGTTTAGTTCACCATTAGGATTAATTGATTGATTGATTGACTGATTGTGACCACGGGCTTAGTTGTTCACTTGCCATCCAGAAAAGATTGTGCAGGAGGCTCCATTAATACTTTTCAAAGATGTAATGTAAACTTGTATAACTACGCATCTGTTTGCAGCCATTTTCTCATGGGAGTGTAAACGTTGAGTTGGGGGGCGTGGCCAGCAGCAGCTCATTTGGATCTAAAGTGATGGAGGCCCTAAAACATTTCACAACAGTCTGAACGGAGCAAACTAAAATTTTATAGTTTGAAAATTATTTTGTGATAAAAATGTATTAAGTATCGACTGAACTTCACGTTGTGTTTCAGGTGCAACGAAGGACGCATCGGGCAGACGTGCGAGTGCAGCAAGGACGACGTCCGGACCGAGGATCTGGACGCCAACTGCAGAAAAGACAACGGCACAGACATCTGCAGCAACAACGGCGACTGCGTCTGCGGGACCTGCGAGTGCAGGAAGCGGGATAATCCTGCGGAGGCGTACAGCGGCCAGTTCTGCGAATGTGACAACTTCAACTGCGATCGCTCCAACAACAAGCTCTGCGGAGGTCAGGAACAAATGATTCACCGGCGTCGTTTAAAAGCTGCTGCTTGGATTTTATCAGGCTGCCTTCATCTGAGGAATGCTGAAAAAAATCTATGAGCAAAACCTTTTGTCATAGCAGTCGCTAAATGTTCAGTATCATTATCACGACATCAAAAGTAAATCCAATGAATTATATATTTTGCTTCATGTATGTTTCTCAGCTTTATCATTTCTTTAGTAACATTTGAGGTACATGGCAGCTAGAGGGAGAAAAATGAGTGGGAGCCACAAGAAATTGATCCATTTATTAATCACACAAACCAGCAAAGCGAAGGCCATTTGCTGAAATGAAGCAGTAATGAAGCCATATGGATATTTGGAACTTTAGATGGATAAAACCTGTTGTCTTTAAATATCTTCTACTCAGAATTGGCAGTTTTAGCTTCAGGAAAAAGGAAAAAAAAATCTTCCATTACCTGCGGTGTAATAGGGACTTTGTAGATATTTACTAAAGGAGTAAAAAAATCATCGTTTGAATTTCTGAGTTTTTTGGCAGAATTTTCTCCTCCTTTTTTCTGTCTTTAATGGCCGTAACACACCGTCGTATTTATTAACATTAACATCTTTATTAGTGGATTAATAATTTAAAAAATAACCAACAGCTTTTCACATGTTGATGTTGGATGTAATTTTAACCATAAATGCATTTTTTACTGCAAATAATGAAGCATTATTGGATGTTAGTCAATTTTCTTATTTTAAAAAGGAATTGATTTATTTGATTATTTTAATGTATTTTTAATATCACATAAAATTGTTTACTTTTTAAATAAAAATCTATACACTGTGGCAAATTCTTTTATCAGATTAATCATTAGAATAATGTATTAATCGTTGGCTCTTATATCTGATTAATTGATTAATCGTTAGCTCTTATATCCGATTAATTGTTGGGTTAATTGATTAATCGCTAGCTCTTGTATCTGGTTCAGACTCAGTCGTGTGTTTCCAGTAGAATAAACCATGAGGCCGTCGTTTACTTTGCATTAATTCGGTTGCTGCTGTTTGTGCAGGTCACGGACGCTGTGAGTGCAGAAAGTGCATCTGCGACGCCAACTACACCGGCAGCGCCTGCGACTGCTCCATGGACACCTCCACCTGTGTCGCCAGCAACGGCCAGATCTGCAACGGACGCGGCGAGTGCGAATGCGGCAGCTGCAAATGCACCGACTCCAAATTCCAGGGGGCGACCTGCGAGACCTGCCCCACCTGTCCGGGTGTCTGCCCGGAGAACAAGTGAGTCAGAACGCTTTCAGAAATTTAGCTCAGCTTTTCTTTCCTGTTACTCTGTCATTTTTTTTAGTGTTGCACTTTTTTTGGATATTCCTGAGTCTCATCAGCCTGTGCATCACTCCTCAGGGACTGCGTTGAGTGTCTGACCTTCCAGACCGGAGCAAAGAAGGACGTGTGTAAGGATGAGTGTAAGAACTTCCGCCTGTTCCGGGTCCAGAACCATGGCCAGCTGCCGCAGCCCAACGACCAGAGCTTCCCCGTGGTCATCTGCAAGGAGCGCGACGAGAACGACTGCTCCTTCTACTTCTCTTTCTCCGTCAGGAACAACACCAACGAGGTCTACGTGGTGGAGAAGCCCGGTAGGTCAGGCTCGGCCAGATGGGCCTGGCCGGGCCCAGATGAGTCCGACTGGTTCTGGTCATTTCTCATCCACCAATCTGTCCGTCTGTTCTTCCATCCGTCTCTGAGTGTGTTGGTGTTTTCCGCCTCAGAGTGCCCGTCCAGCCCTGACATCATCCCCATCGTGGCGGGCGTGGTCGCTGGCATCGTGATGATCGGCTTGGCGCTGCTGCTCATCTGGAAGCTGCTCATGATCATCCACGACCGCAGGGAGTTCGCCAAGTTTGAGAAGGAGAAGATGAACGCCATCTGGGACACGGTCAGTTGCTTAAATCTCTCAGCAGGAGTTAAACCTTAACTGTAGCTGTTAGCTTAAAGCTGCTGAAGGCTCTATTTAACAGGCTTTAGCTCATATCTGCAGTAATGCTACGCCAGGTTATTAGCGGCACTAATCTGGATGTTTTTGTTGTTTTGTGAGGAAACAACTCAAATCTTACACAAACTTTGCATAGCGGGCCACTAAGAGAAAACAGATGGAGGTAATTGAAGGCGATTCTTGGAGTAAAATCTGCTAATGCAAATGACTTCATGATGGTTGGAGGTTCAGCTTCAAAACGACCTGAAGCAGCTTTAAAACCAGGCTTAGATCAAACATAATTGTTAAATTATGTTGGAATACTTCAGCCAAAGTCTAAATCCTTTTTTTTTAAATCTTAACAGTTTTAAGTGGTTATATTTGTTTTTCTTTTCCCTTCTTTCTGTTTTTTTACTTTATTTTATTTTGTGGAGACTTGTATTTTTTTAGTTATATGTATAATTTTTCCCATTGTATGTTTTTTACTTTTTTGTCTTGTGTATTTTTTGCACTTTATTTTACTATATTTCATTTTATTTTTTACTTATTGAAATATATACATATATATATAGTTACTCTTTGTGTGTATTTTAACTTTTTCTTTTATTATTTATTTTGTTTTTACTTTTTCTCGTACCGAAATCGATTGCTGGACTTGGAAAAACATTTCACTCTCTATCCGGTCTGACTGAACTTTAACTATTTTAGTGACTATATGTGGAAAACAGTCACAGCGCCTGTTGTTAACCTGTTAAATATGTCCGCTTAGGATTTAGTTGTGCTCTAAATACTGTGTGTCTCTGTTGGTAATCTGAATGAAAACAGTAGAAACATGGAGGTAGATGAGAACATTCGGAGCTTTTCTTTCTCTTCTGTGAGGAGGGAGTGGCTTTGTCTTCTCCTTCTAGTGCTGCCACCTAGTGGAAGGGACTTGCAAGCAAAAAATAAACTTTTTCTTCTGGTCTTTTTTTGTTTTTATTTTCAGGGTGAGAATCCGATCTACAAAAGCGCCGTAACAACCGTGGTGAACCCAAAGTACGAGGGGAAGTAATGTCGCTTCTTTCTCCTTTGTGACGACACTGTACCTGGAGAGGAAAACGGGCCGAGGCGAGCGGAGTGGGGGTTTTATACAACGTTTGCTGTTTGTCGTCGTGACGTGATAGAGACGCATCCTGCCACTTTCTGTTTTTGCTAACTTGTTTTTATTTCCTTTGCTTTATTTTGGATTTTTGGGAGATTGTTGTGTTTTTATAACTGGACTTTCCATTCATCGGGTTCGCTCTGTTCAGCGGGAGGTAATCAGGAATCAATGTTTTTAAAACCGATCAGACCAAAGGTCTTTGGATCTCTGGAGCCGTTTTAAATCCTCCATGTTTGAACTGAAATGTGTACAGTGTGTTTTGGGTTCTGTAAAGCCATATATCTGCAGCTGAACAATCATTCAGAATCGGTTTTCTCTTCTCTCTGGCTGAAAGGACGTCGGTTTACAGCAGCTTTACTCTTTCAGGTCTCATTTTGCTTAATTTAAAGCTCACTCAGGTCTTTCATCTGCAGCAGCACCAAATACACACCTTGTTTTAATTTTTATTTTTAAAGATTACCACTTTAAATTTAAAGGGTTTTTTTTTACTTCTCGTCTCAATCAAATGTTAAATTGACAGAAAACTGGAGTTTTGATGAGAACTATTTTTTCTGTTCTGACAGAAAACTGCCGCCATTTTTTAAGTGCCTTCTTTTACACATCAAGGCAAAGCAGTTTTCTCAAATTATTTATTAAATAAATCAAACACCCCAACGTGGCGTCTGATTGTATTCCTTACTGGGATGTAAAACTTTTGGTAAATTTCAGGTTCTTAAAGTGTGGGTCAGGACCTGAACAAGGATCGCGAGGCATCATTCAAGGGGTCAGTTGTGGCAAAATATTTTCAAAAAAAACTTTAACTGTTAAAATATTAACAAGTGGCTGTCTCTGCATTCGATAAGTAGGTCTTAAAATGAATTAATGTTGAAAATTTTTCAGTTTGATGTAATTTGGCAAATTACAGATAACTGGTTTGATTTGATTGATGAAACAATATTTAATTTTCATGTTTAAGATTGTCCAGACTACATGGCCATGTGAAAAGCTACTGTGGGCCAGATTTGGCCCCCGGGCCTTAAGTTTGAAACGTGGAACGTGACCCCTGAGGTGTCTGGAGGGTCGAAAGGGACTAAATTAAATAAATGAATATATCATTAAATAAATAAATGGACCATTAAATATCTTAAGTAATGTATAAGACTGCTTAAAATTTTTAATGAAAGAAATTCACTTGGGATTTTTAAAATTTACTTCTAGTATTCTAATTGAACTTTAACATTTTGTTACATTGCAAATGTCACTGTAAATAAATGCCAAAGTAATTATGAAGTGGAAGAATTACAATCTACAGATTAAGACATTTTTTAAAGAGACAAATCTGAAAAGTGCAGTGCGCATTTGTTTTAGTGACTCCTGCAAGTCGTTGGAGTTGCGCCTCTACCAGACGTAAATTATTGCCCATTCTTCAAATCCGTTTGGACGGAAAGTATCTCTGCACTTCAAATTTGAAGTTTTGCCACAGAAACTCAGTCAGGTCTGGACTTTAACTAGGCCACCCTCATAAGGTTTAAGGTTAGAGTTCTGCTGAAAGGGGAAGGTTTTGCAACAGGTTTTCAACAACGTCCAGCTTCCTTCTTTCTGCTAAAGAAAATCTGCACAGCATGGTCCTGCCACTCGAGTAAAGTTTATTTCTTAAAAATAAACTTTTTAATGTTTATTTTTAAGTAATGTTTAAACAAAAAACTGGTGTGTTTTTTGTTTAAACATTACTGCTTGTTTAGTGATATTACTCAAACTGGGTAGAGCATGCAGACTTTTCGCTAAAGTAAAAGTAGTGATACTTCATAAAATAGTAAAAACAAAAAGGTACGGTATTAAAAAATTATAGAAATATCTTTTTCCAAAAAAGGAATATTTCCCAATTATTCATAACTCATAATTAATAAAAATATACATAATTACAGCTAAATGAAATTTGTTAAAAGTATTTTAGTTCAAACATTACTATCTTTACCATCATAAATAACTTCCGAAAAAATGCCCCTTGCAGTATGGCGACGACGTTGACGTGCGTTCCGGATCTCCATTGTATTTCGTGTCTGCGCTAGCCAATCACGTTTCGCTTCAGCCCCTGTGGAGCCTCTCTACAGGTGATTGGTGGCCTCGGCTAGCCAATCAGATGGCGTGTTTCACAGCAAAGTTGTTAACCCCCAACAGTAGCACTTTGCTTTCCAGCTCCCTAGTTTCGACCAACGGAAGGAAAATACGGACTTTTACCGACTGAAAGACGCCGTTTGACGGCCCGGATGTTGAACGGGAACCGGCCGCTTCTCATCGGCTGGTTCTGTCGGTGAAACTAAGAGCCAGCGGCGGCTAACGTTGACGTTAACTCCCTCTGTGGCTCGCTGCGTCGTGTTCTCTGTCGTCTCTCCCTCGGGTTTTTCTTCTTCTTCTGGTTAAACTTGCAGAAATGTTCCCCATCTGTCCCGAAGGCTTCCACGTTTCCACACAGATCCACTCGGTGAGTATTTTCCTGCCATGTTTTTAACTCTGATGGCCAGAATAAAGAGGCCCGTGGTGATTAGTGTGTTTTCTGGCATCAGATGATTTCATACACGCAATCAAATTCCTGGCTGGTCAGCTGGACGCAATTCAAAACCACAAGTCCCTGCTCAGGTTTTAGGCCCCTAAAGCCACCAAATCCCCAAAATATGGACTCTCATATTTTAAAAATGTATAACTAAATATTAAAATTATAATATATATCCGAATATAATTTGATTTGTTAGATTTTTCATGAGTAAACCTCAGCAGAAGGAGACAGTTGAAGGATGTCTGGGTTTTTTAATTACTCCATCTTCTTTTGAGGAGCTTTCTTGCTGATGGCAGGATAATCTGGAACATTTTTCTGCTGGATCATATGCAGCTTTGGGTGTGTGAGTGAACAGTGCCAGGCTGTCCCTGTGGTCTGCCCTGGAACTGCTCGGCCTGAATCATTCACTGCAAATATTATCTAACCAACACAAACCCATCTTCATGAAAACAGGTGGAGGATCAACCTGGCTTCACATCTGCATCTTTAAACGTCACCGTTATTTTAAACAAAAGGACAAAAACCGAGCAGAACTGAAAACATCTGCTCATTTAGGAGAGCTGGAAAGCTGAGTTTTCCAGTTCTTTCCTGTGCTTATCTGAACTCTTTCTCTATTGTGGGACAAATCTCACCCACGTTGCACTTGTGTGTGTCAGCTGGAAGCTCTGTTTTCACTCCAAAATTATGTCTTCAATCATAAACATTTCAAATGTTTCATTTAAAACATCTGGTGGCATCAAATGGCACCAACATCACATGAGAATTGAGACAGGTAAAATATTTTAAGAGCTGAAATTAAAATGTTTCATCCAGCAAAATAAGGGATTTTGCTGGATGATAAATTGTCCCAGAAGTTATTGCGATAAACATTAATGTTATTTTCAGAGCATTTTAAAGTAATATAACAATAATAATAATGGTAAGAACACATTCTCAGAGATCAATAAACTTTGAATTCTAATGAACATTTAATGCAGGAGCTGGAAGATGTTTTAAATATTCCAAATAAATAAGGAAGACAAAAATAAAATTAATTATAAAGTCTCTGTAAACAAAATTATCCTTTAAAAAAAGGGCTAGTCAGACTGAAGACTTTTGTCGTCCAGTTTTTGGCAGAAAGAGACAAAAGAGAAAAACGATAAATTGGATATTATTGCATTTATTGTAATTTATCACTGAAATAATTGTTTTCTTGCTTATTGCGACAGGTTTAGCTGAAATATTGCGAATAACATCCAACCTTTGGTGAAATTTATGTGGAACAGTTCTGTCATTCAGCTAAAATGACAAACTTTAACTGTTGAGAACTGAAGAAATTTAACTGAATAGTTTGTAATAAATTCAAAGAGTTGTAGAAACTGATGGCTATGTGCAGAAAAGGTCTCCTCTAGCAGTCTGTGTTCCAGCAGATTGAAGAAGCCTCTCACTGAAGACACTTTGTCAGTATGGTATGAGACGGATAATCTGTGAAAAAAATCAATCTCCTCTGCTTTCTCTCAGTGCTAACTGGAAACAACCAGTCACAGGCAGGAGGCGTGTCCTAGCGCTGTCAATCATACTTGTATGTTTACAGGTTATCTGTCTAATAATAAACTGTCAGAACATATTGACAGTTTTAACAAATATGGAATCTTTTTTTTTTTAATTAAAATTATACTTCAGCCTCCAGTAAGATATAATTCAACTTAAAATGAGGTTAATATAAAGAATATGAATTACTAAGGCTTGCAAAACAAACCAAATTGTGAAATTCAAGATTGCTTTTCAAATCAACAATAGTTGCGTTTCCGTTACAATTGCAAAGTTTTCATTGCAAAACTTGGTCAATATTCTGCTGATGACGAAAAAACACGGTTTCGCAAATCTGATTTTAAATCAGTCATCTGTAAATTTGTTCACACGATAAGTCATTTTAAAAAAATGCCGTGCCATTATTTTTTGACTACTTCCTGTCCTCCTTCTTTGTGGTTTTCGCCACTAATCACATCTGGTTGTTGATCATGTGACTTGTGATGTAAAAAATGTTTCCGTTGCAGTTTTGCAAATTAAATCAATTTCAATTCGCTCAAAAAAAAAAAAACAACCTCATCCTAGTGCCAAAATTATTTTATGAAAAATGAGATTTTTTGCAAAATTGCCACGTTTCCATTAAGTAATTTTTTTTTTTCAATTAATTAAAAGAGTCCTAAAATCCGTTTTAAGTCAGAAGTTGCTAATGCTGTGATGCGTCTGCCTGTTCATATCCTGCCACAAACCAAGCTTCTTGTCCACTGAAATATGTACTGGCCTCTGAGCTAAAAAGAAGCGGCACATCTCCAAATTGCACCCATTATTCCTCATGCTGGTCACTTAGAAACTGATGGAAGCTGTAAGTCATCCAGCCTGACAGCAATTAACTGTCAGGCTGTTGAAGAAAAAGCAACAGCAAACGTCCTAGAAGGACAACATTCATATTGACCTTCATATGTGTTTTTACTTGACTGATTACATGCTGTGTTTCAGTTACTCAGGAAGTAGAAACTCTGAGCTTTCCCGTTAAGAAGTTTGAATTTCAACAATGTGACGTCCATAAACGTTGTTTACAATAGTTCTTATAATCATTTTAAGCTTTACTTTCCATAAACAAACACTGCTTTTAATTTGTTCAGTTCGTAGCTGCAGGTGCAACATGTAACATTGATTTGAAACACACCCTTACCTGTTTATGTTGTAAAACATGTTTTCACTTTATCTTTCTACTGATTTAAGAGCGGCCATATTGAAATGCAAAGCCAAGATTTTTCCGACTGGAATATCAGGATTTTCCGATTCCGAACACAGAAATGCAGCATTAATAGAGTATGAGAGTTTAATTTGTTGGGCTCCCTAATTAAGGTTTTTACTTTTTTTTTTGTCTTGTAATGTGTTTGTAATTGTTTTTTTAATGTTTGAGTTATTGCTGTAATTTATGTGCCAAAGGCAGTTGTTCTTAGATTAATTGGACTTCATTTGAAGACTAGTTAGTCTGGATTATGGCTGTGCAATAAATCAATAACGGTAGTCATGTGATCAATATCAGTAGAGTAGATAATGCATATGAGAATATTCAGTGTGTAGAATATTCACTGAATGTTGATGCAGAGCCGCACAGCATTCTGGGAGATGTAGGCCGAGGGAAAGACTTTATCCGCTCAACCTCTTAAAGGCTAGTGAAGCTTGGTTGGTGGAATCAACTTACTCACTTATTCTTTGGTTACCTAGCAACGCAATCAATCTGTGGTTACCTAGCAACAACCTGTTGAGAAACTTGCGCAGTAGCAGTTTCAGAATTTGCCACCATGTCTCATTATTGCCTAAAACAAAACAAAAACAGCGAGAAAAGAAAAATCACACCACCAGTCTGGTCGTATCTCAGAGATTTAAAACTTAAATCTGATCTGTAGCTATCAATATTGACTGGCTTGTATTATAAGTTTTTCAGCCATGTCATCTAGCCCTAATCTGGATTAAGTTAGTTTTGTCTTGGAAAACCAAGCAGACTAGCAACAGAAACTCCCTTCGTCTCCATCCTCTCCATATGCGAACTAACAATTATTTTTAGGGGATATTTCCAAAGACACTGATTTGCAAGATGTGGTCTATGCGATGCATCTGGTGTTTTGTTGAGAGACTCGTCTCTGCTATTCATTTAATTTACCACGTTTTCTAGCAAACATTTAAAACCTCATACATGCTGAAAAGAGAAGCAGCTGTCTCACTTTCTGGGTTAGAAATGTGTTTTCCAGCTGAGAAACGTCTGCAGACACGAAAGAACTTTAAGAAACTTTGTCTTATAACAGGTGGGAATATGTTTGCATCATGCATCAGGTTTGAATAAAAAGTGTCAAACTCCTTATGGTTTCATTTAGGATTGAATTAATAATTTGCTGACAATCTGTGTAGGGCTGCAGCTAACGATTATTTTAACTGATTAATCTATCAACTATTCTGTTTAATCAGTTAATCGAATGAAAAGTAGCCATATTCTAAAACACTTAAGACTTTTTATTCTAAATCATTTTCTTACCTAATCATTTGCAGCTAAAAAGATATTTTTAGCTGCAAATGTATATTATTTCATATACAGCTCTACGCTGTGTATGACTTTGCATCAATACAGCGTAGAGCTGATTTATCGATTGTTGGATTAATCAAATAATAATTTAATAGAAAAGGGTATCTAATTGGAGGTTTTATTTTATTTACATAATTTAATCAGGTGAACTGCCATTTAAGGAATTCCGGGATAAAACATTTACAGATTAAGTTTATTCTAGTCTTACGTGCAAAATTCAAATATTGTTTGCACTGTTTTGACGTAATTACTCCTTTCTGTATGTTCTTTCAGCAAATGGCCTTTTTTACTGCAGTTAGCGGTTAATCACTAAAATAGTTGACAATTATTTCAGTAATTGATTCATCAGGATTATTTCGATTAATCGTTTCATCCCTGAAGCTTCACTCTGGGCAATCTGACTATTAAAATTAAGTTATTTCTTTTGGTTCTACACCTGAGCAGCACCAGGTGTGCTTGCACAAGCCCAACAATCACCATCAGCTGGTGCAGAGATCCATCTTGTCTGCAGCCTTACATGAGCAAACTTCTGCTAAACCTAATTTTCTCTTTCGGTTTTGTCCTGATTTTTATTTTGTTTGCTTTCAGATTTTAAAATTTCAGTTCTTCTGTTTCTTTCCAGATCGTCTTTGTGGAAGTTATGGGTTTCAGAATGAAAATAAAAAGCTTTATTCTCGGCCTGGACCCAGGATGATCACAGCATCAACAGGTAAGGTGCTTTAGTGGAAATGTAATATTATTCTGTGAATTTGAGGAATATTACCAAACAAAGTGGGGCATCTTTTTTTGAAGCAAACACTAAAACTTGATCCATGTTGTATTTTTGTGCACATGCATGTCCCTGTCCCTCCAGACGGAGGCAGCATTGTGCACGCTGTGACTCATTTCATCTGGAGTAAACATCTTTTTTATGTGCCAGTTAGTTGTGGCATCACTGCTGATGAGGTTCAGTGGATCTGAACAGTTTTTCCTGCTCACCCAGCAACGACTGCATCCTTAGTCGTTGCTGGATTCAATGGGTGGAGTGGGAGTTAGTCATGTTTTTCTTGTTTTTACGCCAAATAAAAAAGAGCAACAAACATCTTTATTTTTTAGGTAGAATTGATTTAGTTTTGCTCAAAATTACTGCATTGCATAACTTTGAAATATGTGTTGAATAAGATGAAGTATTATGAGTAGTTTTATACTTTATCATGTATAAATTCTTTTAATTGTATATTGATAGGAAGAATTGATATATCGAAATGTAAGGAATTGAGAATAAAAGTACAAAACAAAGAGGAATTATTTCTAGAAACCTGAAATAGTTTATAACATTGAAAAGATCACTCACGCAACGGTGTTTTTCATTTTTTTAATTATGTACTTTTCTTATAAGTTGGATTGGTTTGGGATATTCAGTCAGTTGTGCCACTTTTTGTTTAAACCTGGTATTTTATTTGCATGTTTTGTTGATATATATGTATATTAGTATTTCTTGTGATTTGTGATTTTACTGTGGTATTTATTTACGATTTTAATCTATCTTTAGATTTTTTTACGTTTAGACCATGCAATTACTTTATGTTCATATAAAATGTTAAAACTTTTTTATATGCAAGTCTCTTCCATCATGGGTTTGTCTTTATTACGGAATTTTTGTTTTATTTTACGCTTTTTAAATTTTCTGCTGGTAATTTTTTTTGTTATCTTAAAGTTTAATTTAGAATATATTAAATATTTTCCTGGCGTTTTGTCCTATTTTTGGAAATAAATTGAATCGTTTTTATTTTATTTTCATTCTTCCGTATCCTAGTACGTATTTCGGCCATGTCTGATGTTTATTTCAATAATTGATGTGGATGTGTGGAGCGGAGTTGATTTGCAACAAATACCCCCTTCCCCCAACCCCGGCAACGCGCAAGCGCTCGGGACCGTGTGGGAATGGTCGGTCCACGAACTGGGGGTTGGACCGCTCCGAGCGAAACAGAGCAAAAGAGTTTTTAAATGTCCGCCATGTTGTCCATGGCGCACTGAACCACCGATAGGGAGCGGAGCGTCGGAAAAAAACAGTCCGAGAGAGAGCGACCGAGATCCGGGCCTTCCCCCAGCTCCGCTGGCGACGCCCTAAATACAAGCTACAACCTTCCGAACGTTAGAGACTAACCGCACAGAAACATCAATGAAAGCTCCACTCGGTGCCGTTGTGAACATTAGGAGATCGGATAGATTTATATTGCATCTGGAATTGTGAAAAAATGAGTAAATTGTCGTTTCGGGCACGGGCGCTGGACGCTTCCAAGCCACTACCCGTCTTCCGTTGTGAGGATTTACCCGACCTACACGAATATGCATCCATTAACCGGGCTGTGCCGCAGATGCCGACGGGGATGGAGAAAGAAGAGGAATCGGTAATGTTTTAACGGTTTGAAAATGTGAAGTTTTAAGCTTTGTTTTATTTTTAAGCGATCAGAGGCGCCCCTCTTTTTTTCCTGCGCAAGCTTTCACAAAATGGCCGCCAATTTTCTCAGAAGAAACACGACGGTTTGGGACAGTTAACGGCTCGTTCGCTGGACATGGACGGATGTTTTGGGGAAATTAAGACACAAGGAGTCTGTATTTGATAAAATTACCGGGTTTTACCGGTTTATTTATGCATGAGATGGGTTTCTGAGTACAAAGGGGTCATGTGACTTGAGCAATGCCGACATTTTGTGTCTTGCGTGAGGAAGGGGCCCTTGTGTTGGCGTAGTAGCAGAGCGCTGAGACAAGGGGGCGCTGCTGCTCTCAAATCGGTTTGCAGAAATGTCAACAATGCTGCCGTGTTAGCAAAAGAAGGCGGTTGAGATCAGAATTGTTTATTTTCTTATTTTAGTAGAATGCAGGTTAGCCTGACTGAGCTGGAATGATTTGATCAGAATTGCTAGGTTTTGTTGGTGACGTCCATGTCGTTTTTGCTTTCTGTGTGATGTTTCAGCTCTTGTTTGAACGGTAAATACATTAGGTGTCACCAAGCATGTGCAGCTGTCAGATACGTGCATGTCATTCACAAGAAGGGATTTCTCCTCAGTGTGTTTGCACTGCTGGTCACTGGGAGGACAAGCTAGTTTTACTGGGAAGCTGTGATTTTATATCTCGTTGGGGAAATGTTTTGGATTCATTTTTGTGTGGATGTGCATCTTTCTTAAATATTGTTTTAATTCAGGACATTTCTCTACTTTGTCACACTTTTCCTTAAAATGCTGAGCAAATTTGGCTGCATCATACACTTATTTCAGTCCAGTGCATGCTTTTTTTTCTTCTTTGGAGCCTGTGTTTGGTGTCAGGGGTTCAGTGTGCCAGGTGGCACCAAACGCAGGCACACCGGTGGCACGTGGCTCTCCATCAGGACAGTGTGTAGGAGAATACCTGTCACTTATAAAATGCTGCGCTTTTCAGCTGGAACATCTGATTGTGTAACAAATCTATTAACATAATAATTTGGAAGCAGTTTATTAATTTGTGTCAGATTTTATTAAGAATATGCTTTGAATTGTAGTAGTTATTCCTGCTTCAGATTAACGTGGATATTTGGTTTGGATGGGATACACAGTTCTGTTTTTATTTTCACACCTAGAGGGGAAAAAAAATAAATTTTTGAGTTTTCACCTTTTTTCCTATTCAATTTCCTCAAATTTTTTTTCAGTTTGAGGTTTTTAGATTTTTAGTTGGTTTGTAAAGTTTTCTCATTGATGTGCAAATTTGCTAAAACAAGAGTTTTTAGATTTTCTTGCCAATATTTACTCTTGTACTCTAAATTTTTTTAACCTTTTCGCTCCAAATCCATTATTACTTGCAGTTAGAACCTTACAAATGTAAATTACAAAAAAATAAAATGACTATTATATTCACTAGTGAAAGCAAAGCAGAAGTTTCATTCAGTCTTATTTTTGAACATAAACATGGTACTTGTGGTACTTCCATTTGATTTGTTTTAATTTGTCCTATGCCGATTCATTTCCTCCTAGTAAATGGTTTATCATCAGAATGTCGCTTCTCACAATAGCAAACTGTGCTGGACGAAATTATTGCTATAAAAACATAAGTCATTTTGAGATCTTTTTCAACTATTATAGTTATATTAATGCAATCACACCCACTCAAAGACCAATTTTCAAAGAATATTTATGCCTGGAACTGTAAAACATTTTAAATATTTGAACAAAACAACAATAATTTAAATGGATTGTGAAGTCTCTGTAACCACAATTGGATTTGAAATAATAATTGAAAACAGGCCAAAGTGGCGAGTCGTGCAAGTTAAGTACTTCAATATTTAAAGCCTTTCTGAAAATGCTTTATATGCCAGTAAGTGGCCACAACAGGGCTCAAATTAGACATGGGTTAAATTATTTGTAGTTTTTTGAAGACCTTCTTGTTTTTAATTTCTCTTTGAATCAATTAACTTGTAATATGAAAGATTATTGCTCATGAGTCAACTAAATTAATTTCTTACACTTGCCTTTATACTTGTTTTGTGGTTAAGGTGAACATCTACAATCATTTTATCTGTCGGCATAAGAACCACAATCAGTGGAAATGTGTGTAATATTAACACTTAATGTACAGGTAAATTTTGAGAGATGTGCTTTATTACTATTACTATTTAAATAATACATACCAATCATCTAAACACCAAAAGTAAAAAAAAAAAAAACAGCAGTGGTTACCAAATGGTAGATGGGGAAAGTCACCTGGGACTGATTTGATATAATCAAAATTAGAAATATTAGCCGGATGGAATCTATGGACTATTTGTATGTTGGAGTTTTTAAAAGTCTGGATGTTTTTCATATCTGGAGACAAATAATATTGCTGTTTTTAGTTTTATGCTTGATTGTAATATTTAATTTTTTTCTCTCTCTCTCCATTTGTCTCTATTAAAAAGATTCCCAGTTAACAAGAATAGAAGCAGCCAAAGGGGAAATTGAGGTGTAGCATCAGGTGTAAAAGTTAACAAAACACTAGTTCTTCGTTGTAAAAACATAAAAAAATTAACCCAGGTGGGTCGAAACATTTTGGTCTTGATCCTTTTCATTTGAACCTTTTATTATTATTTTGAGTTTGTCTCTTGCTCGTCCTGAGGGCTTTTATTGTTTGGTTCTGAGGTTCTTCTAGTTTGTATGTCTCCCAACTGACATGCTGTTAAGTGGTCTGCACACTTCCTGTTTCTCAGCCAATAGAAAGCTTACATGGTCCACTTATGGTTGAGTCCGTTTCCATAAAACCCCCTCTCCCTTTCTGGGCCGGCGTTCTGCTGGAACCACGTGTGCGTTTGTAGCTTCCAGGCGGCGTGTTGTTTTGTGGCGCTGGGTTCCCAGCAGCAGCACGTGCGGCCTGTTTGTTTTGGGTCAGCCACTTTGTCTTGTATTTACGTTAGGTTGAGAGTGAGGTCAGCGTCTGCAGGCCTGCTGGGAAACCCACGGGCGTCTGCTGTGTTTGCCTCGCTGCCAAACACAGAAACATGCTGGCTGGCTCCCAGCTCCTCGCTGCGTGACCTCACTGGGAAAGGGAGGGTCACCTGTCCAAAGTATCCGCCGCTCATTCAAACCGTCGACCATTTTCATTCAGCTTTCATCCATAGCTTAAATGAAAGCTTTTATTCCTATTCAGTGCCTTGAACAGTTTCTGTGCATATTGGTTTTTTTTACCAACATGCTGAGGAGTGGTTTACTCTCGCTGTTGGAGACTCAAAGGGGGATGGCGGCGTTGGCTTGCTCAGCATTTCTGGTGGTGATTGATGGGACTCGTTTTAGGAGCTATATTTGAACTCCTGCGTGTGAGAAAGCAGGACTGTCGGCGCGCCGATGCACCTCGGTGTGTTTATCATCGGCCCACAGACGGAAAGTAAACACATTTTCTGATGAGGTTTGGCTGCTGGCGGGTCTGGGTTTATGAAATGCGGAGAGGAAGAAGCTGATGGGTTGGGGGTGTCGACTATGGGAGGGAATTAGGATGGGAATATTAAAGTTATGCAATAGCATGAGCATGGATGTTACAGCAGAAAAAAACCTGTTTTTCTCCCTGTCTTTTCGTCTGTCCCCTCCTCCCTTTCCCTGTGATGTCCACATTAGCCGTAAGATTTATTTTACGTTTCCTTCACTAAGGATCTAAATCTGCTGCGGGAATCAAAGATGACAGAAATCCATACAGCTGGCGAAGTACGTTAGCCAGCTGTTCCAATTGCCCAGAGATTGGAACCAACTAATTTTGTCTTGTTTGACTCTGATCTGTGACTAAATACTGAAAGCTCAGATTTCTTCCTGCTAATCAGCTGCATTAAAACCGAATTCCCACAATTCTGCATCGCCGGGCAGCATGTACCTTGATGCACCTTGGCTACCACATGTATCCGCCGCTCATTCAAACCGTCGACCATTTTCATTCAGCTTTCATCCATAGCTTAAATGAAAGCTTTTCTTCCTATTCAGTGCCTTGAACAGTTTCTGTGCATATTGGCTACCTGAGCATCATCAGGTCATGATGCTCAAGTTCCTTGTAAATTATTATCATTGCTGAGGTCCGGTTTCGGTTGTTATACAACCACAGTAAAACGTCTAAGCATTTAACCTTAAAGGTCATGCATTTGCAGAAGAACATGGCCGTCTCACAGCGGCCCACTGTTTAAAGCATCACTATTTGACCTTAAATATTTAGCAAAAATATTTATGAATTTATTGAAACTGTCATGAGACAGATGATCTGTGGAAAAACATCTGTCTCTGCTGCCTCCTCCCTGTGTTCCTACTGCCATCTGCAGAAATGAGCTGCTCTGTTTAGAAGTAGACAGAGCAAAGGAGAGGGTCAATGCGCAACCAATCATTCTAGTGTATGTGCTGCTAATCATCTTGGCGTTGCAGGAAACCTGCGAATCCACCATCATCAGTGGCTATGCTAGTTAGCCTTAGCATTCATGGCAGGCTTTGGTGTGCAGGACTAGATGTAGGGTAGCAGAGGGGAGGCTGTGAGCAAATTGTTCATAGTTGCGTACACCTAGAACAGAGAACGGCCATTATTTTTGGCCCATTAAACGTTCCACCAAGCAGCACATGGATTCACCTATTTGAGTTCAGTACAAACGTACTTCCGTTCCACTGGTCTCAATCCTGCTAGTTTATATCCGATCCTGTTGCTGGCTGTTAAAAACAGCATAATTTGATGCGTTATGTTTCTATATGGTGACTTTACGTTATGATATGAAAATTTAGGCTGATATTGTAACAGTGACGATGACCACCACCCAATTTTGCGTCGCATCACTGTTGCTTTACCAAATATATGGTCGTCCATCCGTCTTGAAACACAATCGCAAATAAACATCATCAGCTGGGTCGTACTTATCGGACCGTTACTGATTGCCAACATTAATACCGCCTTACAGGTTTTGCTACTTCCTGATGTGAAACTACTTGACCAACAGTTTTTCATTATAAATTGTGTAAAATAATCCTGACCTGTGTGTCCTGATATAATAAAACACTGTCTTTTTCTAGTGTGGGTTTTAAATGCTGGTAAATCAGAGATGAAGGAGTCGGTTTTATTTTTTTTTTGGGGTTGTTTGTGCGTGCTGGTTGAACATGCTCATTAACTGAGCTCGGATCAGAACCGCTAATCCTTAAAGGGTTTACTCCAACGTAATGGGGCTTTACTCACTTAACTAAACCAGAGAGCTTAGAGGGGACAATCCAGCTGTGACTGCAGATGTTACAGATGTGCAGCATTTCTGACTGCATTGATCAGGGTTTGTACTGAGAATTGGTCCATTTAATATGTAGAACAGGAATCCTCTTTGTTGCTACTTCTAAGCTTTGATTATTGCTCAAACTCCAGTCACTATAAAACCTTTTGATTTTCTCAATTTGTTTCAATCTGTGAAGCTTCAGCATTTTGAAAGACTGAATGTGATTCATAGAAAATACAAGTTTGCTTTCTCAAATACCAAACAAAATGAAAATCCCTGAGATTAGTCTGTGCAAAAACTAAAATCTTGCTTCTCTCCTATTTTAGCTTCTATGAATTATTGCACATTTACACGATTCTAGATTTTTGAATGTATTTTGACCTTTGTAAAGCACTTTTCTCACATTTGGTTAAAAATTGCTCTAAAGTTTTTGTTCTGCTACATTTAAGTAGTTTTATTTTTACTCTGTCTTGCAGTTCAAGCAGGCACTAAAGCCTAATAAATTATTTCTGCCAAGCAAATAAAGCTTTTCCAGTCAGACAGCACAGTGGATAATTTAATACTTATGCATTTTTAACCTTCCCATGTTAAAACAAGGGTTGCTTGTTCCAAACTGTGAAATAACTGCAGCAGAAAATTGCTGCTACGCTTTGCAAATACAAGCAAGTCTTATTTAATGCATCACGTTAAAAAAAAAGTTCCATAAGCTTCTGCTCGTTAATGCTGAAGCAATACACTAATCTTACAATGTGCGGTTTTCTACTCAAGGTATGATAAATATTCAGCAAACGATATGATTCTATACTTTTAAGATTTTTTGAAATATTTTAGAGGGACAGAGATTTTGGTGACATTTTGTGACTGTCCCATAGGCTTGGATTGAATTCATTGAACTGATGGTGTCATATATATATATTTTTTATTTTTGTTGTACGTTTGTTTAAATCTTAATTGTATAGCTTTGTGTATTTGGTTATGCAGAAAAGGAACCATTTTTGTCTTCTCTTATATTGGATAATTTATACATTTCATTTTGTTAATTGTAAATTATTTCATTACATGTCGTTTTTAATGTGCAACTGGGTAAAAATGTCATGAGTGATGGCTGTGATTTAATTTGTGGATTTTACATAAAACTCAAAGTAGGATTTAAAGTACTTTGATATTTTTTGAGAAAAAAAAATATTTATCATGGAATTGATAGTTACATAGCTCTACTGCTAGTGTGGTATTTTCATTATATGTTAAATATAAGCTAATATTAAATTGAAGAAGAAATGTGGGATTGGCCAAAGTTGAATTTTTGCATCTAAATTTATTAAATAATCCTAATTTTGAGGTAAGTTGTGCAATGAAAGTGTTTTAGGCTAACTGTCTTCTGCACATGATGCATTAAGTTAAACAAGCAGTGATCAAAATCCTAAAGGTTAATTCAAAGTTTGAGTATGAAGCGTTTTGGCGACTATAGGCAACTATGGAATGGAAGTGAGTAGAATTAGCATTGAGCGTCTGTAGGATAGTAATTCTGTGTATTTGAGGATACAACTTTGAATCAAAGGATTATAAAAAAATTATACAAAATTTATTCATCAGTATTTGTACATATATATATCCTAATATAATTTTAATCATGAAATAAAAACTTCTATTACAGCATGATAAAGGGTTTTTCAGTATTTAGCTGTATTTAAAACACTGGCAACAAAAGTGTGTATATATAATTTTTTTTTGTAAAATTTAATATAAATTTGGACATTAAGGGGTTAAAGTAGCGTTGCTTTAAACAGAGTAATGGGTGGTGGTTTAGTTTCTGTATGACGGATGTTTTACATCACATTTCCCAACATCCCACGTTGTTTCTTTTTAGCAGGGTTGAAGTTGTGGTAGAAAGTTGGTTCTGAAACTTCAAACTCACTTAACAGCTGAGATTCTGTTTCCTTACAGAAAGGCTTGTCTGTATGTGTGAACAGGTTTAATAAGATTAAAGCCAATTAAAAATCCAGCAACTGGTTCTGCTTTTATCCTGAGAGCAAACAAAAAAAGTACAGTTGATGTTCAGTTATGTGCTGCATTGTTTCTTGATGCAGAAAGTGGTAAAACTGACATATCGCTCAAGCTGCTGTGAACGTAGACCTTTTACAACGAGGAATAAATCGGTGATAAATTAAAACAAGTTCAATATCCATTTGCACAATTTGCTTTTCTCTTTTCTCCATTTCCTTCTACCAAAAACTGGATGGCAAAAGTCTTCAGTCTGGTGTTTTGGTCTCAACCAGCCCCTTTTTGGAAGGACAATTTTGTTGTTCATTTATTTTGGATATTTAAAATATCTTCCAGTTCCAGTGTTAAATCTTCATATAAAATTAATTGCTCTTTCAGAATGTTTTCTTGTATCATTATGCCATTATATTTCTTGAAAAGGGTCTCAACATTGTTTACTTCAATAATTTCTGGGACAATTTATTGTGATAGGCCAAGGTGAATTCAGTAATCATGTAACTGAACAGGTTGGAATAGATGTTTAAAAGAGGAAGGTGGGAAACGGTTGCATGATTATAAAGCTGTGTTGTGCTGCTGAGTTTTAAATCTGGATTTGAGTTAATCTTTGATAAAAAGCAAACCTCAGCCAGAAGCAGATTGGTTGAGTAATTGCAGAAATGTGACCAAAGCTGCAGGTTTGAGAAACATGTTGGTGTTGGTTTACTCTCTGTATCAGCTGGTGACTCGCCTCAGGTTTGTTTTTGCACGACATTGGTGTTAGTCAGAGGTGGGCAGAGTACCAAAAAAGTGTACTCAAGAGTGGCACTACTTCAACATATTTTACTTAAGTAAAAGTAGAAAGCAGCTGTCCAAGTAGTTACTGAGTAACTGATCAAATTATCAGACATTTAAAAATGACATGAGCAGACAGAGCAACATATAAAGTTAAGTGGAAATTTTGGTACCTTTAAGAACGAAAATGACAATATTTCATATCGGTAACAAAATCAGGCCAAAGAACATTTTTCCAAATCAGTTACTTTTAATAAACTTATAAAACAAATAAAAACTGCAGGTGTCTGTCTCTGGTGAATCTTTGGTGAAAACATATTTTTGTTTTTTATTGGGTGGGAAAAAAATCCAGAAGTTTTACTCAAGTAAAAGTAGAAAGCACAGCATAGTAAAGATATTCGTAAACATTTTTATTTTTTCCCCCAAAAGTTACTTGGGCAAATGTAATTGAGTAAATGTAACTAGTTTCTACTTGACTCTGGCGTTGGCATGTCAGTGTTTCATGAACTGGTCGAACTCTGACACCCTCTGTTAAACGCCGACTCATTCACTCCCAACTTCCTGCGCCTCGAATGCCTTTGTCTGGGTCTGCCTCAGGGCAAACAAACACACCTCCCAGCAGAGTCTCTGTCTCTGGCAAACAGCCAGCCGGAGTTAAAGGCTGAGCCGTTAAACCCGACTGGAAACGTTGAAACCAGCCGGCCGTTTCCCTCTGAGCGCCCAGCAGCAGGTGGCAGCTAGATGAGCCGAATGATGGGCAGTTATGGAGGGAAAACACGCCGGACTTTCACTCCACATTTGCTCTCTCTAGGTCAGGGTGTCCAAAATGTGGCCCTGGGGCCATTTTCAGCCATCACAATATTTTAGGGTGGTCCTTCATCACAGATCTAGAATAGCACACTGCAAAAACACAAAATCTTACCAAGTGATTTTGGCCCATTTCTGGTGCCAATATCATTGCACACTTGAAATAAGACTAAACTAACTTAGAATTAACTTTTCAGCAAGATATAGGAGCTCGTTTTGAAAATTACTAACTCCATCTGATTGTTTCACTTATAGCAAGACATTTTTACCATACAAGTAAAATAATCTGAATTTCTGTCAAAGCATTTTGAACTAAGTAAGATGAGAATATCTATGCTGAACAACAGATGCAGTGATCAGGTTTTCCTGGCTGATTCTGGCTTGTGGTTCATTTCTAGTTTAACCTTTTTGTTCAATGCACAGGAGAGTAAACCTGTTCTGCAGGTTTTGAGACCAATAGAAAGTAAGATTTTAATGGTTAAATGGAGGTATATTTTTAAACTAGAGTTAGGATTTTAATGTGCTTTTGATTAGTTTAATAGATTTTAACTTTTTAGCATGTTTAAAAAATAAAAAATGTCCCAGACGGAACCTTTCTGTTGTGTTTCTGCAGCAGCTCAGATGCTAATGTTGGCATCCACTGTCCTTATTTTTAAAGATCCATGACGGATCAGGAGTTCCTGAAACACTTTGCATCAATCTGATGGTTGAAGAATCTAAAGAAAAACTGATTTAAAAAGTGTTTTATTCAGTAATTTAGCAGCAGAAAGGGTTTCTGAATTGAAAATGTTGATAAATTGTCGATTGACAGAAACCACAATTAATTTGATTAAATTTGTTTGAGGGCCACCACTAATTTAACAAACTTCTGTGTTTTAACCACAGACCCACACATGCTTCCGTTTGTTTTCATGTCAGAAATAGTGGGAGCTTTTAGTTTTTAATATTTGACCTGCAACATACAGGAGAAAATGTCACTTTAACTCTGAAACTCGGTTGATTTATTTGTCGGAGGCTTTAGGTTGTTGGCGTAGAGAAGCTGAAAAAGATTATTTGTTTTGGAGAATTAAATGGGAAGGAGAGCAGATCACAGGATCCCACATGATGGGACTTTTCAGGGAGAAACCCAAGAATCCACTGTAGTAGTGGGTGATGATGTTTTGTAGAAAGGAGCAGAAAATGTTTCCATCCTGCACCGTTTTGATTTCTCCTTATAGCTTATTTCAAATAGACAAAAAGTAAACATACATTGTACAGTTGTGATCAGATGGTTTAGTATCTAAGATCGTTCTGAACCGACTGTTGAGCTGATTTTTATTTTTCTTTATTCGCTCTCTCTCCACAGGAACACCATCTCCAGCGGGCCATCTCGGCGCAGCAGGTCTACGGCGAGAAGCGGGACAACATGGTCATCCCGGTCCCCGAGGCGGAGAGCAACATCACCTACTACGACTCCCTCTACCCCGGCGACTACAAGATGCCAAAGCAGCTCATTCACATACAGCGTGAGTGTCTTGTTTCATAGCCCCACACATTAAAATAATCATCTATTTTACAAGGAAAGGCCTTCAGACATTTACTTTGAGATTTTTACAGAGTTGTCACGTTCTCACGGCTGAAACAATTAATCTAATTAATCATGATTACTTCATTTCATTAAATAGTTTAGTAATTGATTAATCGGTAACTGGAGTATACAGACTCAAGTCCATTAGCAGAAATTCAAAACTGTACTAAAAAAAATACAATTAGCATTTAATAGAGGCAGCTGTTTTGAATCTAATTGAAAGTAATGTATTTAAAAGTAGAGCTGTTTATTTTAAAACATGTCTATTTAAAAAAAAACGATAAATTACCTGCATTAAAGTTTATAGTGTTGAATGTTCCCATACCAGAAATGGGCTGCGTTCATGCGATGTTTATTTTTTGGACGGCCCGATTGTGATCTTTTCACCACCAAAAGACCCGATCAGAACCTCTTCCATCTGTGGAACTAAATCAGACACACAACCGTCTGCAGCCTCAGAGACAAAAAACAAAACTTTTTTCTTTTAACATGTTCAACCTGAAACTCTAGTGGCAGTTTTAACTTCACTTGGTTCAAATCCTGTAATGAAAATAATCTAGTCACCAATTATTTATCAGTTAATCCACAACATAATCCGACCTACAGTGGCGTGACGCAATAAATCAACTAAACTTACGTTAAATTAAAACAAGCGCAATAATTTCCATTTGCATAATTTATATTCTAAATCTTTTTTTTTTGTGGATAATTTTGTTTTTCATAATTTATTTTGATTTTATTTATTTCAGCGATTTAAATGTCTTCCAGTGTTAAATGTAGAATTTAAAGTTTATTGATCTTACATTATTATCACCATTACATTGCTTTCAAATGGTCTCAGGACAATAATATTGTCACAATAAATTCTGGGACCATTTATGCTGCCATTTATTTAAGTTGAGCTTTTTGCATGTTGTATTATTTTAGCTGCAGATGCCTCATTTCTACAAATGGTGCACTAAATGGATTCTGTGTTGCTGCATTTGAGGGACTTAAATGTTTTTCTTCACTAAAAAAGGAATTTATTTGAATCTTTTAATGCATTTCTAATGTGCAAAATCTTGAGGATGTGCCAGCTTTTTGAATCCAGTTAATCAGTAACTAAAGCACTGGTTAGCTGCAGCTTGTCAGGGAGATTTCCTCGCCCTGTAATCTCAGAGGAAATGAGTTTGCTGCGTTTGTGTCACTGGTGGTTTCCTTGATTGTTCCTCAAAGAAAAGCAATTTGCTGTTCTCCAAACTCTGTGGCCGCTGGAGGTGGAAATAAAACGTTTGGTCCATCTCACAGCTGCTCTTCTTCTGGGTTTCTCCTGAACCTGAAGGAAATCCTCATCATTCTGAAGATCAAAAATGATTAATCTGGAGTTTTTCACAGCAACAGCTGCTGCTTTTAATTGGAAGTGTCTGATTTGAATCAGATTAAGTGTTAGATTTGAAGCCATTTTGTTTTTATGTTCTTATTCTGAGCCAATGTGTTTCTGTCAGTGAGATGCAATCAAGTTTTTGTGACGTTCATTGATCTGAATTAGTTTATTATCTCTCACCTGACTTCATAACGGCTCAAAATTCACTCCAGAAGAGTCAGTGGAGACATTCTCTCCAGCTTTTTAATCAATGTTATTGATTAAATCTGTTTCTGAAGCGTCGGATCTGAGGTGAATAATCTGCTGGGGGTTCAGTGAGAGAAATCTGAATTTTATTTGGCAAACTGCCTAAAAACATTTCAATGGATAGACACAGATACGGCTGCTTTTCATTAGCTGCAGGAATTAATCCGTCATTTATCCGAAAGGTCAAAGTTTGTGTAATTAAGCCTGATGATCATCCAGACTATGATGTCTGGCGCGTCCCACTTTTGGTCTCCTTGTGCTGCTCTGTTTCAGATGAATGGAGCTGCTGCCTGTACTTAGTTTGACCTTTGACCTCATAGCACACTGCTTCCTGGTTTCTTTATAATGTCTTGAATATTTGAAGCTGGTTGTCTGAAGCGGTTTGAGTCGGCCTGTTATATTTGGCCTGGATGATGAATTATCTGAAGTTATTAATGCAGGAAAATGTTCTAAAAGATCAAAAGTTGTTTTTATGAGAGCAAAGCTTCAATGTTATCGAGATTCAGTCTTGGTTGGTTTCTTTGAAATGGATGTAGTTGTTTGCACTTTTCAAAGTCTGATGATGATTTAATGTTGAAGTATTTTCCATTTGTAAAACTGATGGCAAAGTTTAAACGTCACAAACGTTCCACATTTAATTTTATTTTGTAGGGATGCACGGTATATCTGCACTAATGTCTGCATCGTCCGATATTTATATCGTTACCGAGGAATAAAACTGGGCCGTTTTGCAAGCAGCGTTTCTTGTTGCTGCTTGTTTTTGGTTGAGTGTTTTTGTTTTAAGCTGTCAAAACGGTAGTGAAATGTACAATAACAGTAAATTGGCCATAACTGACCTATTAATATCGGATATTGATATCCGCCCAAATTTTCATATCTGTGCATTTCAGATTTTTTTGTATCAGTTTATGTAAAATTACCACTTCAAACTAATGTTTTTTTTTTCTGAAAATATTGTGATTTTTATTTTCATATTTCGACTTTTTGTCTTCCAACTTTATTCTGTTTTGACTTTGTCAGTTTTTTCTCAGATTAAAAAAAAAAATTATTTTACTGGTGACACTGACTTTATTCTTACATGATTTAATTTGTCGTAAAACTTTTTTCTCTCAATATTATGACTTTATTCTCAAGTCTTTTTCTTAGTCTGGCCCAGGAGACTGACTGCATTTGATTGTGAGCTGCTGTTTGTTTTTGTTCAGCTTAATGACTGAAATATTGTTGGAATTTTCACAACCGTTTTTTAACGTCTGTAAAATCATGTTTTGCTCTTTTTTGTCTTTTTATGCAGCTTTCAGCTTGGACACGGAGCAGCCAGACTATGACCTGGACACGGACGACGAGGCCTTCGTCAACAAGCTAAAGAAGAAGATGGAGATCAGCTGCCTTCAGTTTGAAGAGATGATCGACCGGCTGGAGAAAGGCAGCGGACAGCAGGTCAGCTTTTACCGCCGCTGCGCCGCAGCTGGAAGCCGCTAAAGATTCAGCGATTTGAGTATTTCTTTTTTTTTTTGTGTGTGTGTGTGTGTCCATTTTCTCCTCCCAGCTGGTGAGTCTCCCTGAAGCCAAGCTGCTGCTGAAGGAAGACGACGAGCTCATCAAGGAGGTGTTCGATTACTGGAGCCGCAAGAGGAAAAACAGCAAGGCCAACTCCCTGATCCCCACCGTCAAGCAGGAGAAGCGGGACGGCTCCAGCACCGGCGACCCGTACGTGGCGTTCCGACGGCGCACCGAGAAGATGCAGACCAGGAAGGTTCGTTTCCCAAAACCCTGCACTCGTTCTCAGCAGGTTCTTCCAGTTTAGGTTGTTTTTGTTTTTTTTTACTGCATAAGCTGTCGAGTCATGAAGGTTGTGAACAAACGGGCACTTAGTTTCACCTGCAGGGATTTCTTCGTTCTTTTCCGTTTCCTCCTCGTTCTTTTTGTGAAGCGTGAACAGATTGGGTTGATCCAGGCTGCAGGGACGTAAATGTTCTGCATACTTCTGCTCTGATGTTGGCACAATGAACTCTTATCGTCACGTGAAAAGCTAAAAATAGACACAGGTGGATTAAACTGCTGGGAGACTTGCTGTCAGTCATGACACTTTTGACATATTTCCTGATGGTAAAGTAAAAACGTACTGTTCAACATTTACTGTGTTCAAACTTGTAGCCAAATGTGCCAAATATAACGTATTTGAATCACAATTTTTATTTTATAATCAAAAATACAAAAATATTTCCCCTTTTTAAAAAAAATTAACTTTTAGTTGTTCAGTAATAAACTGGAGTATTTTGACAAAACATATTTAGATTGTTTTAGAAAAGAGAACTTTAAACATAATCATCTTTACTAAAAACATAGATTTTCCAAATATGTTTTATTTTTTTAAATAAAATATTTAATCTGTTATATCTCCAGAATAAACTGGGGAGTCACTTATTTGAAAAAGTTGCCTACTTTAATGATTAAATTCACTCCAGTTTTACTTTAGTAAATGTTGCTGCATGTTTGTGATCCAACTTCACATTCCCTTCAAATAAAATCTAAAAAGATTGGAAGAAATGTGTCTGGTAAAAGTCAACTTTGTTTTACCTAATGTTTTCTATTTTTTTAATTTCTGTAAAAATCTCCTCTTAAAAATATGCTAAATTGTGTCCATCTGTATCAAACGAATAAACTGAGAACCAAATTTTCAGTTTTTGCATTTTAGAATGGGGGGCCATGAATAAGTACTTTCCAAGGGCTGCAAATGGCCCCTGAACCAGACTTTGGACACTCCTATTTCAACGTGTGAAATGCTGGTTAGTGGATCGGACCTGCAGTAAATCTAATAATTTAGGTCATATTGTATTGCATTGTGATCCAGTTAGAATTTTTATCACAATAGTTTTCTAATGAACCAATCAGGCTGTTATTCAACTGCAACAAATCTGGATCAAAGGCGTTTTCCTTTTCTCTCTGATTAGTCGTTTTAATTCAGTTATGAGACGTCTGGATGTGGTTTAAGTGTTTCTTATGAAGCAGACATAAGATGGAAAAACTTACAGCTTTAATTTTGTCCTTAAACATAGAAAATGTGAGATTTAAATGTCAGCTTTTGTTCTCTCTGTGAAATAAATTTCCATTCATGGTTTAAAAAGTTTTTAGTTTTGAACAAGGCTTTGATGAATGGATTTAATTACAAAACTAAATTAAAATACTGTTTGGTTTGTGGAAAACAGATTTTATTAGAAGTTGAATTTAAATGAGACTAAACATGCAGTGAAAAACAAATTTCTTTTCAATTTAATTGTTTTTGGATGAAATAGTCATGTTGGGTTTATAATGGAGGCGCTCCAATTCTAGCTGACTGATTAAAAAAAACAAAAAACTATTCAATTAGTTTTATTTTATCTGAAAAGTTGCTAAAATAGTCAGTTATTGAGTTGGTAAAAAATAATTCACAATTGTTTTGAAAGTAATTTTTTGCCAAACAGCTCCAGAAAATATCAAAACTCCTTAAATTACCGGTTGCTTTTTTTTCTTTTTTTTTTTATATGTTTTTATGCAAGTATTTTATTGAATTTTTTTCTTTTCTGTAAGGCGAAATCCAAGCTGAAATGGTAATTTTTAGTATTTATATACAGAAAGTTAACAGTCTGAGGCCTCAGTTTCCACCTTCCTGGTTTTATTCATATATTTATCACAGCCTTAACTCTTAATTCAGGGCCATGAATAAAACATGAGCCTTTAATCCTTTTCACAAGCGTTCAAACTCCTGACGGCTGGGTCGTTTGTCTAAAGCGGCGTCTCCTTTTGCTCGCTCAGAACCGTAAGAACGACGAGGCATCGTACGAGAAGATGCTGAAGCTCCGCAGGGACCTGAGCCGGGCCGTCACCATTCTGGAGATGATCAAGAGGAGAGAGAAGAGCAAGAGGGAGCTGCTGCACCTCACGCTGGAGATAGTCGAGAAGCGGTGAGTCCCGCTGCAGACCCAAAGTTCTGCTTCCCAAACGGAACCGAAGCAACAAGCCAAGTTCCTATGAAATCCTGGAAAACACTGGAATTCCAGTCTGGGGTTTGGAAGTTGCTTGATTTCTGCATAAAGTTCTTGACACTCAAATAATAGAATACAAACCGTTTGAAAGCAAAAATTTGGAAAACATTCTTTATAGTTAAAACCAGATATTTTCATATACTTAATAAAAAGACTGACATTTTCAGTTTTTTTTTCTTGTTTAAGTTAGAATCACTAAAGTCATTTATTTGTTCAAAGATAGAAAACTTGGCAAGAAAACGTTGATTTTGTTTCTAACTTTGTGTATTTTGTAAATTTTTTTTTCTTTTTTTTTTGCCTAATTCATCATTTGGTAAAAGATGACTTGGGCAGTTATTTTGTGAAGGTACTTTTTCACATGTCATTTAATTTGACAATGAAGGTCAGTTTGTAATATAGTTTCAATGCTATATATGTTTACTATTCCCAATGGCTTTTTATTTAAATATGATAATGAATGAGTCACCACAACATTTAGTTTCCCTTTCGGATCAATTAAGTATTTTGAATTTAAATTTGACTTAGTTTGAGGTTTTAAGCTGCCATTTTGGGAACTCTTCTGATTATCTAACCACATTTTTTAAATTTGGGGGGTTTCTTTGTTAACGTTTCGTTCTCAGATCATTCAGGTGTGCAGGGTGAGTGAGAAACACTTCAAAACATAAAAATTTGTTCCTGCTGTTGGGATATCAATTTTTTTTTTACTGTACTAAATGGAATATATAAGGATTATATATTACAATATATATAAATATGTACTGAAACTCTTTTCTTAGTTTTAGTTCATTTGTATTGTTTTGTCTTCAAAGTGTGGTTCTGGAAAAGTTCTTGAATTTTTCTGAAAAATGTTCAAACTGAAATATTCCAGAGTGGAAACTCTGAACTGATGCTTTCAATTCCGTCTCCAGAAACTCCATGTCGGACTTCGGTGGAGAAATAATGGCGGAGGTTCTGGCTGAGCGGGCGCTGGTGAGGCCGCAGATCATCCCTCTGGTTCCACTCACCAATCAGTACCGACACCAGGACCATCTGGACTCAAAGGACTACAAGTCCAAGGTGAAGCTTCTGTCAGGACTGCGGCGTTGGCCTTTTGCGGCGCCAGAACGTTGTCGTAATAATGCTTTGCTCGCGCAGCCCGAGAAGGCAGAACCCCAGCGGCCGAAGAGGAGGTACGAGAAGAAGCCGAAGTTGTTGCCGTTGTCGTTGGGAACAGCCCACCACGCAGGTCCGATCGTGTTCAACGCCAAGGACCTTAACCAGTACGACTTCCCCAGCTCCGACGACGAGCCCTTCTCTCAGGTAAGGCGCTAACGGGTTAGCTCGTCGTCAGCGATCAAACGATGGAGTTTGATTTGAGTTTCTCGAGGTCTTCACTGCAAAAACAGAAAATCTTACCAAATAATTTTAGTTTGTAGGGAAAATATCTTAGTACACGCGCAATAAGACAAAACAAGCTTAAAAGTGACTTTTCAGCAAGTACTGGGAGCATGTTTTAAGTTAAAAAAAAAAAAAGGTAATGTTGATAAAAGATTACAAGTGAAATTAAACGAGTACTTTTTCATCAATGTAAAGTTTTGTACTTGAAACAAGCTCCCATTACTTGATGAAAAGTTAGATTTGAAGATATTTGCTCTATAAACTGAAGTCTTGAAAATATCCGTTTCCAAATTTGGGAAAAAAACAAATATCAGGATGTTGACACATTTTTCAAAACTCTTAAATTAATTTTTTTTAAAATGCAAGTTGGCCTTAAATATGTTAAATTTTCTGGCCGGAAAACTACTTAATCTCTTCTGTATTTTTTTTTCTCAGTTTTTTTGCTGTCAGGTAACCTTTAATAATAATGAGCAGAAACCCAGAATCTTTTTGTCTTGGTTTATTTTTGTATTAATGAAGGAAAGATGAACCTCCACCTCATTGGGTTTAATTTAAACACAAAAACAAACGGTCAGAAATCATTCCCATCTTCTCTCTGATGCAGTTTCAGTTTAAATCTCTGCACTTCTGAGAGCGACAGAACTTCATGGTGAATGCCCTTGACTGGAACCCTGACCTTCGACCTCTTCTTCCCACAGCTCCACTCTGGCTCTTCGGAAGCGGAGGAGGAGAACGACCCCGACGGAGCGTACGCGTTTCGCAGGAGAGCCGGCTGCCAGTACTACGCCGTAAGCCTCAAACTTTCAACTCCAGCTTTAAACAAACTGCGTTTAAAACAGGTGTTGGAAATCCTGGAATTGAATTTCGATGAGGCGCTTTCAAGGTTAGGAAAGAGTTTTATATTCAAACTGCACAGATTTGGAATAAAGTGCAATTGAACTTTTGATTAAAACACAAAATTTGGAAAATGTTGAGTTGAAACCAGATCTTTTTGTACACCTAATAGAGACAGAAACACATTTATTTCTCCTACCTAAAGTTAAATCAGACTAAAATTATAAGTTATTTTTATTTGATTAACAGCAGAAAACATAAAACAAATTCTCTGTATAATTCGAGCAGAAAAATCTATTTGGATTGTTTCAAATTAAAGAGTATTTATTATTCCTAATTTCTCAATGACTTATTGATCGTCTGTTTAAAGAAAATTATTGACGTTTCAGGATTTTTTAGTTTTTTTCCCTCTTACCAATCAGGTGTAAGAGGAATTAGACCTTTCAAAATAAAATGCTGCCATATATCAAGCTCTGCCTACTGTAGAACAATAACAGAACAAGTATTAACAGTAATAAATATTTCGTAAGTTTCCTAACATGATGACCTGAGTAATTTTTTGCCAAAAGATGTTTTAGGCGAGAATAAATTAATCATTTTTGGCAAAAATTTACTTCATTTCCTGAAATGACTTTCAGGAATGTTATATAATCGTGAATTTAAATTTTTTTTTTTTTTTTTTTTTTTTAGTTCTGGTGTTTTTGTGTCCAAGCTGCGGTGCAGGAAAAGTCTGAAAACTCTCGAAATGTGCTTGAATTTTACTGTGTGAAAGCATGTGAACCCTGTTAAACGAAGCGTTATCGCAGGTTGTCAGCCTGCAGTCGAGGTTTTTATCGGCCTCGGATTTGCGGCCTTCAGGCTCGGGTCAGACTGAGCGCTGCGGTTCTGTGTGTCCAGGCCCGTCCGGACCTGGTGGGCAGCTGGCCGTGGTGCGGCGCCTGGGACGGCGGCTTGGCCGAAGCGCGCTTCCGCTACAGCCTCACTACGCTGACGGTTCCACGCCACTGCCTGGGCATGGCGCGGCGGCGCGTGGGACGAGGCGGCAGGTCAGTTCTGCTTCACTCCAACATTTTATCTGAAACACATTCGCATGTTAGTGTTAGATACAAAAAAAAGAAATGTCATGGAAATCTGGTGTAGATACAATATAACTTAAACGTATTGAAACGTCATGATTTGATCAAGTATAATATCTTCAGCACAATTATTTTTACATTGATATTGGTCCAAACTTTCGTACCGGTGCTTTTCTGAGCTGAGAAGCTAATTTGATTTTTATGTGACGTTATTCTGATTCATGATTTCTTCGTTTTAGTTAACTAAAGGAAGTTGTTCCTGACTGTTTGGTTCTTGTGGGCCTGCAGGGTGCTGCTGGACCGGGCGCATATGGACCACGGCGACTCGTTCCACCAACTGGACCCGGAGACGCCCGACCTGCCGCCGCCCGCCTCTCCGCCTCCCTCTGCGACTTCACGCTCGCCGGCTCCCGACACGCTCGCCGGTACCTCAGAAACAAATACCTCGGACAGAAGTTCCCCCCCCTCGGCGCCGCCCCCCTCCTCGGACCTCAGCCAGATACTGTCTAATATAAAGTCGTGCCGCTGGAGGCACTTCAGACCTCGGACACTACCACTACACGAGCTGGACAACGCCCAGCCGCTGTTCAGGAGGCTCAGTCGAGGCGTGAAGCGTCCGCTCGCTGCCTCAGCTGGGGGACGACCGTTCGGATCGCAGCGCCCGGCCAGGGTGGTCCCTCCTCCCACACCCGTTGCTGGTAAGTGGCCTTAGAGGGTTCTTCAAAGCTGCAGTGTGTAACTTTTTTTTTTTAAATGTTTTAACATATTTGTTGAAACTCTCACAGATGCACAGATGGCAGTTTTCCAATCTTTAAATCGCCAGGTCTGTCAGACAAAACTCTCACTGCAGAGGACATCGCTGATTTTATAGCTATAAATCAGCTGATTTATAGCTGAGGTAGATGAGATTAATGGATAAGATCGGTTTCACGCGGAAGTATCAGCCTATCACCAATTTCCCAAAATTGAGGAAATTGATGCCGATAAATCGATGCACAGATTATTCACAGACAAATCTGTAAAAACACAACCTTCCTGAGCTACTGTTGCCGTCTGAAGAAATGCCTCACTCCGGACCAAAACCAACCAATCAGAGCCAGGAAAAGGGTCTTGGTGCTGTCAATCAACCTCATGTACTCACTGCAAGATAGCAGAGAATAATCTAGCTGTTATAGGAAAACTGTTTATCTGCCATCATCAGTGGCTACGCTAACTAGCATTAGTCATCTGCAGTGTTGGCAGACCTGTGTAGTAATAAATGTGACTTAAAATAAACCATGGATGAGTTTCTCTTGTTGGGGTATTAGTCCGGATCCTGGAAATGTTTTTCATCTGATAGCAGGCCGACTTTGTGACTGTCTTTGTGTGGCTCTGAAGGTTCACCCAGATGGCTAAGCTAGTGGAAACATGTAGTGGCTCTAGGAATGGACCTTGGGGAACCCCACTTAGCCCAAATATCTTCCTGCTTGTCCAAAAAGTGTTTTTGTCAGGAGATTCTCTCCATGTTATTTTTAAACTTGGAGCAGCTCTTTGTTTTAATCAGCTGTGAAAAGCTGTTGTTGAAGAAGTGTGACTACTTGTGCAAGGACAAATGAGTCGGGTTGTATCGATTTTGTCTCAGAGTGTCTGAATAATTCATTTTTCTACTGTCAATCATATAACGATATCAGTTATTTTAACAATGTTGCTGCATCGGCTCTAATTTTGCATTTGTTTACAGAACCAAATGGCTCAGGCTCCTGCCATTTGCTTTGTGAAAGATTTGTTCTTGTTTTTAAGTTTGAGCTCCCCTCCCAATCCCAGAGGTGTCAATTAAACCTGGAGGTGATGAATAAGTTTGTGACGCACGGCAGATCTGTTGTGTTGAGTCACAGGCTAAACGCCGCACTCTGAAGGCATTCAGGTGCAGCTGGTCTGATGGTGGCGCAAACATTGTTTTTACATGCGTTGCATGCTTTTGGTCATTTGTTTGTGAAGCTGCACCGTAATGAAAATACCCAGGCATGAGTCAAATTAACAGGCTTCTTCTGCTGAAAGCGGTGCTACAGCAGTGTAGAGTTAACTGGGAAAACTTTATAGATTGGAGGAATTTGATATGCTGGAGATGTCATCAGATGTTTGACTTGGAGAATAGAGCGACTAGTAAAATCAGATGCTGTGGAATAGAAAACTTCTGGGTCGGCAGGGGAAAGAGGAAATCAATATTTCAGAGAAGCATGAAGCCGTTTCATTCCACGACATGAGAAACAACACTTTGAAATCAATAAAAAGTAAAAAAAACAACAAAAGACTTGAGGCGAAAACCAAGAGTCAGGGGGAAAATGCTGATGTTTTACTAGCAGCAGGATTTTAATGGGTTTTTTTTCCTGACGTGGATGTGATTGAATTCCTGTTTCTGAAGATTAGCTTTACACCAGATGTGCTGTTACATCTGAACAGGTTCTGGTTCTGGTTTCACTCGCAAGACTACTCTGGTTCTGCTTGCACACACTGGGAAATCCAACTGATTGTTTAGAAACGCTAAGAGATGAACAAAGTGAAAAAGTTTGGCTGGTTGTTTTCAGAACCTGTTTGGTTTCACTGCTTTGCATTCGCAAAAAATAAAAAGTGTATGTCTGTATTGTATATATTGCATACATAACGCTGCATGAATGTACTGTCATTAAGGCATGTTTGGTGGTTGACCTGTAAAAATGGGCCGTTATGGTGGTTTTTAAATCCTCTGCAAATATTTGACACGTTTCCCAAGTAAAATGAAAAGGTTGGCTGGTTGTTTCCCCTCCATGTTAGCAGAGGGTAGGTCTTTGTTTTTCAGTTTTGTTTTCTATCTGTTGGAAAGTTTTAAAATCAGGCTGAAACAAAACGTTTTGAGATGATTAATGTTTCAAAATCTATACCAACTAGTGGCAAATTCAGCACACAATCTACTGCAGTGTTTTTACACTGAGGCGTTTGCCGAGTTGCTCTTGGTCTGTTTTTCTCCAAACTGACTGGATAAAAGTCAAGTTTAAATTAATATTTTTTGTTGCAGTTTTGGCTTAATTTCTGCTCTGTGGTTTTTCAGTAAATCTTCTTTTTCTGAGTCTTTTAACTCACATCATTTGAGATTATTGTAACCAATGCATTTTTGGTTTGTTTTTGGTTAAACGGAATCAGCCTGGTTCACTGCAGTATTTTATCTCCGAGTTGCAAAAAGATAAATCGACACGAAGGAGTTCTGGGCAGAACTTTTCATCTGAAATGTAAAATGTATTTTATTTTTAACAGTTTTGAATTAATTTCTTCAGCAAATTAACTTTTTTGAGCCTGTATACTCTAGTTAACAATTAATTGTTCACTAAATTAGTTGATTATTTCAATAGACTGTTTCTGTACAAAACAATTTGAGTCTCCTTTTGCTCTTACTTCCTGTAGTACCTGCAGCAACTTAATTAATAAGTAAATCATTTCATGCCAAATCACAAAATGAAGTTGTGAACATGCTAGTCCTCTGATTCATCTTTGATTCTTTACTTTCCTGCGTCCAGGATCAGCAGTCGATGTTTCATGAAGCTTTGTTTTTCTCAAAGTAACCCGGATTGGTTACTTTGGCAGTATTTTACCTCTGTGTGGTATAAAGACGTGTTTTTTCCCAGATGGCTAACTTTCTCCTCTGTCTCAGCGTTCACAGCAGAACAGTACCAGCAGCATCAGGAGCAGCTGTCTCTGATGCACAAGCAGCAGCTGGAGCAGATCCAGCAGCAGCACCAAGCCAACAGCACTGCCAACAGCACACAGGTCGGTACGCCACTTCGCCGCCACGCGCTCAGCCGCTGGGTTTCTCCTAAACTCTCCTCTTCCTCACACAGAGTCTGGCGAACACGCTGGACGAGGCCAGCGCTCACTTCGCCGCCTCGGCCCTCGTCTCCGCCGAACAACTGCTGGCTCTGAAAACCAAGGACGAGCTGGCCCTGGGAGGCGGAGTCAATGGCGTCCTCTCCTCAGGTACAGCCGACGACACAAAGGCTCCACCCTAGAGTGTCGCTGGATGAAACGCCTAAAATTTCCCCAAAGATCAAATAAAAGCAGAAAAGTAGAGTTTATGAAACCCCATGCCTTCCTTTATTTGGGATTCTGGTGTGAAGCAAGAAGCAACCTTTGTTACTTGGCTGCTGTTTAAATCTGAGCTTAACTGCAAAACATATTGTATAGATGGTGACAGTCAGTTTTCTCTTTTAAAATCCTCACCATGCATAACAAATCAGTGATTTTCTGGGTTTTCTAGTCAAACTGCTCAAATTACAAATCTCCGTTTTTATTTTTGTGAGCAGACTCTAAAAACGTCTCATTCTGCTCATTTTTACCAAACGTATTGTAATAACTTATTTAATTTAGTCAAGTTTCGTAACTACTTGTGTTGTTGTTGTAACGATTATTTTAGTTGATTAATCGATTGTTCTGACGATTAATTGATTTAAAAAGTGGCACATTTTGCAAATTTTTTATTTATGCCTTTTTCAAACAATGTTAGAAATGCATTAAAAGATGGAAATAAAAAAAAATTCCTCTTTTAAATAAGAATCAATGTTTTACTGACTAATTTAGCACTGCTTCAGTGAAGGATTGATAACCTATAGCACAGGTGTCAAACTCCAGTCCTCGAGGGCCACTGGCCTGCAACTTTTAGATGTGCCTCTGCTGCACCACACCTGAATAGAATAGTTGGGTCATTAGCAAGACTCTGGAGAACTGATCTACCCGAGGAGGAGGTTATTAAGCCATTTCATTCCAGTATTTTGTACCTGTGGCACCCCTGATCTATAGTAAAGATTTAAAAAAAGCTCAGCCCCATCTGCTTAACTGAACGTCACCACAGTTTAGTTCTGATCTGTTGACTACTTGATTAATAATTGGCTTGCAGACTGTGCTTAATAAGAGATTTTCTTGGCAGAAATTGAATTAAGTGAAGCTAAAACTTCCACTTGAGGAGCTCTGGGTTGAACAAAAGTACAGACAAACCCCGAAAATTGCAACATGTATTTTTGTACAATTTGGCGTAAATACTGCTCCGGCTGGTGTTCTTTCAACTGGCGTTATTTCAATTATTGATTAATCACGATTGTTCTGATTAATCATTTCAACCCCCACCCCCTTTTTTTTTTTTTAGCAAAACCAGTCTCTCTTGTAAACGAGATCACCTGTACAAAGTTCAAATAAAATACAAAGGAACATGCAAGTTGGTAGATTAACGGAACAGGAAAAAAGTATTTTAATTTTTTGGGAAATAATAAAACTGCAAAAACAAAATCTTTTGTTCTAGTTTCTACTTCACTTACATTAATACACTTGAAATAAGATTAAGCTAATTTACTGTAAGATATGAGCTTTACAGTCAATAATGCATTAATATTGATTAAAAATGACTTTTATTGGCAGATTATTTCACTTATAACTAGACGTTTTTCCCATGTTACAAGTTAAATAATTTCCCAATGGAATAAACATTGTTTTCATAAATATTAAGGATTTATTGATATGAAATAAGTTCATATTTTTTGCTAAAGTTACTTGTAAGTCAGTTTTTCTTATTTGAAATATACTTAGATATTTGGACAAAATACTTGGTAAGATTTTGTATTTTTGCTGTGAAAACATGAATTTGGGAGATTTCAACACCCAGAAACCTGTTGCAGTGATGATTATAATTTTGTGCATGAACATTAAAATGGCAGAGACCCAGATTGCTCCCTTTTTAAATACGCAAACACAGCAAAGTGTTAGTCACATTGTGTCTAAATTCATATTTTGCAGTTTTCTGTGGCCCCTTTGAAAACATTTTCAAAAAGTAGAATTTATTTCATTTTCCCCTAAAAGACGGTCAATAATTTCAACTTCCATCTCCAAACCTCCCCTCCCCCTGTCACCTTGTTGCCTTCCTGCCCCTCCCACCACCACCACCGCCCCCACCACCCATTTTTACCCCAACCTCAGGTGTCTACAAGGGCTTGTCGCTCTCGAGCTCAGCGTCCCCGTCCCCCGCCGCCCCGGCTCCTCCCTCCGCCACCCCGACGTCCGCCTTGCTCCACCCCTGCTCCACCGCCCTCGGCTCCGCCACCAGTAACAACAACGGCACAGCCCACCCCCCCGCCAACGCCACTCAGGTCCTGCTGGGAAACAACAACAGCCTCCGTTTGGCGATCCCCACCGGCAAGCGCATCCACGCGCCGCGGACGCTGAGCGCCACCATGTCGACATCCGCCTTAAAGCTCGCCCACGCGGCGACCGCCAACTGTCAGAAACCCAAGGTGGGCGCCTCCTCCACCTCCCCGCTGGACATGGTGCCCAGGTGAGGAAAACACCTTTTGTTCTTTAAATTATTTTACAGTCTGCAAACTAAATATGCACAGGATAATAAAAACAATTTCTTCTTGGTTTTACTTGTTACAGCAGTATAACAAAATATACCCAATGTATTTATACATGTATGTTTGTTTGTTCTGGAACTAACTGAAACGTTTTCTGATGTTTGTGTCTCTTTAACAAATAAACCTGTCAGCATTTAAGCTAACGGCGCTCCTCTGCCTTCCTTTGTCCCGTTTCAGGGAGAATCTGGAGCAGGACAAGCCAGCGCTGAACAGTCTGTCAGAGAACACAGTGGCCATGGAAGTCACGTAGCCTCCGCCGCCGGCTGCGAGGGAAAACTCACTTCCTTCAGCTTTTTATTTCCTCTTTGTTTTGTTTTTTTTAAGGTGCTATGCATCATTTTGGTTAGTCGTGAATGCAAGTGGTGGCTGAATGAGCACTGCAAGGTTGGGTTTCCACGGCAACCGTTTTGGGACTTAATTGCAATGCTCGTCTCGTACAAATTTCTTTTTCTTCTCCCCTCCCATAATTCCCCCCGTTTGTTAATAAGAGATCGTCTGTAAATTCTTAATATGGCAATTATATGTACAGTACAGCATATTTGTAATAAATACCCCCGCCCCACCTTTAAATGCCCCAAAATACCCCGCAGCCCCCCACCACCACCGCCCCTCGTTCTTGTATATAACATTACTTGAATACAGAATTGTTCATTTGTGATGTTTTGCACTCGATACAAAGTTAAAAAGAAAAAAAGATTAAAAGAGAAAACGACAAACTGCAACTGGTGCAAAAATAACGAGTGAAAGTTGTACCACAGAAAAATGTATGTCATCACATGCATGGTGCAGAACCTGCTGTTGGATCTATTTATTGTGCCGTGTTTACAAAAAGTTATTTCTCCCCACCTTCCCTCTCCCCGCCATTCATGTCATTTTTTTGTTTTCCGCAAAATTTTAAATACACTGTACCTCTCACCGGTGCCCCCAAGCTGTAGTCAGTGTTTAGCTACGTTTAGCTACATCTACATATATTTTTTAAAATATCGAACGTTTAGTTTGTTCCACCACATTCGTCGTGTTGAGTCCGGAGTCGCAGGCCGGTAGGCGAGGCCTTTGTTTGGCATCAGCTCCTCCACAAAGCTCTTCCATACATTTTTTATTCCTGAGACAAGTAACAAAACAATTGGGATGAAGACTTTCCCAGAAGTCTTTGCTGCTTCTGACGTATCTAAGCACTATGATTTTATTTTATTTTTTTTCATTTTTTGACTGATGCTGCTTTTGTATGATTTTTACCATTTGGTTTTCACTAGACAGCCTCATTTTTCATTGTTTTTCCTCCATCTCATTGTTTTTTTTAAATAAATATTTTTGTAAACCCCCCCCTTTTTTTTATTTTAAATTTGCTCATGGAAAAACTTCATTCTTTTGTTACTTGTTGCTCTAAACAAAATATATATATATCTATATATAAGGGAGTAAAAAAAAATGCAGTAACTGACATTTATCATTCCAGCCTCTATGTAATAACAAACATGTATGAATTGAAAAAACAATTAGACGTTTTCTCTACTTTAAAAAAGAAAAAAAAGCTATCCTGAAGGCTGAAAGGCCATGAACCACATGTTATCGGGTGCCTTCATTTGGGAAAAAATAAAAACCTAAAAAAAAAGTGCTCTCTTCTGTGAAGAGTTTGGTACTGAACAAGGCTACTTGTAGTTTTTCTTTGTCTGTACCACTATTCCAATGCCCATTCCAGTTTCCCAGTTTGATTCATGACTCTTTTTCTGTTGTTTTTTTGTAGACCCAACCACCACCACACACACAAACAAAAGAAATCCTTTTGAAATGTCACAAAATGAAATAAAAATCCAGGGCATTATGTGTTTCGACCAGCATGTGTCGTTTGTTTTTTGTCGTCGACAGTTTGTCTCCAAATGTTGCTGTAAATGAGTTTGGGAAGCTGCTGCTTCCATAGCAACAAGCGAAATGCTAATTGAATAATTTCCAATGTGACTGCAGAGTTTTCATGGTGGAAGCTGCTATTCCTTCTCAATTAAGTAAAAAAAGAAAAACTTTATCCCAAAGTGTAATTATTTATGAGTCTCTGTGGATGACAGCAGGATTTCCGGTTGTTTCCATTGAATGTGTTGCTGCGCAATTTGATATTTTGAACATTAATTAGCTTAATGGAAACTTGGTTTAATAAAAATCGATTAACTTTTCTCGCTAGGATGACTTTATTTTCGTAAAACTGCAATAAGACTTTTTTTTCGCACTCGTCACGTCAACAGCCGGATGTTGCGGAAACCACGAAGATGATGACCGGAAGTAGCTGGCGGTTATGTTTCTTGACTTATTACGTAAATTTATTCACGTGTGATTTTAATTGGGGTTTGTTTTGTATAATGGAAACCGTAGAAGCTGTATATTTTTTCCCGACAAAGTTTTACGCACATTTGTAATGGAAACGCAGCTAGCTGTACATGCTAACAGCTCAACTGAAACACGTCCTGGATGACGCCATTGTTGGCTAGCACTGCTGATCCAGCTCATTTGCTTTTGCTCCCTTCTGGAAGTCGGGATACGATCGATGATGGTTTGAACTTCATCTGGGATTCCGGACTTAGTTCAGGTATGTTATGAGCTACTGAGATTATGCTAATTAGCTGCTCCATGTTGTTACAAAATGCCTCCACTCAGTATGTAAGACCAAAACCACTTAAAAAGACTAAGAACAAGATCCAGTTCAACCTGAAGAATAGAACATTGTCAATATTCTCTGAATAGTTGGGACTTTGCTGCATGTTTCTACCAGGATCAAATAAACAGACCAGGTGCAGCTTTTATTGAGGGCAGAAAAGGAGAAAACATAAAGGTAAAATAACAGCAAACTGGAGAGTAGAAGAAAGTAAGAAGTGATCAGATTGTCCTGTAGCAACATAAATGCAAAGTTGGTCCATGTTAACTTCAGACAATGAGGCATGAGAGAGGAAGAGCCCCAATATTTTGAAATGACTAGTTTGTTCAGGTTTGATGCAGAATTAATTAAAAATAAATAGTAAATTAGAATCTAGCCCTTTTAAAACTAAACCCTGGATTTTAAAAGGGACCTATTTTACAAAATTCACATTTTGCAGTTTTTTATGCTACAATTTGGGTTTCTGCAAAACAACCAAAGCACAAACAAAAAAGACATTTATAGAAAATAAGTTCATGTTTTTGGTTATTAGAAAATGATCCATTTCAAAAGCCTCCCAGAAGTTGAGTCACAGTTGATGGGACAATTGTTTTGTTGATTTACCATCCAGAAACCACATGCTCCATTATTGTTGGTTGTACAAGATGCTCTACTAATGCTTTTCAAAGATATACAGTTGTATAATTACGAATCTTTTTGCCATAATTTTCATGCCAGTCTAAATGTTGACTTGAGGGGCGTGGCCAGCAGCAGCTTCATTGGATTTAAAGTTATGAAACGCCCTAAAACAGGTAAAAAATGCAAAACTGACCAGAATGAAATTTCATTTTGTGAAATCATGTTTTGTGTAATTTGTTGACCTGTCAAGGAATCGTATGAACATGTCAATCATGAGATGACCTGGTCTTGACCTGGTTCTGAAACGATTTAAAGTGTACAAAGCTGCACACTAATTTAATATGAAAAAGTGAATGTAAAACTATTCTCTTTATTTCTGTCATGATGGTGCGTTTGCTAACTGTTGACATCATTTAAAAACTTCCTAATAAATCAGCTCTGTAGATGTGAAGAGGCTCCATGTTCATTAGCGCCGGTGTTTAGTGCGCGTTTGTAGATGCAGGGATTTGGTGACATCGGTCTTTGCTTTGTGCGAGGTTGAGTTCAAAGCTAAAGGACACCAGGACGCTCTCCGGATCCGGTCTCATTATCTAAACGCTGACTTTATCCTTTGGATCTCTGTTTACGGCCCAGACAGAAGCTAATGAACAGCAGACATGGCGGACTGGCAGCCTCATTACAGCTGATGAGTCTGAGGGCAAAGAGGGGAAGATGAAGGTCGCCTACTCATCAATTTGACTGGCTGTCTGTGGTTTGATGCCTTCATTTTGAAATAAAATAAATGGATCAATACATCAAAAACCTTCCAGGACATTGAGATAAAAGCATGAATGTTATTGGTTTTCATAACTGTACGTCTTCGTTTTAATATTAAATGTAATGATTATTTGTGCAAATCTTTTCAAAATCCTTGACCATTTAAAAAAAATTAATGTTACAAACAAAAATTCAATATATTATACTAGGAATTTAATATAATACACCAACAAAAAGTGAGAATTAAAAATGGTTTTAACATTTTTCTGGCCAAATAATTAGCCACAAAAAATAAAAACTAAATTTCATGAATGTTAAAAACAACATGGCAAAACGTGAAAGTCAGTCAGAGTATCAGGATCCCATCCAGAGCTGCTCTCTCTTTTATATGGAGTTAAGAATAGAAAGTTATGCTGAGACTGAAGCTTCTCTGGAGCAAAATTTAATTGAGTTTTTTCTCGTGTCAGCAGAAACTGTGTGAAGAAAATGAAAAGAAAGCCTCTGAGCGGAGAGAACCCTGATTTCACAGCAGCCGCCCCCGTTCTCCGGCTCGCTGTGCCCGGACTCCCTGGAGGCCTGGCAGGATGGAGGCGGGATTATCGGCGACGCGACTGCGTTACGAGCGGGAGACGGCTCTGGCTGTGGAAGGGGAAACAGAAGATCCCAATATGTGAGAAGAACATCAAGTCCAAACAAACTGGGTTCAGTTTCCAGCCTCATTTAAACCAATGAGTCACATTTAGAAGTATTTCAGTCTGACTTGTAAAACAGGGGAGCGATTCCTTAAAAGGAAGAAATACACAGAGAAATTTTATTTATGTGTGTGATTCAGATTGAATATCTAATTTATTCAGAGCTTTAGGTGAGATGAGACTAAAATTACCATCATGCTGTCTAATACAAGACATAATCTGTGAAAAAATGCTAACTAGTGCTAACCAGAAACGACCAATCAGAGCCACGAGGTGGGTCTCAGTGCTGTCAATCTCTCTTGTGTTCAGCACAACATAGCCTACCACCAATGCTAAGTCTAGTTAGCATAGCCACCGATGACGGCAGATAAACGGCTTCCCTGTAATGGTGAGTTGTTTTCTTGCAGCACATTTTGCAGCGCATTCATTCACAAGGTTGATTGACAGCACTAAGACCCGCCTCCTGCCTCTGATTGATTGTTTTTGGTCGGGAGCGATGCATTTCTTCAGCCGACTCAGTAAGGAGGTGGAGATCAATGTCCTCACAAATGATCTGTCTCATAACAAACTGTCACAGCATGGTGGCAGTTTTAATAAATATAGAAAAAACATTTTTGTAAAAGTGACTGCAGTTTTAGCTCCAGTTTTCATCAGTTTTCACCTACCACCCTCAAGTTCCCTTTTCTAATATTGCCCTGGGCAATTGCCCATACGACCTAAATGTTTAACAGCTTTTGCATTCAAGTTATAGTGAGTATTTATAGATCAACATGTTAAGATGCAAAATTCAGCTTCTTCAGTTGGAGGAAATATTTAGCTGAAAAATTGTTAGTTTCTGTTTCAAATCACCATAATAAACTTGATATATGTGTTAATTACAACACAAAGGTCTAAATAGTTTAATAAAACCTTTTTTTTTCTAAATAAAGACCGCGACCATCAGCTGAGTGAATCAGGAGCTGGACTGCTCTGCGATTTACAGGATTTTAATCCCAGAGGATTACATGATTCAGCTTTGTTCAGGGATAAAAGAAACACCAAATTATTCCTCTATGAAGCAGCGAGGCGACATCAAGCATGGAAAATCCTGTTTCACTTGTGTGTGTGTGTGTGTGTGTGTGTGTGTGTGTTGCGACTTCACTCAGTTCACATTATTAATCTCTGGCACCACCTAGTGGTTAAACCAGTGCTGTGCACATCAATGTTCGCCAAAGAACTCAGAAAAATTCTGTAAAAAAACATTTTGTGTTTATCAACATTTTTCAGATTAATCTAAAACATCCCGAGTTGTTTCTAGCAATTTTTGGAATTTTCAAACTCAGAATAGTCATTGATTTTTCTAAAAAAATAATCTCAAAATTTCTTAAATTTATTTTGAGAAAATTCATTGACTTCTGAAATCTCACAATTTCAAATTTATTTTCTAGCGCATTTTTGAGTTTTTGGCAGGAATCTACTCCTCCTTTTCCGTCTCTCTATCATGACCTGAATACGTTGCTGCATGTTAGTATTTAGTTGCTGAATAAAAATAACTGAAATACATAAGAGCCAGCCACATAGAAACATTCTGACAATAAGTTTTCATTTTCATTATTCTGACATCATAGATCCTTATTTTATAATAAAACTAACTCGTGGTTTTATTCCTTATTTTTACTCTGGAGTCACTGCAGGTTACCATTAAAGAACGGCGTAAAACCCAAATAAAACTTTATTTACAGAGGGAGGAGAAATCAAACATGCATGCAGTTTTTCCGTCAGGAAGCAGCCACAGGCTTTTTTTCTCTTGTTGAGCAAATACTGTGAAATATTTAGAGGCTAGGTGTCTTCAGAAGACGGAAAACCTTCAAACACTTGACCTTCACTTCCCGCTCAAACGTCACTAAAGCCGGCTCTGCCAGGGAGAGGATTCACACCGTCTGATGGTTTTACTCCTTCAGCAGTCATCAACAAAATCTGACTGTTTGGACAGAAAAATAATTTAAAAACAAAACAATTTAAAGTTTAAGTGGAAGCTACTTTCTACAAAGTCATAATAGTTTGATAAAAAAATAAATTCTCTCCCTTCAAGTCCGTATTTTCACATCTGGATGCATTAGTTTTTACTCCATTCAAGAAATTACGATGGAAACAGCAAATTAGGATGGAAAAACAGGGAGTAAATTTCTCCCAAACATTCAGAAACTTTTAGATTAATCTAAGATATGTTCTAGAAGAAAAATAAAAACAGGGAATTTCTGACCTTGAAAAGTGGAAACTTTGCTACAAGAACTCAAAACGTTTGTAGAAAAAAAGGTGGAACCTGAAAATTTGACAGAAAAAAAAAACTCAGAAATTTTTAGATTAATTAAAAAAATTTTCTTGCAAAAAGCCTTGAAATTTCTGACCTGGAAATGTTGAAAATTTTCCACAAAAAACTCAGAAATCTTCTAGAAAAAAAGTTGGATTTTCTAACATTCAGGAACAAAGTTAGAAATTTTCAGATTCAGATTTCTGATCTTGAAAAATTGAAAACATATTTAGAAAAATAAATTGTAAATTTCTGAGCTGAAAATGTAACAAAACTATAAAAAAGAAAAAAAAACTCAAATTTTTTAATCAATCTCAGAAATGTTATAGATAAAACCTGGAAATTTTCTGGATCTCTTTCATCATAGACTTCTGCAACTTCCCCTCCAAAAAGAGCGATAGAAATAATATTTAAATTAGATTTATTTATTTTTACTGCTCACAAACCTTCTATTGCCTTTAAAACATCACATTCAATTCATAAACTGCATTCAGTTTTAATGAATTAACCAACAGATGCAATGACGGTTGGTAATGAATAATTTCAGGCTTTTATATGCTGAAAACATTCAGGAAAACAAGATTAAATGACAGTTTCTTCTGTTCACAGTCATCAATTTTAAATTAAAAAGTCATAGTTGAAATTAATGTGAGTTGATACATTCAGACAACTACAGCGTCAGTTTTTAAGACTGAAACCTTAAAATGAGTTTTGGTTAAACATTGCACATGTAAACATCCGATTCAGATTTCAGAACCGAGACGAACATTCAGCTGTAAAGTCTGAGCATGCATACATGGAGAGCAACAGCCAGCAACAGCTTCTAACGGTAAACAACCATTAAAACCAGAATCCAGGTCATTTTTTATCCAGATATAAAAAATGAACCTAAATTCACTCCTGGTCGGAGGGAAGAAATTAAATGTGCAAAAATAAACAAAACTTCATGACCTTCTGCTTCAGGTAAACGTCGTTAATCAGTTGAATTTGGTGTCGAAACACAGGTCAGTACCGCACGGTGTCAGTTCATGAACCACAAACTCTGTTTGGTTTCAAGTTACTGATCAAAACAAAATGAGTGGTACATTAAAAAAAAAACATTTTATAATATAAAATTATCATATAAACCTTAGAAAACATCTTCAAGACTAAAAGGTAGTTTTCAATCTCCAAAGGATCAATTCACACAACTAAATATTCATTCTTTGTAGAGCTGGACGATATGTCTGAAAACCCTATCATGATGTAATCGTTTATCAGTCAATGCCGATAGTTATTGATTACGTTTTTCTGCTTTAAATATCTGAAAGATTGTCTACTGGTGGTCTGACCTTTCCTGTTTTATCTAGTTTTCTCTCCACGCCGTTATTTGTTTTTAAGCAGGCAGAGTGGTGAAACATTAAACTGCTGCTGCGCCAGTTACTCAACAGCTTGTTGCTAGGTAACCGAAGTTGGGCGGAACTGGAAACTGCTGATTACCCAGCAAGTTGTTGCTAGGTAACCAAAGAGTGAGCGAGTTAGTTTAACCCGGTGTGTTTTTTGTTTCTGTGTTTTTGTTGGGGTTTTTTTTTTGTTGTTGAAATAGTTATTGTAGGAAGGGAGGAAACACAACTGCTGCATAAACACTTCAAAATAAGAGCATTTATATGAAAGTTTCTTAACTACTTAAAGAATCCTGAAGTCGGTAACCAAAACTTCAACACAGATGTTAAACTGTATTCAACTGAAAGGTTGTAAAAATAGTTCACTTAGTTTACTTGGCGGAAGCTAAGTTTGGTAAATGTTTTCAAAGTTAGCTAAAATGCTAAAAAACAAAAAAAAAAAAGTAGTTAGCTCTGCAATTAGCACATTAGCTAACGTGTGTCCACCACTGTTTTCTGCTAATTGTGCACATTTCAGTAGGCTGGCATTTCAAATTGGTTCAAATTTTCTGAGAAACAAATTTTTTGTAATCATGATAAACAGAAATAAATGTCTGAAATATTTCACACATTTTAATCTGATTGAGAGGTAAATAAACTTTGAGGATTCTCTTGTTTATATGTGAAACATTGAACCGTCTGTTAAGCTCAGATATTTGAGTGAACCAACCTTTTAAAGGTCCAAATGGCCAGATCACATCTCATCGGACATAAAATAACAGACATTTTGAATAAGAACTGTAAATCAGAGTCTCTGTTGCTTCAGGCCCTCAGATGCCGTTGGACATCATCCCCGTGTTCAGTTTCAGGAAGAACGACTTCAGCTTGCACAGCCGGCACTTCTTCTTCTTCCTCTTCTTCTTGGCGTTCTTACCTTTCTTATAAACTCCCTGATATTTCGCCTCCTCCTCTCCGTCTGCCCAGGGCGCCCAGGCCCGGCCGTTCCGGTTCGGGTTGGCCCGCGGGTCGTCGGGGGGGAAGTACACCGGCACGGCGGTCCGGTTGTAGTAGGCGAGCCGCTCCAGCAGCTGCTGGACCACGTCTGGCCTGCGGTCCGCCAGGTCCCGCCGCTCGAACGGGTCGGTTGCGATGTTGAAGAGCCAGACGCTCTTCGGGCTGGGCGGGTCGGAGAGCGACGAGGAGGAACGCTCCAGGTTCCACCAGCGGCCGGGAAGAGTGGGAAGCATCTGCGGATTAGTGATTGGGAATGTTTTAGCTTGTTTTGTAGAAGAAAAACAGAATATTTTTAAAGTGGATTCACAACAGCTCTGTTTAATCCGCTTTAATCTGACTTTAATTAGGTGCAGCAACGCTAACGTTAGAGAATAAGTCAAAGAGTATGTCTGCTTCGAGTTACCATGACAACAGAAAGACACCAGAACAATTTCGGAAAAGATTATCACTTTGTGTAGCTAACATTTTCGTAAGTAGTTTGGAGTTAATTTATTTAATGTAGAAATGAGTCCAGTGGCAGAAAGTGGCCACCAGAGATTGAATCGGTTCGTTTTGGGGAGATGTGAACGCAAATCCAACTCTAACACGGACCAAAACAACAAACTCTGGTCACACCGCAGTTTGGTTGAAGTGAACTCTGAAGCGATTCGAGTGAATATGTGAATGCCAAGCGGACCGTAGACTACTCTCAAGAGTAGGAAGTGAACTACAATGCAGAGCATTCTGGGTAAATACAACTAAAAGGAACGTGACAGCCGAGCGCTAGCGGGAGAAATTACTCGTGGTGTTTTACCAACGGCAAAAGAGAAATGCTACAACCGCTAAAATCTAAAATCAAGTTCCTCTGTGTCTTCTTTTTTTGTGTCTTTTCCTTCTGTGGTTCTTGGTGCAGCGCCCCCACAGGCGAGGAGGGGAACCGGGTTTTCAAATGATTTGGTTGGTTTGACTCACTGCAGTGAAAATGTAACAAATGTTCTGGTTCCAAATCGAACCCGGTCTACCGGACCATCAGGTGTTAAAACAGCATAAGAACTTTTCTTGGTACCTGCGGAGGGACCCAGTCTCCGTGACCCGGATCTCCTGTCAGCAGCTTCCAGTCTCCGACCCGGATGGCGGCCTGGACAGACGTGTCCCACAGCGGAGACGGTGTCGGGGTTCCAGACTGAGATGTGTTCTGGTTCTGGACGAAGGTCTGCTTTGGTTTTGGCGTTAGCTGCTCTTTGAGTGGTTTCTTTGGTTTGGTGTGAGCGGGTCTGGACTGGGACAGGTTGTGTGACGTGGTTCTCTTGGATTTGGTTCTGGATTTGCGGTGGAAAGCGCCAGATGGAGCGCTGCCGGACTGGATTCCACGCTGCAGCTCTGGTTCTGGTTTCGTCTTTGGGGGAGACGTCAGCTTCAGCTTGGGAACAGGCTTGGATTTCTTTACAGCCTCATGGGAAAAAATCTGAGGTTTCTTGGTGGTTTTTAACTTGAATCCAGACTTTTTATCTGGTTTCTGCTTCAGAACTTTCTTTGGGTTTTGAAATGCAGCTCCTTTGGACGGGATTTCTGCCAAATCAAAGAAATAAAACATGAACAAACCAGTGAAGGAAAATAGCATTTAAGAAGTAAATGAACGAATGTAGAGATGCAAATATTTTAGCAATTGATTATTCTGACGATTGAAGAAATGCCACATTTTTCAAATTTTTCATTTAATTTCTTAAGCTTTTTTCATGAAGTATCAGAAACACATTAAATATGCTAATAAACAAATGATTTAATTCCTTTTTATATGTATTGCTTAAAATATAATAATGTAGCATTCCTTTAGTGAATTTGGACTGGATGAAACTAAAACTTATCAGTTGAGAAGCTCAGGGTAAAACATATTTACATACAAGGAGGAGCTTTTTATCTAAAATGTACTATATTTTAGATAAAATATCTAAAATATACCAAAACTGTAGTCTTTTAGTACTGTTGTGGTTTAATTAATGCTCTGAATATGTTTCATTTTTTACAATTTTGGAGTCTGTATACTTCAGCTAACGATTAATCGCTTGCTAAATCTGTTTTAGCCATAAACCAATTTGCTTATTATTTTGGACTCAATTGAAGAAAATTGAAATTAAAAACAGGATCTAGGTCACGCTTCACTTGAAGACGCTTGTTGTTTTTAGCCAAGTTGTAACAAAGCAATTAAAAGCAGATTTGGACACTTTTACTTGATTAATCCGATTAATCGTTTCAGCCTTTATAAATTGAGTTGATTCTCTTTTCGTTCCTATTCCCGTCCGTCGTACTTGCAGCTGCTTTCTTTCTGGGCTTGTCGTCCCGGCTCTTGGTTTCAGTCGGATGTGTGTGCAGCGGGTCGATGTTGTGGAGAATCTCTGTTCGTGGCGACTCCTTCCCCTCGCTGATGGCGGGCCAAACGTCAAACCCGTCCAGACCTTGGCTCTGAGCCACAAGCACACAAGCAAAGGCTTATGCAGGAAACTCCCTCATTCCTGTGGCTGGGATTCATTTAGTTAAATAGAAATTTCAACAACAGCTTAGAGACGCACTTATTGCATATCCAGCATTTTTTATCCAGCATTGTACAGACACTGACAGAGTATTAGGACCAGGATAAGAAAAAAAATGTAATTACGAGAATAAAACCAAAATATTACAGGAACAAAGTCGTAATAACACAGAAATAGATTTATATGACAATGAAGATGAAATAGTACGAGAATAAATTCCTAATAATGACAATAAATTTGTAATAATACAAGAATAAAATCGAACGACATTTAATTAAAAACACGACAAGAATAAAGTTGTAATAATATAAAAATAGTCGTAAAAATACAAGATTAATTTTGTATGATGTTGAAGTCGAAATAATACATGAATAAAGTTGTGATAAAACAAAATTAAAGGTGAAATAAAACAAGACAAAAATAAAGCTGCACAAATATGAGAACAATGTTATAAAAATATGAGAATAAAAGTCATACAAGAATGAAGAATAAATTCTGAATATTACCAGAAAAAGTAGTCATGTTATTCTAACAAATTAGTCATTCGATGATAAATCACAAAAATATAAAAATTGAAGAAGAGAAATGTTGATCTTGTTATTAAGTTAAACTTTGGTACTGGTTTTACAGACTGGAAAATCAATGTATCTGCATGAAATTATTTTCAATTTATTTCAAAGAAACTTGACAAACTGATCACACAAAATATTTATAACTTAATTGCAGCTTTGCTTTCATTAAAACAACTTTTTCCAGTTATTTTACTGGAAAATAACTGGAATATTGTAATATTGCGTAATTTTTCCGCTAATATTACAACTTTATTCATTTACTTAAAGAAAATCTCAGTTTTTTCTCATAGTCTAATATCATGCTCAACAAAAAATCTGGTTTCAATTAATAGAACAAAGCAAAGTCAATGAGAGCTTATAAATAACCCATAAATAAAATAAAATGATGCAATAAAATAAAATACATTAAGCTTCCAAGTAAAACCATGAGTGTTGGACGACTGACCTGGGTTATGTTGCCACCGGCCAGTCCCACCAGTGTGGGGAACCAGTCCGTGATGTGGAGCAGAGCTCTGGAGACCCGCCTCCTTCGCTTCAGCAGCGGGCTGTGAACGAACGCCACGCCACGCACCCCGCCCTCCCAATACGTGCCCTGCAAACAAACCGCCATGTTTGCCTGGAAGGACTCGTAATGCACTGATGCGTTCGGGGAAATCTACTCTAACACTGGTATATTTTTAATTAATTTACACTCAAAAGTCAAAAATAGGTTAATTTTAAGCTGTGAAAATTGCAGCTTTAACCAAAGTCGTCTTTCCAGAGTGTTTTGGGTTCATTTTAAAATCTAAAATAACAGTTCTCCACGATATTTTTATAGAAGCAGATGTGGTTCCAGGAATAAAGAAAGGACACAGGGAAAAATGAGGTTTGAAGGATGGAAGAAAGAAAAAAGATGAAGTCCTGAAGGTAGGAATGACTGTTACTTCTGGCAGAAATTACAAAGAAGATGACAGGAAGTGATAGGAGGATGATGGTGCTGCGTGTTTTACACACATTTGCAATGGAAATGCAGCTAGTGTGCCAACGTTTTTAGGAGATTTAAAATCGATATTAGTATGTTTGCTTCAAATAAGGATTTATAATTATTTGTATTAAAATACAGTACTTCATTGTTTACCTTCCTGCCTCGTAGCGGCCAGTTGCTCCCTCCAGTGAAAGGCTGGGCTCCATTGTCAGTGGAGTAGATGATCACACTGTTCCTGTAGTAGCCGTACTTCCTGAGGGCATAGGTCACATTTCGGACGGCTTCGTCCACCGTGGAAACCATGGCGGCGAACTTCCGCCTGGCGACGTTGGCCATGTTGTGGTAGGGGTAGATGTAGGACTTGGGAGGCTGCAGAGGAGTGTGAACCGCCTGGAGGAAAAGAATTCAAGACTTTTCAGATTCAGAATAACTTTATTTTGGTAAATTAACCACATTACAAAGATGAAAACAAAATAAAACACAAGTCTTTATGCTTTGCTTTCCTATCCTATTTATAGACTCAACATACTATACACAGTTTATATATATATATATATATATATATATATATATTTCCTGTTTTGTCCTGTTTTTATTTTTAGGCACTTCTGAGACACGCTGGGAAAACATTAAACTGCTGTTGCAACAGTTACTCAACAGGTCGTTGCTAGGCAACCAGGGTTGGGGGAGGGGGAGGGGACTTGGAACTGCTGGTTACCCAGCAGGTTGTTGCCAGGCAACCAAAGAGTTGAGTGGCCCAGCTTAAAGTGCTGTGCAGTTCTGTGAATATTTTATATACTGTATATTCTATCAGACGCGTTATCTAATGATATTGATGAAGTGTCAGTTGTGATATGTATTGTTATTGAATTTATTGTCTTTCCCTAATTTATTAGCAATATGATAAATAGGTATTTATAAATAGTATTTAATATGCAGGCCTTTCAAGCAAATGTATTTCTAATATATTTAATCTGAGTCTTCCAACTAAGTTTCAAGTCTTTTGTACAGTTGCACATTTCTCAAGGCCTGTGCAGTTACAGCTAGCCAACAGTGAAAATAAACGACATATAAACAAATGTAATCTTAAATTACTCTTCCTGTGTCTGGATTTAATTCTGCAGATGTTTGAAAGTGGAAAACAAATCTCTAAATGGGTTTCAGATGTTCAGAAACACTTTAATGAACTCTGTGTCCTTCCATGCAGGCATAAACTAGAACTCCACCTTAATGTCACGTTGCACAGACGTCCTGATACCTGGAGGGACAGCAGCAGGAAGAGCGGCCCGTCCGTCGGGCTGCGGCTCTCCAGGATCTTCCTGGCTCTCTGGGTGAACAGCATCGTGGAGTATTTTCCCTCCTGGCCCCACGCGATGCTCTCATTGTCATGCAGGTCGTAGCCACACAAACCAGGGCCGTCACAGGACCGATAGCTGGTCAACGGACAGAGAAGTTTAAAAAACTAACCTGGCGAATGACAGACTGAGTTAATGTGTAATGTTATACTAACCTATAATAATCCACACTTCCTGTTAACGAACCAAAGAAAGAATCGAAACCTTTTCTGGTGGGCAGGCAGGCCTTCCTGCAGAACAAGAAACAAGGAATTTACTGTCATTAATTGTATTAAAGAGATACAATAGATTAAAATTGTGTTTATCTTGTTCAGAAGACACAGATGGAGCTCAATATTCCTGCTGGAAGAGAGAGATATTGCGTAATCTGGCATCGATTCAATTCCAGATACCAAGACCAGATTTACCGATACTTTTTAATTTAGTTTGATAAATCATCAAACTTCTGCCCTTCAGGCATTTTTGTAGTTTTTACTTTCAATTATTTTGTTAAAACCTAAATAGATCTCAACAACAATTTTTTCTGTATTTTCTAAATAAAGTGCAAAAATATTATGATTTGACAAGATATCGAAGCATATTTTTTACTCTATAGAGTTGAGAAAATGCAATACTGATACCGACTTGGTATCGATGATTTGGATTGATTGATCTGCCTCCACTTCCTGCAGATATTGGGACACAGCAGGAAGCAGAACCTCTGTTCCCAGTGCAGCTGCTTGATAAGCAACGTCGCTCTGCTAGCCTGCATTCCGTCTCCATGGTTACCAGCTGCTGTACTGGCCAATCAGAGCTGGCCAAGTATTAACCCTCTTACTGATTGGTTCTACTTTTACTTTTTTTGGTCACATTTAAATATTTCCAAATAATGATTTTCTCTAGTTTGAGAAAAGAAGGGATCCAAACCGACTCTATGTAAGAAACATTTTTTAGATATTATGACCAATAACTGACATCAAAGTCGAATGCTAGATAAAAGGTACATGTGCTAATCTGAAAGCACCAATCATAAACATTAGTTCTGCTAACTCTATAGCCCTACAGGTGTTTTGCAAATGCTAATGCTAAAGCCCTATAGTAGCATGGTGTTTAGCAGATGCTAATGCTGAACTCTACAGTAGCATGGTGTATAGCAGAAGCTAATGCTAATGCTAAAGCACAATGTTTAGCAGAAATTAAAGCTAAAGCCCTTCACTTTTATGGTCTTAAGTGGAAGCTAATGCTAAAGCTCTACACCAGCACTGTGTTAGGAGAACCTTATGCTAAAGTGCTAACTTTAATAGTTAGTTTAAAAACTGCAGCCCTTGAGCACCATTCAATTTTGACATCACAGCTTACATGTTCTCGATTGCACTCAGATACTATATAATTCCTTGTTCTGTATAGAAATGTAGAGGCGTCCTGAGACTCACCTGTAGAAGCCCAGGTGCCACTTGCCCACCATGTGTGTGGCGTACCCGGCCTGGCGGAGCCTCTCGGGCAGCGTGTCCATGTGTGAAGGCAAACAGCTGGGCTGCCTGGGTCTGATGATGGAGTGCTGCAATCCTGTGTGGATCTGATATCTCAAAGAAAACAATATCTGTCGTCATCCCTCAAAGTAAAACGACTTTAATCATGTTTCAGTCAGAGCCTCGGACTCAGCAGCCATCAGTTGTTTTCTCTGAAGCAGCTGTTAAAAATTAGGGCGACTCGTATCTGAGCACAGCTGCAACTGATCTGCAGGATGAACAGCTGCATGAAAAAAGTCTACATAAAATGTGAATAACGCCAGAATTATAGCGATGACTGACAGTAAACAGTTGGCTTTACATGTGTTTGATACATAAAAAACATGTTTTGAGTTCAGATGGCTGCAGTTTGACATTTGAGCCACTAGATGTCACTAAATCTTCCACTTCCAGTTTCAAGTTAGAATCTTCCCAGAAACGTTCAAAGCTCACAAATTAACCATAAAATGCTTTAATCTGGATGTTTTTATGTCTTAATCTTGTTTTAGCTGGCTTGTCTCCCCCTGCTGGCCTTTGGAGGGGATGCTATTTTAATTTGAATTGATAAACATTAATATAATCTGAATATATTTTCAGATTTAGAAAACAATAACAAGAATGAGCATCTTTAAATCTAAGTTTTCTCTGGAGTCATTTACAGATTTAATTATAAATTAACATATTTCCATGTATGATTTATTTACTTATTTAATTTTAAATTGTATTTAAATACGATGCTTATATGTGTACATAATGTCTATTATATAAAATATGTATAGTAGACATTATATACATAGTTTATGTAACATTTTCATTTATATTATATAGTAATGGTGGCATGTATTGGACACTGTTTATTCCATCAACTGAATCGCAAAATGTGCTCAATAGGAGATTTTGGTTGTTTTTATTATTAAATGGAAAATGTTTATACTTTTGTAGTTTTGGCTTAATTGCAGGTCAGTGTGTGTTGTTATTTCAGTATAGATCGTTTTCAGTCTGTTTACTTCAATTAAGGAATAATCGATACTAAATTAGTCGACTAATCACAATAACTCAGGACAAATTGTTTCAGCCCGAATCAAACTGATGGTCTGTTGTGCGGTGAGAATGAATGAGGGTCACTGAAAGCTTTGATCGGCTGTTGACGCGGTGCGTGTACCTGCCGGTCATCAGCTGGCTCCGTGACGGCGTGCAGATCGGTTGGACGTAGTAGTTCTCCAGTATCACGCCCTCCCCGGCCAGTTTGTCCAGAGTTGGGGTTATGATGGTGGGGTTGTGGTAACCGATGTCGTTGTAGCCCTGTCACAGATTGAGTTCTGCTTTACTCTTCTGCAGTCGCTGCGCTTACTCTGAGTTTTATCCAAATTGTACTTTATTTAAATGTTTTGTTTATTTCTGTGCCCTTTAATGTGACCACGTCAACATTTCATTGACCTCTGCAATCAGGAAACATTTTTTATTCATTACTTGTGCAAACATTTAAAACCAGCTCATTTCTTTATATTTGCGTTGTATTTTAATGCTGAAACCATCAGGAAAATTCAACTGCAATGGCTTCAATTTAACCCAAAGGGGTCAGCGATGAGACGGTTTTACGGCTTTAGGCCAAATATTGCAGAGTTATATTATTTACACAAAAAAATTGTCACAATTTGCACAAACATCGTAAAGTCAGCAACTTTAAGAACTGATTATCTGCAGTTCATCTGCAAAAAAAAATGAAATAAATAAGATTCGGGTGTTAGTTTCATTTACACTGCAAAGACTCAAAATCGTAGCAAGTATTTTAGTTTCTAGTGCAAATATCTTAATTTTGTCCTATTTCAGGACTTAAAAGTAACTTTTCAACAATGTAAAGGAGCTTGTTTTAAGATACAAGCTCATATACCTTTAGTGTATAATATTCTTTAATTTTAAATGAAAAAAGTACTAGTTAACGTGGCGGATTATTTCACTTACAAGACATTTTCCCATGTTAATAGTCAAATAATCTGCCAGAGTAACTAGTACTTTTGTATTAATACTGAGGGATTGTTGACTTAAAACAAACTACTATATCTTGGTGAAAAGTTACTTGTAAGTTAGTTTTGTCTTATTTCAGATACTAAGACATTTGCACTAGAAATTAACCAAAAGTTCTAGTATTTTAAACCCCAAATTAACATTTGTTTTTATAGATAAACAGCCTAATTTGGTGCTGACTTTATGTCTGTCTATAAATTAGCTCAAGATACTTGTACTAGAAACCAAACCAAAAATACTTGGCAAAACTTTGGGTTTTGCAGTAGAAAAAACAACTTGCTGAACACGAATAGACTTGTTACTGTCATGATATGTTGACTCTTAAATTACAGCAAAAATTAATGTTTCCTTCAAGTCTTGAGTGCTTGGAAGGTGAATAAATCAAACTTTCTTCCAGAAACTCACTTGGTCGTCAATCAGAATAAAGATGATGTGCGGCTGATTCTTCCTCCCAGTCTCACCAGTCTGAACGTTGCTGCTGTTTATGCGGTCTGACTGGGACTGAGCTGACAGGAAGTCCAAGCTGAGGAAAACGCTCAGCACAGTCGCAGCTGCCCGCATCGTTACGGCTCCTACAGAAAACGGGACAAAACAAACTCAAACAACACCAGAAAGACGGAGGAAAGGCGAACAGGGCTGAAAAATGTCTGAGTGGGCACGGTTTCACAGGAGCATGCCATTGCTGCAGGACGGAGCGTAGATCATAAAACCACATTTGGGATTGACTCGCCAACTTGGCTGAAGCTGTGATCTGAAACGCATCCATCTGCTGGAGGAGGGATTTAAAAGGCTTTATGAAGCTGGAGCTGAGGAACAACTCCAATAAAGAGCCATGAAAATATTAACTGTGGCAGAGAGAGCAGAAAAAGGTCAGTTTGAAGAATTTCAACACAACTCTTTTACCAGTTGCTGGGATTATGCAGCTGGATTGAATTTAAAACAATCCAGCTTCAGACAGTAAAACGTCTGCAGTTATAAACACTCATTTTTTATAGGAAAAGTCACCATAATCATATTTTGTAAGGTTTTCAGGTAAACCAAGGGCAGAATGACATGCCTGAAAAACGCCATAATATAAGCGTTTCATATCAGCCGATATCAATAATTAAGTTTTTTTAAATATCTGCAATACTGCCAGACTGGTGGCATAACATTTCCTGTTTTGTCCAGTCTTCACTCTGTACCCTTTTTATTTTTAAGCAGTTATGAGGCAAAGCAGAAAAACCTTAAACTGCTGCTGCGCAAGTTACTTATCAGGTCGTTGCTAGGTAACCAATGTTAGGGCGGAGCTTGAACCTGCTAGTTACTCTTCAGGGGGTTTTTTTTGCACTTTAGACTTGTTAAAAGAAAAATCTCCCCAATAAATAGATATTTTGGCATCTAAAAACAGAATTTGTGTCACTCTTTGTAAACATTTGTGACTTTTAGCAGAGTTCAGTAACTTAATAAAATAAATATTTATTTGAAATTTTACAAATAAAATTTCTATTTATGATCAAATTAAAAATAAGACCCTTTTAAAAAGGTACTTGGTGTTGAGATCTTCACATTTACCATTGTAAAAGGATTCTGTCTAATAAATGTAACATGGAAAAAATGGACAATTGATGTTCAAAGGTGCTTTTTGTAATGTTTTACTGAGTTTGAGATGATTAAGTAAAAATGGTCAAAAAACAAAGAGAAACTGGTGGAAATAATCCAATTTTACCAATTCTATCTTTTTGTGGCTTTCCTTTGAATTATTTTGGTAAAACAGGAGAGAATTTAGAGAAAGTTTCTCTTCACAAAATACTTTATATAATTTACTGTCATGTCATTTGACATGACAGTAAATTTGTGTGCATTGTTTTATAAATAAAGTGCAAAATATTATACTTTGAGAGAAAATCAAACCAAATGTTTTTTTGAAGTAGATTTGAGAAACTATATAAGAATAAGAGAAAATTAGAAGAAGGCGTCTGAAACTAAAGAAACTAAAAAACTGAATCTGATAATGCAAGTAATGATCCAGTATTTGAATTTTGGATTGATTCCCTCATTTATTAAAACTTGCTGATCTTCATTAGTTTATTTTACAAAATCTCACAAAAACACAGTGATTTCTTGATTTAAATTCAACAAAATGTGTAAAATTTCTAGTAGTCTGAAAAGTTGGAGACTCAACAAAGACTGGAGTTATGAAAACTGTGGCATTGACTGAAGTTTTCTATATAATTGTGGCGATGCAGCTTGCTTTAACTGGAAAGTTATTGTTTGCACTGAGGTCTGACTTTAAGCTTGTGGCCTTGAAGAAAAAATGTTTTGGTCCTTCTAAACTGTCTCAGTCCATCCACTGAAGATATTTATCTGGACGCTTTCCCCTTTTGTTCTTCCTTCTCCGCTTAAGCTGCGTTCAGAAAACAAGCCAAAAAACAAGGAAAACTCTGACAGACTCCAGAAACGCTGGAGATTTACTGATCAAAAGCATTTAAGATGGCACAATGAGGTTTAACTATGTGCATCTCTAAAACTGCTCAAATGACTAAAATAAAGTATATATATATATATTTAATGAAGTCTTTCTGCTAGGGAAGTTTATGTTTTTACCTAAACTGACATGACTTATGAAGTAAAAAGAAAAACAGAGGTAATCAGGCTTATATTGGACATGTTTTAGCTTGTACAGAGAAACAAGATGATGAGAAGCAGCTGGCTGAATGGAGACCATACTGAACTGGTTCCCACTGAGTTACTGGAGCACATATTTCCCTCTGACTGTGTCAGTGTGCTGGGTATGAACTAACTTCCTGTGACGGCTCTGAATGCACTAATTCCTCTTGGATGAACGCAGTTATCCTGTTTTTCAGTTAATTACCTGCTTATTCCTGTTTAAAATGAGGTTAGAAATACTAATAATGCAGCAACAAGGTAGTTATAAAGAGTTTAAGTCATTTTAAAGGTTCACTTTCCAGGATAAATAAGCCTCTAAACATTTTTTTTTTGTCTTTTCATGCAATGTGATGTTGAAATCAGGCCTGAATCAATACCTCGATAACGGATCAATAGGAATGAACGGCTCTTCACATCCCCGCTCCTCTTTCTGCTCCGATGCGGCTCATTTGGCGACCAGTTTGCAGAAAACGCCGCATGTCCTGAAGTTTTGCCTCCGTCCTTCCCTCGGACTGAGCGTCCTGGCTGCGGATGAAACGCGGCCGAAACCGTCACGATACCGGGGCGGACTTTCAAAATAAAACACCCACTGTGTCTGCAGGCGCTGCGCCACACTCTGTGACCAGAGGGGGCGCTGTTGCAGGTTTGTACCATACTGAGCCACACCAAAGGAAAACTAAAAAAGAGCCAAGAAAGGATGAAATGTAACTTTTGCCACTGAAGTCATGATGAATTACAGATCCATTGAGCTCTCAGCAGATATTGTGCGAACTAAACATTTAAACTAAACTGTTTATAAGTCCATTTTATTAATGGAATAAGAACTTTCAGCGTTCTGAAACAGTTAAGGTAACTTATTTTACAGTGTGGCAACAACCCAATAAGAGCTATTATATTCTATTCCCATTTATATTTTCATAACAGTCACAATTAGTGGCGATGATGTTACCTTTCATTCTTCATTTTGCATTCAGCCGAGGTACGGCAAAGAATGGCGTAAAACTGCAACAGCACCTCCAACAGTCATGGTGTCACATTTTCTGGAGTTTCTTCACTCAATAAACTCATCCACTGATGGCGAGAAACTTTCATTGACAATGAACCACTTGCTGCTAATTAAATGGCCCATTAAAAAACAAGAATCCATCCATCCAATCAATCAACCAGTAAGCCAACCTGCCAACCAACCAACCAACCTACAAACCAACCAACCAACCAACCTACAAACCAACCAACCTACCTACTTACCAACCTAAAAACCAACCAACCAACCTACAAACCAACCAACCTACCTACTTACCAACCTAAAAACCAACCAACCAACCTACAAACCAGCCAACCAACCAACCAACCTACAAACCAACCAATCAACCAACTAACCTTCAATCCAACCAAGCAACAATAATATCTAAACAGTTTTTTTTTTGTCCTTTCTATTGGAATTGCTCCTGACCCAGTTATTTTCTGTTTTTTCAGGCTGCTTCCTGTCTTGTGATGACTATTGCTAATGCTAACCGTGGCTCAATTGGAGGTTAGTTTCTTTACTGTATTCCTACTCAATATGAATTGAATTCGATTCAGTTTATTTATTTGGTGCCAATTCACAACAAATGTCATCTAGAGACACTTTACAAAAAAATGTAATTCAGTCTCATGTAATTAAATAGTATTTTTGCAGTATTTATTTTTATTTATTTATTTATTTTCATTTAACCCGTCACTAATTAATATCTAATCAGCTGAATTTGACTGTATTTTATGAGCATTTGGATTGAACTGGACTTAAATGGGTACATTCTTCTCAGATCGTACCGACCCTTCACTCAACGATTGTTGAATTAAGGGATCAGGATCTCATTGTCCTGATAGTTGGTAATTTAAACTTGGCTTGAGTTAATGTTGGTTTTGGTTGGTTAAACTGGAACGAGATCTACAGAAGCTAGCAGCACATGATTTTCTGGAGAGAACAAGTTAATCTTTAGAAATTCATTTGGGTAAATGTCCACTCTCTGCTTCCATAGAAATAAATTTGATTGATATTTTATGGTAGCAGACAGAAATTAGCCTGGGTGGCACAAGCTACATTTAAACTAAATGTGGCTAGGTTACCCTAGCTAGGTTCATAAGCTAGGCTAACCACGGATAGACAAAGTTCAGAAAATATAGATTATTTATGTTTTAGATTAAATATTAAAGCAGCAATCAGTCTTAGACACTTTTTTTTAAACTATATTAAGTTTATTTTTAGATTTATGCTGTGTGTGACGTCAGCAGTTGTCTGCTAGCTGAGGAATCCTGCCCTTCAAGAAATCATGATTTCCCCCAAAATAAATGATTCAAGCTAGATAAAACTGTATTCAAACAACATATCTTAAATGTGTAAATTTAGGTTATATATGATTTGTTTCATTTAAATAGTTTTTATACACTTTTACTGCTCTAATTTGAAGGATACGCTGCTACACATCCACCATTTTGTGTAACTTTACAGACGGACCGTTTAACAACAACAACGTTACTTTTACTGTATGTTTTTTATGTCGTGCTTGTCATGTTGTGGTTTTTGTCAATTTTTGTGACATGAACTGGCAGGAACACGATGAGCTGATCGGCCGGCCGGTTCACCAGCGGGGAGGCTCTGCTGGCGGGAAGGGAGCAGGGAGGGAGGGAGGCAGGGAGAGAGAGGGAGGGAGTGAGAGAGAGAGGGAGGGAGGGAGGGAGGGAAGGAGGGAGGTGGCACTGCAGAGGAATCCAGGAATGTTCCTGCTTCTTTACGCAACTTCTAATGCAGTAATGAAAAACATGCAGAATATTTATTCAGCAGTAACTCCAGGAAAACAACACACATTCAAGAAGTTATGTATATATGCATGAGCAAAATATTTCACATGTGACTCGTCCAAACCTGGAAATCATTTATTTATTTTTTTAGAGTGTGTGTGGCTGGAAACGATTCATTACAGCCTGAATCACTGGCGCTGAGTAAGAACATTGTCATGAATTGTTTTATTTCCTTGATCTTAAATGATTAAATGATGCTGAGGAATGCTCTGCAGCCAGGGCCGGCCCAAGCCTCCACGCTCCCCTAAGTGAAATCTGGTTTTACATGTGAAGCTGATATTATCCCCTGATCTCATCTTCATCAGCAAAGGTTTAAAAATCAGCCGGTCTGTTTAACTGACTGACAGGCCCACCAGGTCAGGTCTGCACATTTACAACAACAATATTCATCCCACTGTTGCCAGCTCACCAACTTTCTTGCTATATTTAGCAACATTTCAGACAAAAAAAGATTCATATCAGCCAAAGTCAAAATCAGCAGGTCAGGCTTTTTAAAGATCGGCAACCATGGATCGGCCAGAAAACTGCGATCTGTGCAACCCTACACACATATTCGTAATATTCTATGGTTAAATAAATTTCGCTTAAGCATTACTCCAATACCTAAAAATGTCATTTATACCAGCAATTTTACATTTATTTCAAAAGGAAGAGGTAGATTTTATGGTTTCCTGCTCTTCTCATACTATGTTATTGTTATTCAAGCAACTAGAGATTAAATTCAGTGAAAAAAATAATGATTTGGCAAAGAAGTAATACATTTTTAATGTACATTTCTTAATTTATTTAATATTTACAATGAGAGATTAATGCATAAACTAATTATGCAGCAGATCTTAAATGTTTATTTTATATTAGCTTATTCATTAGATCTAAAATTTACTCCTTATGACATTTAATCGACAACAACATTTAGGAAAATATCAGTTTTCCTTCATGACCATGTTTTGTAATCCTCCCTTAGGAGCAGGACTCCACTTCCCATGATGCAGTTCGAGGTAGGAGTCGTCCCGCACACGTGCTGCTGCTGCTGCATAGCAAGCATGAAGTGAAGTGTTATTAATTCCTGGATGCATTTTGCGGCTGTTTTCTGCCTGCGTGTTTTCCCACCATGGAGTCGGAGCAGGACGCCGCGCTGCTGCGCTTAATCCAGCAGCACCTGCAGCTGAGCGGCTACCGAGAGGCCGCCGAGCTGCTGGGGCCACACGTCACTCAGGTGAGAGCTGACCCTGGTCCTCCTCATCTAACTCCCACTGGGGTTTCTGCTGCTGGGTTTGGGTTAAATGTGACCACAGGAGCGTTTTATGGGTGTTTTATGAGCTGACATGCGCGTCATGCAGGTTATGTAACAGGATTAGTGAAGTGTGGATGCGGCTGCAGCAGGTTCTGGTTCTGGTTCTGCAGCAGGTTCTGGCCGTCAGGAAGCGAAGCGGCTCTGCAGCCTGCGGCTCCTGGTTCAGGCCGAGCCAGAGAACAGAATGTTACCGGAGCTGCAGCTGCTCACACTCTGCATTTCTAATGCACTCAGCGAGCTGCTCGCTCCAAAATGACCGAGTCTCAACTCAACATTTAAAAACTCCATTATTTACTTTTTTTCCTTGCAGTTTTTCTGTTTACGCCTGGAGGAAACTTAATCTTTGGTCACCAACCAGTTTCACATATCAGAATCCTAAAAATATCAGCGAACAAACGTCCAACAGAATCATAGGAGTTCAATAATCTGCTGTTACTGTCAACATGTTCACTGCTGAATCTAAAACTCTTGCTTCTTTTGTTGCAGCTTCATCACCTGTGTATTTTTAAATACGTAGATTTAATAAATGTAATTAAAAAAGTGGAAACATCATTAAAATTTCTTAATGCTGGAGCTGAAACGATGATAGTCGACTCATTTAGCAATCGATTAATCGTCAACAAAAGGGCCTTTGCTGAAAGAACAACGCAGTTAGAGCAGTAAATAAGACAATATGCATTTGACATGTGATAAAAAACAACCTTTGTATGTAAATTTGTTTCACCCCAAACTCATGTGGAGTAGTTTTAAATTCCCATGGTTCATAAAACAAATATCCTATTATCGTCTTTTATTATCAAATTATTAATTAGTGAATAAAAAACAGTCACCAGATCATGTCACGTGTCTTAGCTGCAGATGCAACTTTTGCTAAAATGATCAAGTGTTCACTAAAGATATGATGTGTTGTTACGTTTTAGGAAATATCTATGTTTTCATTTAAAAGTGAATTTAAGTATTTATTTGTATCTTTTAATGTAATAATAAGATTATAGAAAAAGGCTTAAATGAAAAATGTTCAGAATGTTCCATTTTTTAAAAATCTGATTAATCGATTAATCATTTGAATAATCGATTACTCAAATAATCGTTGGTTAATTTTGGGTTTTTGTGTGTAGGTGGAGATGCCAATGGAAAACTTAAACCTTCAGGACATCTACACTGGATGGATGAAGTAAGTTATTGCGCACAATGTAAAAACTGAACAAACCATTTTATTTTCCACCATTCCTCAACTGGTCTCAGTAGTAAGAGACTTCTTCACACTTACTGGTCTTTTTCATTCACATAATTCAATCTACAAACCACATCTGAAAATATGTCAAAAGCTATGAGTAAAAATGCCATTTGTGCTATTTAGGATTAAATTCTGCATCCTGTGACGATATTAATATCAGATATGATCCAAATGGAAAGATTCCTAATTTTAACCTCATTTATTTTTATTCTCTTATTAATTTCAGGTTTTCTGAGCTTTTCTTCTTGTTGGAGTTTAAATGAAAATGTGATTCGCTGTGCAGGCTTTGCTCTCTGGCTCAGCGCGCCAAGCAGCCAGAAATCGACTTGAAGACGGGAACCACGAAGCAGGACGAGGCTGCGGGCGTCGAGCTCGACGGAGGAGAGAAGGAATCAGACGACAGAACTCTGACTGGTGCGTTTCTGTTTTTATTTACTGGATCGTAGAACTGCTTTCAGTTTTTACTGGGATTAATTCTTGCAGAGTGTGAGATGGATGTTGCCGCGCCGTCGACTGCAAAGACAAAACCGGAGGACGAATCTGAACGCCGGGACGCCGCTGATGAAACCCAGCCTGGGAAATCAGACGGCGCCGCTAACGGTGAGGAGGAGGAGGAGGAAGAACAGGAAGAGGAGGAAGGAGAGAAGGAAGAGGAGGAGGAACAGGAAGAAGAGGAAACGAGGAGAGAAACAGAGGTCTGAAGCGTCGACAGAGATTTTTTTCCAACACAGCAGTTAGAAAACTGCTTATAGACTGACTCCCTCCCTCTGGAAAACAAATGACGTTCCTTCTCATTAATTACTTATTGTTCATCTATTATTTTATGAATCAGGTTCATTTGTACTACGCATTTCAGCATCATGGCGGTTCTCAGTGATTCACATCATAAAAACATTTTAGGAGTCAGAGATGATGCGTAGTATTTACCCAGTTTGTTTGATCGTGGAAAGAAGGAAGGAGTTTCAGTCATTAACTGAAAAATCAAACATTTACTGAAAAGCTTTTCACAACTTTAATAAATACTTTATCACCAGAAGGAAACTGGTTTTAATCCAAACCAGCCAGAATTGAGTCAGTGAGGAATTATCTGAAAGTTCAGCTCATTGTTGCAGCAGGAAGCTGTAATGAAAACAGACACATAACTGCTGTCCAGCCACTGTGATAATGAAGTCGCTTCCGTTTTTTTCTCCAATTAAAGCCGAACATCCACAGAGCGAAACCTGCAAAACACACAAACCTTCTGGTCTTGATTTATAAAGATGGAGACATTTGTACCATCAAGTGTTTTTCGGTTAGCAAAACATTTTGAGGATCTTTAGCTACAACAAAAGAACCAAAGACAGTAAGTCTAGTATTAACTTTTCATTAAGAAATGGGAGCTTGTTTTAACTCAAATGTTCCTTCATTTTCATAAAAATGTTCTAGATATAAGTTAAATAATTTGCCTGTGGAAAATTTTGTTTTCCACTGGTACTTTTTAATCAATATTAATAATTTCTTTATCAAACTAAGTAAGATTAGTGGAATCAACTCACTCTCTCACTCTGGTTACCTAGCAACCACCTACCTAGTAACTGGCGCAGGAGCAGTTTCAGGTTTTTCCACTTAAATAATAATAAAAAAAAACAGTGTGGAGTGAAAGCTGGATAAAACAGCAGAGGTCAAATCAACAGTTTGGCAATATTTCAGATGTTTAAAACTAATCAATAATTATCAATATCGGTTCATGTGAAACACTGACATCGTGATGTTTTTCCGCCATTTTGTTCAGCCCTAATTAATACACAACTCTGAATTTCCTACTTGTAATTGCAGCTGCTCTCTCTTGTCTCTTTACCTGTTTCCTTTGCTTCACGTTTTGTTTCCAGTTAATCTATTCAGGAATAAATGTAACTACTGTTGAGATTAACTCTGGATTAAATTCTTAAATCTTCTCCAGCTTGGAGATGAGTTGCCACTAACTCTGCTGCAGAACCAAACAAATAATAAAATCTCCTGGTTGGTTTATATTTGTTCAGCTGTTGGATAAACAGCAACAGGAAATGAACTCATTCCAGATCCAAACTACTTCCTGTTCACTTTTATTCCCTCCTGTTTATGTTGCAGCCGGTTCCAGCTGAAGGGAAAAGCTGCGTCTCCTCCAGTTCTGACGGGACATCTGGACCCGCTCAGGAAGACCCGGACCCGACCCGACTGACCAGAACCTGTGAGAGTGATGAAGACGAGCAGCAAGGAGGTGATGAAGAGGAGGAGCAGGTTGGTGGTTCCTAAATAGAACTTTAACTCATCCATCCGTCCGTCCGTCCATCCGTCCATTGAATCTTTTACCACTGCAGAAAATTTGCCATAAATTCACATTGAACTGTTTTACATTTCAACGTTAAACACTTGGTATAAATCTGAAAAATAAAAAAACAAAATTAAAAATTACAATCTAATATGGAAACCCTGTAAATTTGAGGCATAATTTATTTATTTTTTTTAGTCTTGAGCAGCAAAGTTCACCAGAGGCTGAATTATTGAGCAGCTTTTACTTTGCCTGAACAGGAAGCTGCGTTTTGAAATCCAATCCGAGTTTTTCTGTTTTCCTGCAGGAGCTTCAAGCTGCCAGAACCAGAAACTCCCCTGAAGTCACAGAGGAAACTCCAGAACTGATCGATGCTGCTCAAGGAGCCGCAGCCCGCACCACTGAGGAAGAGGAAGAGGAGGAGGAGAAAGAAGAGGAGCAGGAGGAAGAGGAGGAGGACGCAGCTGCAGAGGTATGACGGGAAAAACCAACATCTGAGGATCTCTTCAGGTCTGGCGCTGACATATTGAATCTCCCTGCAGAGACCCGTTCAGGCCGGGTCCGTCTCCGTTGATAACGTCTCCGGAGAGGCTCCGCCCCCTCCAGGTACCACAACGACGTCACCTGGTTCTGTGATGCACGGCATGTTCAAGCCTTCTCAGACGCATCATGGTTCAGCTACATGTTTACAAAACATCAATGATCAAATCTTTAATTTGTAATTGGATTTAGGTCTGGACTTTGACTAGGCCATTCTTAAAACAGTGGTATTATGTAATTTATATAATTTCAGTGTAGCCGTATTTATATGCTTCCACTTTCTTATCAACTCTGACAAGTCCCTGCTGCAGGAAACCATTCCCACAGCATGATGCTGCCGCCACCATGTTTCACACATTATTCCAATGTGAACCAGGTGAAGTTAATACTATGGGAGTTTCTGTTAGACAGTATTTGCAGACAGATTTTTTATTTCAAATACTAAATTTACATATTTTTGGTTAAATTACTGCTCTGTGTCCTTTCAGCAAATGCCTTTTTGAGTCTGTGTGCTCCAGTTAACCATTAATCAATTACTAATTTAGACGACAGTTACTTAAATAATGGATTAATCGATTCAGCCCTTTAAACTCATCTTTATGATGCAGCACGGATTCCAGCTCTTATTTTGTAAAGATTGATCATCTGGACAAACGGCAGTCTATAAACAATTAGAGAGCGGTTTACTCCAGACGGGAGGGAAACATATTTTCCCTTTTCTTTTCTTTGGCTTCACTCCGTCTCCAGCTGGTAAAGCTCAGCAGTTTTATTTTTACGGAAGGAAAATCACAAGAAGACATGAAGCAGGATGTTTTATTTTACCTCTTGGTATTCGCATTTATCACCAAACCGTGAGAGTGACAGAAACACTGCGTAGCTTCTCAAAGGAGCGGGTTGTTTCTCTGTGTTGGTTGCTTTTATAATCTCTCAGTCTCATCTGCTGAAAGCTCCTTAATCAGTGTCTTTATGGGGACAAAGTGTCCCTAATTTGATGCTCATACAAACTAAATTGTCCACAGTTTGTCTATTTTTACCAGCGTCTCGCCGTTGTTATAGTTCTGTTGAGTTGGGCTAAATTGTCCTTAAATGAGTTCAACAGCATTTAAAAACTTGTCCTTTAAACATTTTTCCATATTCTGACTATAAACTTTGGTCAGAAAGACGTGGTTAATTGAGACGTGAGAGAAAAGTTTGTTCAGTACATTTCAGCAACAAGACAATTCAAAGCCATGAAAACATGAAACAATAAAAACATTACTGTGGCAAAACAAAAAGCAATGAAAAGTTATAATGCAGACCAAAGCTGCAGATGCTCCAACTGTTGTTAGTCAAAGGAAACTTGTTTCTCTAGATCTTGTTGTTGCGTTGCTTTTACCTCAAAATCAAACTCTGTGCTAAAATCGTTCCAAGTTGAAGAAGTCGGGAATATGGAGCCGTTATTCGTAGAGCGCCTTGGAAACATTGTTTGTGACGAACGTTTCGCATCCAAACACCACTTTAACTTTTCAGTTGCAGGCGCTACTATGTTATAACAGCCTATCAGGCCAATGTAGATAAAGGGAGAGAGAAAAGTAAGTTTTGTCCCCAAAAAACCCTGAAAGTTTGAGATTAATCTAAAAAATGTTTCCACCACAGCTTTTTATCACAGTAGTGATGTTGGCATCCACACTTTGAATGATGAAGTGAAACTTGTTCTCTCCACGCCTGACGTTACTTCCTGTCTGACAATATGCTATCGCGATACGAGGAGCGGCCATATTGGATCTGAAAGAATTGGAAGGATTGTGAGAACTGTTGGTGTTTCAGTTGATTTTTTCCAACTCAGAAGACAGAAATCCAGATGTAATTCTGGAAACCATCATGTTTGAGGGAACACAGTGGTTTGCCATTAATAATCTAGAGAATGTTGAATCCATTAGTATTTGAGGGAAGCACTTTTAGCTAATTTTACAGTTGCAGGGCTTTTAGTGTCGATCTTTACCAGCTTTGGTTGTTTTCACAGCTGATAATTAGATTTGGTTTGATGTGGGACCAAAATTGCAACATACGTTACATTTTCAGCCCCTGTGGTTCTTTTTTCACACAGCACTGTTAAAGCAAACAAACCGTTAGAAAAACCTGTTCCGCTAATCGCCTGTGGGGGCGCTGCACCAAGAGACAACACAAAAACCTCTGAGGTTTGAGTGCAACTTTCTTCTCCATAAAATGCAAACAAACATGAAGATTTTAGCGGTTGGAGCATTTCTCTTTTGTATTTGATGAATGTACCAAACAAAAAGTTCAGAACGATTTGATTCAACAAAAATGTCTCCAGGTCACATCGAAGCTTCTGGTTGTGTGGATGAGTAAATTGTTTTCTGGTGAAGTGGTAAATTTTACAGCCTGGTTTTAAAGGTTTTTTTTTTTTTTTTTAAATCTTTTTCAGATGCAGATTTGAAAAATCCACCAGAGATGAAAATTGAGGTAACAAAAAGTTGCATTTTTAGCATCTGTTGTTTAAACTCGTTGGTTTTAGAGATCCATGATAATCTCTGTGTTTTGTCAGTGGACCGAAGACGAAGAGACGAAGCCAGAAGACGAGCCGAAGGCGGAGACACAGGACCAAAACGGTGCTGATCCACCAGCTGAAGGTAACGTAAATATTCTTTATGTACTAATCTAAACTGGTAAGATAAAGCCCATGAACTTTCAAAACAATGGTTTTGGTCAACACTGGACCTCTGGTTTCTTGATGGTTCAATTCTAAGCAGCCAAACTTTCTTAAAATCTGAGTTTTCTTTATCAGCAGTTTAGGACGTTAGCAGCTTTTACACACTTTTTCTCTTTGTTGGGGCCAGAAAAAGAAAAAAAATCAATCAAGTTGTAATATTACAAGAATAATAATCGTAGAATTATTACTTTTTTTTTTAGCACCCCAACACCAAACATTTAGAAACTAAAATGAGAAATGCTGAATGTTATATTTTAGTATCGGCTTTAAAAACAAGGGAATATTCAATCTTTTAACAAATCAGCATCAAATTATCAATAAAATTAAAAATATTTTGCATAAAAAAGGATTTTTGAAGAAACTGGTCAGGTGAGACCTTGATAACAATGGAAGGTTTTTTTAATCATTAAGACAAAATATTTCTTAATGAGAGTTTATTCTGACAATATGACATTATTCTCAGACCAAACCTCGTGTCCGGGCCTGAAGCTCCATCGTACACAACAGGAAAGTCAGTAAAGAACCAACGGGAGTCTGGTTTAGCATTTATTGTCATGCTATTTTCACTTTGGTATTTCAAAACAAGATGGCAACCTTAAGAAAGAAGCTTGACACATTACTTAAAAACATCACAAAAGCTTCATAAATTGAAGGGTCATTAAGATTTTATGGCTCTTTTTGGGATTTATAAGGTTACTGGTCTGGAAAAAAAGAAAATAAAGTCTGAACAGTGGAGTAGAAACAAAACTATTCTTTATTTCTGGTGTTTTTCATGTCAAAAATATTCATGAGGCTTTAGAAAGTCGCCGGAACCTGTGAAAACAAAACATGAAGTTATTTATAGGTAAATGCCTCCAATAACAAAAGGCTCCTTCCATGTTTTTATTGAAGAAGAAGAAGCTGCAGAAGATGAAGACGACTGCATCATTGTCAAAATTAAGAAGGGCAACGACAAATCAACCAATCAGGAACCAGCAGTGATCTGCGGCGACTCCATCACTCCCAAGAAGAAGAAGAAGAAGAAGTCCAGAAAAAGTTCTGATGAGACATTTCAGGTGGACATCGCAGAAACACCGACGACTGATGGAGACGCGCTGACCAGCCAGACAAAAAAGAAGAAAAAGAAGAGAAAGAATAGAGAAGAGGAGGATAAAACAGAGGCAGAGGAAGAGTCTCAAGTCGTTTCACCAAAAAAGAAAAAAAAGAAAAGGAAAAGAGAGAGAGAAGAGACAGAGGAAAAAAAAGAGGAGACTGCATTTCCTTTAGAAAACACCACAAAGAAGAAGAGAAAACTGATAGACGGGGCTGAGATGAAAGGAATGGATGAAGGGAATCTGGCAGAAACGAAACAGAAGAAGAAGAGAAAAAGGGACGAGCTGCAGTTTAAAGACTCACCAACAGAGGGCGAGAAAGAGGAGACGAACGCCACAGCTGGTGAGTAGAAACAAGAAGTTAAAATCTTCCTGTTGGTGCAGATAAAGTGAATTTCTGTCTGAAAATATTTTAGACTCGTCTCTGGTCTCGTCTGGAAAGAAGAAGAGGAGACTCCTGAGGACAAAGGTGAGCAAGAAGAAGAGGTTACAGCTTCGCAAGAAAATGATGAGGATGACGAGGAACCGTCAGAGTACCAACACGATGGTCTCAGCAAGAAAAAGGTTTGTTTGTCTTTCAATCTCATAATCTCTCTCTTACCTGAGAAATAACCAAACATGTTTATTTCCAGACAAAAGCAAAAACAAACTGTGAAGTCGCCAAAGATGCAAATAAACCCAGAAGAAGAAGAAAATTCGTCAAAGGAAAACCAGCTTCTGTGGAAGAAGAAGAAGAAATCAGTCAAGAACATCCTGGAGGCTCCTGAATACCAATCCACAACCTCTAAAGAACCCAAGAAGAAGAAGAAAGTAAAGTTGGGAGAAATATCACCTCCTGCTGCTGTGACCCAACTTCCACCTGCAAAGAAGAGTAAGATTTACTTTCCTAGAGTTTAAGAACTTTACAGATATGTTTTTTTTTTAAGCCTTTCTTTTTATTTTTTTATAAAAATGTCCACAGAGAAAGACACGTTGAAGATGAAACCAGAAGCTGCGCTGGTGGTAAGAAATGTTTAATATCTGTGTTTATGTCAACTATCGCATCGGAAAACGTTGATGGAAACAAAAAAACTTAAATACCGTCCCAAATTCTGCAAAAAAGTTTTGGTTTTTCTGAAAGAGTTAATGCGCTGAAGGGGAAATCAAAAAAGGTTCGTCAAACTTTCCCATCCAGTGGTTGGTCTGTGCCTTACTAGAGGCACAAACTCCCAAATATCCAAAATGTTGTCTTGCTAATTTACAGCCATATGTAGCGTCAATATCTGGGAAAAAAAAAAAAAACACAAAATCTGGCCTTGATTCTCACCCAATCAGTAGATGGAAATGTGTGTAATTTGCATTTTGTTTTTTGCGACATTTTAAAAATTCACTCAAAATTTGCAAGACAATTGGATGGTTATTGAAGTATCAATGCTTTTACTTAAAATTAGAGAAACATGCCTTCACTGACCTTAAAGTGAAGGCATAACTCCGCCCACCTGATCAATTTAGAAACGTTCCTTCAAAGTGGGCGGAGCCAAAAGCCACTGAGGGGCGTGGCCAAAACAAAGGAAGCGCCGCTGCCACTTTGGCGCTATATTTATTTACGTTCCAGAAATCTGGCGTCTTTTAATCAAACTAACCAACTGGTGGCAAATCTAGCCACTTCTTTTCTGTTGTTTGGGAATGTTATGGTGACAACGCTCAGCCGCAACTTTGTATTGAGACGGTTTATCAGAAAAAAAAGTTTATTATCTCACAGCAAGTCTTTTCAGCTCAGTTAATTTTTCAGCTCAAAGCGACTGATAACATTTTTGTATCTGAAATCAATACAAAAGGTTATTAATGTGGAAAAACTATTAAACAACTGGAAATATAAAACTAAAACATACTGAAATTATAGATATAATATACGTTGTGTGGGATAAAAGTTTTATTTTCTTGTCACTTTGAAAGGATATTAAATAGATTCCTAAACACAAAAACACAGTTTATCCGCTGTCTGCAAGTTACAGCACTTCATAATCCTCAAAACAGTTTAGATAAAATGCCAGTCAGTTGGTTGTGGAATATATTTTTTTAAACTAGCATCTTTTGTTGATTATTCATTATCCAATCGATGTAGAATTACAACAGATGCTGCAGACATGTTTATTAGAAAGTATTTTATTCATGTTATTTTGAAAGCCAAATAATCCAAATGTCACAAAAGTAACATATGGATTAGTATTTATGAAAGCCTCCATCTTCTGCTCTCTTTAATAAGTTATTCTGCTGTTGTCACATTTCCAGAAAAAGAAAAAATCCCACAAAAAGCAGAAAATAGAATAATCTTGGTGAGTATCAATCCAGACTCTTAAGATATTAAAATAGAAGTGAGGATAACTATCTGGTGTTTATTTTCTCTTTTTCCCCAGACATCACTGAAAGCTTTGATATTTTTAACCATTTTTCTGGTTTCCTCCCTGGATTTTCTCCTCACACACCAACAGATGGACCTGAAAACTCAAGATGTGCCTTTTTTCATCCTGGATTTCTCTGATTTCTGGAGTTATTCTCAGACAAACTGGTGATGGGTTTAATATCACTGGTGGGGATTGAAAGAGCTAAAAATAACCAAAAACTTTGGTGTATTTCAGCAATAAAACTACGGCGTAGCAATTAATGAGCCTTAGAAACAATTACATGAAAGCTTTAAATGTTGAGTAGCTTTGGATATTTTTCACCAACTTTTAACAAGTTAAGAGATAATTTACCTTCATCTTTTTTAAGAAGATGAAACTAATGTTGAAAAGGTAATTGGATCATATTTGGATGATAAAACACGGCAGTAAAAGGTCAAACATGCAGCAGGTTTTAGATCTATTTTGTAATAATGTTTGAGTTAAAATGATCTTTAAGGGATCAAACTGTGAAACGGTTTAAGTTTTGGTGTGTTGTTCATGGTGTTTAGTCTTAAGCTGTGAATTTCTGTTTCATTTTCCTGTTACTGGGGACGTTTTTTCTTCGTTACATAGAGTTTATATTTAATAAACAGACTCCATTAGTAATTCACCACATTTCAGTTTTGCTGAGATAAAACCTGTGAACAATAGTTGTCACAATAAATAAGTATATTTATATACTATTGACAAGTTCAGGTTCAGGATGTTCATAACATTTCTGTAAAATATTATTAAATTAGAAAACTACAAACACTTTTCCTAAAGAGAGTGGAATGTGTTTACTTTTCCCAAAAGCTTTAATTCCTGAGGAAAAACAATGTTGACAATCTGATCATTCGGATGAATAACAGAGTATGTTTACATTTTCCAAATCGTTCATATGACTGGCGATCAAACCAGTGACATCTGACACTCCTGTAATGATTTCACCTATTAAAGTGTTTTTTTCTTTAAAACTGATTCCTTGTGTGCCGTCTCAATAAATGTAATTCTCTATGCCAGTACTAAATGCACTGGTCGTAGGTGATGAAGTTATTATGACCACATTGTTCTCATGTGGCTGACAGCCATCTTGGTAGGAATTAAATCTGCAAAGATTTAATTAAACTTACAAAGTAAACTTCACAATGGCTCATTTAATAGTCACCATTAAATATATGTTTTATGTTATATATGTATGTTTCACATACATATATGCATGTATGTAACAACAAAGTCTAACTTGCTCAATTATTTACTACATTTTCACTGCATTTGCATAGAAATAAACTATTTTAAGTGATGTGAAATTCACTCTGTTCATTTTAAATGCAGATTCTACTGTGTTGAACTAAATAATTATTTTATTACTTAAATTTTTCCCACTAACTTGCTTTGGGTGTTTTAAATTAATCATCTGCTCATTTATGACTATTTACCTTCAGAGTCCTGTCCATGGAAAAGATTGGCCATTATCCTTCAATCTGTAACAAATAATAATAATGATTAACTCTTACATCAATCAATGAAGTTTCAAGCCATGGCTCCATAAAATAATGTTTCAATATTTTCCTTTGCATTAAAATAAGAACAGTAAAAACCCAAATAGCACTCATACAGATAAAGATCTCCAGATCTGAGCTAAAATGCTAATGTTAGCTAAATGCTGCAGTAGCACGTGGGCTGTTTAAGCCATAATTTTTCTCAACATCAAATGGTGCTGAAACGATTAATCAGATTAATCACTATGAATTGATTACTGAAACAATTGGCAACATTTATTTATCTATTAGTTAACTGGAATATACAAAAAATTACCATTTACTGAAAATACAAACATAAATTTAAGGAAAAAAACCAAACTTGTAAACATATTCTACCTGAAACTGCTAAAGAGACAATTTTAGATTTAGCAGGTTCAAGGTCTGTTTTTAAAAAATCATTCATTAAGCACCTTTTGCTATTAAATTATTACTGGCTAATCTGAAACATAATCACCAGATTATCCCTACTTTATACTGATGTTACGTCAAGGAGAAACGGTTTAGATTAGAAATATTTTTTTAGTTTCTTTGCTACAAATGATTGTGTTTTAAATAAAAACTCTGCGGAATGTGGCAGTTGTTTTGTCCAATTAATCGGCAGAAATATCAACAATTAAAATTATCACTAGTTGCAGCCCTAATATAAAATACTTAGATTTGGATAGAGGTACTAAATTTTAATTTCACAGCCTCAATTAACATAACGCTCCTGAAAATCATCAAAAAGCCTGTAAACATTGAAAACAGGCATTTTGCTGTCTGCGTTGCTTCAGTTTGTGACGAGTTAAAAAGCAGAAAACATTCTGGAAATTAAACTGTCCTCCATAAAAAAACATTAATCTGTGAAAGCTAACATTATTTTCTCTCTTCTTTTGATGCGAAGCGACAATTGTGTGTGATTACAGGAGGACGGTCTCATGGGACATGCAGCTGCATCAGCTTTACAATCCGACGCTTTCTACCTTCAACCAGCAGATTTGTTGGAAAAGCTATTGAACGCTCGTCCCCCAGGGCTGAGGCTGCTTTTATGGAGCGCTGGAAACTCCTGTTGTAATCTGCAGCTAATGAAAGTGACCATTTATAACCCAAAGCAGTGTTGCACATTGAGGCAGTTAATATGAACTGTGGGGCTTTTCTGTGCAAATTAAGCTGCTCTTCAGTAATTTTCTGCTGCAGCTATTATAGATTTCCACCAGTTTGCTGACGGCCGCATTTGCAGGAAAAAAAAAAGCACATTAATGAGGATAAAAGTGGGAACTGAAATAAATTCATTGTTTTTTTTTTTTAAATTGAATCAGAGTCTAATAAAGAAGCATGCATGCTGAATTACTACGCTGGAGGGAGACGGCGTAAAAATTTTAATATTCATCCTTACTATGAGGTACTTATGGGTTAAAAGTATTTCTAGAACACTTTGCTTCTTCAAACATCACATGTTTATCTCCTTTCTTAAATGGCCTCAAGTCTTATGACAAATTATTAAAGCCAGAATATGAAAATAAAGTCATAAGAACAGAATAAAGACACAATATTAACAGAAAAATGTAAAATTAATAGAACAAAAATGTATTTAATAAAAAAAAATCTTAAATATGAAGATCTGACCAAACATGGAAAAGTCCATTTAGTTCTTTCTTTGAAATGATTTCCAAAATCGTTTCAAAGTCCAGATAATAATTTGATGCTAATGTGTAAAAATTTGTATTTTCTTGTTTGTAAAACTGATATAAAAATATAAATTACAACTTTATTCCTTTTACGACTTTATTCTTCTGGTTATCTTTCGATTTTATTTAGAAGAATCATTATGACTATTCTCATGTTGCCACTTTATTCTCATATTATTACGACTTTATTATGGTAATATTATGACTATTGTTGTAATTTCAAAAAACAAAATGATCTTAGTCTTGCCTTCATGACAAACGACTGGACGGAGGAGAAACTACTTTCCAGACTGTTTTTGTTTTTCTAAACTTGTCAGGATTTTCCGGACTGCAGGATGTCTGCCCCAGTTGTCTGTAAACGTCTCATTACGTCAGCTTTGTTCTCGTCAGCCCAATTACAGGCCAGAGAAGGTCGAGTATGGGCCGAAACAATGACTCTTGTCTGTCTCTATGGTAACCGATGCAACTGCCCCCACAAACAAGTACAGGTTCAGCACTGATGGCATCAGAACAAAGCTGTGCTGACAATTGCAATTAAAGCTTATTTTATACCTCTGATAATGAAGAACTTTTGGGTTCTTCATTATAGTTCAGTTTTTGTTTATATAATTCAGTGTGAATTTACACTCTTGAGTTCCTCCTCTTTTTTTCTGTACACTTTTCACCAGTTTAATTCTATGTACTTTGTGCTTTTTCAACCATGTTCTGCTCATTCAGAACATTACGGCTGTGTGTTTTGGCATTGCCATCTTCTACAGTTTATGAAATATTCAGCTTTTTGAGATCATCTTGGGTGCCATTGAAAGAAATGGAACATTTCATCATTTTTGAGTAATTCTGCTGAAAACATTGTACTCTTTCACAGGTAAATATTTAAACTTACTTTCAGTTACGAACCTCATTCAGCCTTTGAATGTCGGCAGATCCTTCAACTAATTTCAACCCTGCTTCAAACCCAAACACTAATCCTAATTGCAAGGTTGAAAACTAGGGTGGGAACTAACCCAACCCTCGTTCCAGTTCCAATCCCAGTTCCAACACCAGTTCTAACCCTAGTCCTAATCCCAGTTTCAACCCTAGTCCTAATCTTAATTCCAACCCTCATAAAACCTCTCTCCAACCCTATTTCAACCCGAACTCTAACATTGCAACCCTAATCCCAACTTCACTTCAAACCGAAGTTCTAATCCTCGTTCAAACCTACAAGAACCCTGGTGGCTTGTCAGTCTGAGCTGACAGGCACTGAAGCGGATTACACCTGTTTCAAAGTACAGACAACATAAATAAATCACAAAAAGAAAGGAAAAACTTTGTGTGAAAACATACCAAAAATAAGAAATTTAAAGTTTACTTAAATCCTATAAAATCAAATCTCAACTAGTCCCTCCTTCTCTTTCAAATCAAAGAGTTTCAGTCTGGCCAGCAGGGGGCAGTGTTTGCCTGTCTGAGCATGGCACTGTGGCTCTTCTCGGTGATTTGTTTGTCCTGCTGAATGAGTTTGCTGCCTGTCATTAAAGCAGCCATGCAGGGAGGAGCAGTTTGTCTGTCACGGCCCCCATGAGGCTGCTCCGAGTTCAGCGCCCCCCCCGGCTCTGCTCCGTCTGTATCCGTCTCTGTTTGCCGCTCTGCCTAAACTACCGGCGTCACGCTGATGGAGTCATCGAGAGCAGCTTGTAATATCTGCAACTTCTTCATCATTACGATGGAGCGACGCTCTGCAGTCACCGCAATAAAACAGAGGCAGAGCTGGAGCTGTTCATTTATGAAGAACAGGCCAAGTCAGGGGTGTTCAAAGTGTGGCCCGGGGGCCAAGTGTGGCCCTTCGAATGACACAACTTTGACAAGCAGTTGATGCAGATGGGGTCTTTTAATTTTAGCAGTAATCAGGTTAAAATTATTTTTGACATTAATTTATTACAACTGAGTTTGGTAGTAACTAGTTACATTACTTGAGTAACTTTTTGTAAAAAATTTACTTTTTGGAGCATTTTTCAACGCTGTACATTTTATTACGAAGTATCTCTACTCTTCCTTAAGTACAATTTCTATATTTTCTACCCACTGAATGAAAAACAAACATGTCTTAACCAGAAATTCAGACACACCTGCAATTTTTGTTCAGGTTTCAAAAGTTTTTCATTGAAAAAAAACTGATTTGGAAAAATTTTCCTTTTCCTCATTCAGTTATTTTTTGTTACTTATAAATTAGTCATTTTAAATTTCCACTTAATTTTATATTTTGTTCCATCTGATGCAATTTTTAAATATTAAATGATTGATAATTTGATCAGCTACTCAGTACTTTTTACCATGTACTTTTTTTACTTTACTTCAGTCATTTCTTAAACGGCTAATTTTATTTTTACTTGGGTAAAAATATGTTTTAGTGGTGCTACTCTTGTGTAATTAGTATACAAGTATATTTTTTGGGTACTCTGCCTGCCTCTGATTCTGACACAAAGTATTTGTCTTTTTTGGTCCATGGATACGCAGCAGATCAGACCACTACCAAAAGAATTAAATTAAAAATGTATATATTTTTGTAGATTTTTGGCTTATTTATTGCAGTGGGTGTGTTGCTCTTTCAGCAAATGACCTTTGTAGAGTCTATATGTTTAGTTAACGATTAAACAATTACAAAATTAGCTGACGATTATTGCAATAATCGATTAATCGCGACTAATCGTTTCGGAACTTGTTTTAATCTTTGTTTCTACGCTTTAACTCTTTTTCGGAAAAGCCACAAAAAAATAAATAAATTACATTTTTTTTTCGGGAAAATTGAGTAACTTATTTCTAATTCTGCCTTTTCCATCAAACCTTTTTTAATGTGCTACATCAAAAACCTGGCTGAAGATCAGAGCTTGACGTGGTTTCCCGTCGGTCTTGGTGTGTCCCTGCAGCATGAATTTGCTGTACAGTCGGTACTTGAATGCGCAGGAAGTGCATGAACACGCAGCATTCCCTGAGCCCGTCGCATATTGCTCTCGCTGCTTTGGGAATGCGTTTTACCGTCTCATGCATACGCCTTCAGCTTACACTGTAGTTGTGTTATTCTTTTATCAGAATCCTCCAGCTCCTCACATCCCATTTATAGGATATGTGGATCACTGACAGCCCCGTCCGTAATAAACTGGTTTATTTCCCTTCCTTCCCTATGAATAATCCCGGCGGAAACGCGCTCCTCTGTGCTGATCCGACAGTCTGCGCCGCCGCCATAATCGGCCTTTCTTTAAAGGACAAGATGAGATGGGGGAGCGACACTGCCGCTGCTAGCTAATCAAGCTGTCAGTCTATTTGTATGTTTGCATTGTTATTGTTCTGCAGAGACTCAAATCAATTTTACAACGATCGCAACAGGACTGTAAAAGTAGCAGCACAAGATTGTCTTGTGCCAGGAATCGTCCAAGAAGAAAAGAAAAGTCATCAATGAGACGTTTCCTGTCCCTTCCACTGGGAACACCAGACGAAACAAACTTATCAGGACAACACAGTCTTTAAAGACAGAAATATTTATCATGAAACAGCAGCAGGACTTCATCCAGTTAGTCACTGTTAAAGTTTTGAACCTGGATATTTAAATCAGAGGCAGATAAATGTCAAAATATTTCTCCCTTAAGGTGATTTAAAGCAATTTGTAAATGAAAACAGTTTAAATTTAATGAAAGAAATCAATACTTGACATCAGCAATAAAGGTAAAGATGTTGACAGCGGCGACCCAACTGAGAATATCTACCAAAGTTTGTAAACTTCTGCAGCAACACAGAAGAGTTCATTAAGATTTTACAGCGACATGCTGCCGACTGCTGCCCACAGAGACATTCATGCATTTTGCAGAAAAACAAAACAACCATCTTCTATTTATATTGTCTGTAATTAAATTAAAGTCAAAGAACAACGCCTACACTGTCTTTTTGGAAGTTTTTTAGGTGTAGTGATGAAATCAGGAGCAGCTCAGTGTTTGGGGTTTAAACATGAATTCAATCCAAAATTACTAACGTTCATCAGCAAATATTTAATAATCTTATATTGGGTTTACCTACAACAACAACAAGAAGTTACAAATGAAAATTAATGTAAATACATTTCACTTGCTGACTAATGTAGTTCAATAATTTAATTATTTGTAATACTTCTACACTACAGACCCTTTCAAAAAGTTAGAATTATTATTGAAAATAATAATATTAACTCCATCACCAACATATAAACATCATATAGACTAATTAGACAAAGTTGATACCTTTAGTTTTCTTAATTATTTTAAAACTAGAATAGTATATCAAACTAATGAAAAAGTACTTTTAGAAACAGAAATATGGGTTTAAGTGAAAAGTATTTATGTTATTTTGAGACAGTACTTTTGATGCGATTCATTATATTCTAATTTACTCATTGTGGCTGTAGATAGTATACAATCATAATGTGGGAATTTCTCTTTTATAGCTGAACGACAGAAATAAATAACATTTTCCCAGATATTCTCATCTATTTAGCTTTAGCTGTACAGATAATATTTTCCAACTGAAAACATCTGAATCTTGCCGTTTTAACTCAGATACCTGCTTCCTGCTATAGAGCAGCTCTAAAGCAACATGCAGTTTATCTGCATCATTTAACAAAACCATGATGGCTCACTGAGCGCCGCCGTTTCCTGTTGTTCTCCTTCATTACCGGTTCACAGAGTAAAAGAACGATTTCTATCGAGGCTTTAATTTAAAACAAGTCAAGTTTCCCACTTCTAATTCATGTGATATGAGCAATTTGCCCGACACACCTCAATTTAGAAAAACCCGTTTCCAGTTTGAATTTGTAGTGAACCTATTGAATTATTGAAGCGATCAGAAGTTTGCTGGGTTGGGTGGCACCAAACATCACAAAATAGCCGCAGGAAAAACAAGTTACCGAAGAAAATATTGAGCAACACTGACTAAGACGCTTGTTTTATACAACAAAAAGAAAACAGAAATGGTGAGTTTGAAATTTAACTCACCAACAACGGTGCTGCAGGGATTTCATTCCTCACAGCTCTGCAAAAAATAAGCAAACCTGTCAACTGTAAAGCAGGGAAATTTAATACTTTGTTAGCAGTGAAAACTGTCAAGAAGAAAGTAACTGAGAAATGTTTTAATGTAAAACTTTTATCAGCACAACTAACACAACATTTGAATCATTTAAAGAAGCCTGATCTGCATAGAAAAGATGAGTAGGCCTGTCACAATAACAAATTTAGAATTTTAATGATCACAGTGCAAAAAAAGAGTTTAACTTGTTAATTTATGGTCATAATAAGAAAACTGTAGCATAAATAACTGGTTTCAACTGTGTTCATCTTGTTGTCAGACTGTTTAGATGCAGTGATAAATTTATTTCTCCTGACTATTAAGGAGATCTTTCATTGTGCTAATATAAAATCAACAGTAGTAACGGCAGTTCTTTTAGGTGAGCAGAGTCAAATGAGCCAAATTACCATCATCACAATACTGAAAGTCAAATCTAAAAATCTTATATTTATTCGTTTTGGTTTAAAAACAAAACAAAACATGACAGACATTTAACAAATTATATTTCTATGATACTAATGATTAAGTTTCACAGAAAAATGCAAAGATGGTGTTTTAAACTGTATGTTTGAACTCTCTTTATACACTTTACGGCCAACCGGACGATTAAAATATAAAACGAACATTAAAGATAAATTTTTTATTAAGCATTTTAACTTTGTCTCACGGTAAAAGTACTTGCTGAGCAGAACTTCAGTACATCTTCCTCCATTAGCTTCGGCCTTCATGTTAGCTTGTTAATTAGCTCCGTCAGTTTGTTCGCAGGAGCTAACCCCTGTTGCTAACGTCCGTTTCGTCTGTTAGCTCAGCAAATACTTTTTATTTTGCTCGGGAGAAGAAATTTTCACAAAAAACGGTTTTTGAACACGATGGAAAGTGTCGGAGTGGGTGGGTTTCACTTACCGTGGCTGTGGAAGATTATAGCTAACTGTTAGCTGCTAACAGTTGAGTGGAAGCTGAGGACGGAAGCTCCGCCATGACAGCGATTTAAAACTTCCTGCTTGAGATAGAAGAGAAAAAAACACTCAAGGTAATTCTTTATTTTCTTCTTTTTCTTCCAAAAAATTTACACTGCCTTAATAATTTTTTGTTTTTACTTCTCCTCAATAGCATTTATGTATGTAGAAAAATGTTTAAGTATGTTTAAAAGTTGCAATCATAAATGTACTTTTGTCCTTTAAAACAATGACGTAATGCATTGTTCTTCAATAAAATTGTTAAAAACCTCTGAATACATAAATAAATAAAAGATTAAAGCCAAAAGAAAAAAAACATGTGCTTCAGAAATAAAATTTTAAAAACAGGATAATAATAATAATAATGAAAAATAAAAATAAAATAATAATAATATTAATAATAATGAAGATTTGGGAATAATTCAAATACTCGTTCATCATTCGTTCAGCCTTTAGATCACTTGTCTTTTATCTAAATGCTGAATTTCCTAATTTAAAATGCAATTACTTTTATTGGGAGCAGCTGTCATATAGCTAAACCTATGTTTTGCTAATTGTTAGGTTGGTCTCCCCTTAACAATTATGCTGTGATTTGTTTAACTACAGTTGGAACTGGAAGTTGGGAATATCATCAATGCAGTTGAAGACGTTCTAGTTAAAAGTTGATAATCCAGTGGGATTGTTGTTCTGCTAACTACTACTGGTCAAACAAATAAGTAACAACTCTCTATTTTAGAGGTCAAAACACACTGACTCCATACTTCATCCACCATTTCTTTTCTCCTGAACCAGTTGGAGCTCCATATCTTACTATCCACAGTCAATCGCCCACATTTGCAGTTTTTCTACCCAGCTGTCTGGTCACTGACTTACACTTCAGGCAGCAAAACTAATTATTGTTTGACAGTTTGCTGCAGAGTGCCTTGAAAACATTTCAAACTCTGTTTTGATTTTTCTCAGCCACAGCGCCGTCTCACTCATTGACCCGTGATCATGCAGGTCAGACGGAGGGGATTCGCCACAGGGGTTCCTCCGCTTTGATGCGATTCTCTGGTCTCCCTACTGTCCAGATCAGATTGTGTTTGTCCTTGTTTGAGTTGTTTGGAGTCATCACCCCTGATGGCAACTTTGCATCTTCTAACTTCAAATTTCACACACCCCATGTATCCCCGAGAGGATGTTCGAAACACGACAAAGTTTCCAGCAGCGTATCTGTGACCAGGCCAAAGTGACCCTGGTGGGGCAGTTAATTTTCTTCAGCAGGGTGAGGCTGTTTCATTTGCTTTGGAAATCAGTTTTATTGTTCCCCGATGGGACATTCAGCTCTGTGGCATTTGGAAAACACACATTTTTGCAAGTGCATCCCATGAGGCAAACATACCACAGCACAACTGAGGACATGGTCACCATATGTAACGCTTGATGGTGTTTGGAAAAGACTGCAAAATTAGCAAATGAATGCCTTGTAGTTTCTCAAATCAGCTTTGATTCTGTTGGGAAAATAAGATTATGAGTCCAGCTTTCTCCACAATGTGTGTATGTGAATAAACTTATTTTTATTCATACAAAACAGGAACATTTCCAACTCTTTGTTCACACAAACTAACCAGCATTGCAAACATAATCAAAGTTATAAACAACACGTTGCTGGTGACCAAAGTTACCTATATAAGATCAGGTTCAGATGGGAAACACACACATTCCTCTCTCTTGCTGATTCAAGATCTCCAAACATTCCCATGTCAAAAGAAATATCTCTTACCTTCAGCAAGTCCTGTTTTTGCCTCAGGCTCAGTGAGGCATGACTGGAAAACCTCCTGACGGACAGAGGAGGTATAGGGAGATAAGGCGGAGGTCAGCCATCTTTGAAAGGCTCAAGCTGAAAAAGAAAAAGCTTATTTAAGCAGTTGGTAAGAAGAAAATTATGTTTTGGTCACTATTATGACCATATGAAAAGAAGAAGGAAGGTTCACTTTAAAAATATCAGAGCAGTAACATGTTATTATTATTATTATTATTATTATTATTATTATTATTATTATTATTATTATTATTATTATTATATCATTTCCCATTTTTACCTGATATATTGTATTTTTGCATTTATAAAATATTTTACAAATGTAAAATATTTTTTGGCCAACATCCCACAACGTTCCCTGAAACATTCCTTAATCAGGATTTCTTTTTATTTTTGTGGTGCTACTTTGGAAATATTTGCAAGGAATTACATGTGACACACAAACATTTTTATTCATTAAAAACTTAAATATCTTCATTTTTGTTATTTACCATATTGATCTCAGATTACAATTTGGCATCAAGTAAGGCTGTCTCAGCAGAGGAACAGAAGAAATACCGCCCCCTGCAGGCGGGAGCTGGAGGTCACTTAAATTCAATGTTTTTGGCTGTTTTTGCAGAAAATATACAATAGACTATCAATTTTACTTTAGCTTGAAATGTTAGGATCTGTTCATTTAGCATGCTGTCCTTCCTGCTTATCATTGCAGCATCACTGCTGTTAACGCCAAGCAAAAATTAATGCTAACAGCACATTTCTGTCATGAATGCTACAAACAAAACAAAACAAGCATGCTAATTATGCCTCTGAAATTGTTTGCATACTTCAGCCAGTTATTTTTTTTGATTGCCTGAGGAAAGAATCAAATCATCCTGGTGTGAATGCAAAAATGCAGAACATGTTCAGTAAATATAGAATAAATCTACTAAAGACACTATCAAGGGCTCCTGTGTCAGTTTATTTATTAATCACTAACATTCTGTTGAGCTGTGCAACAAGAAAACATATTGTGTTTTGTTACTGCATTAAACAAAGAGATGATATTAAAACCACTTCAATAGCTAAAAAGCTATTTTCTCTTTTTTTATTTAACATAGTTTGATACAAATATATAAGCAGCTCTGTAAAAATACAGCAGAGCTTTAGGCTGAAACATGCTGTACACCTTTGCTTCAGTAAACACAAGGTTTACTGAGAAGTAATTCTGGTTTTACATAGAGTAAAACCAGAATCTCTGGTGTTTTATCCAGTGGAAACACTGAAGATCAACAACGCTGGTAGGATCCAACCTCTGGGGCAAAGTTCTTATCAAAGTTTCCAGAGGGTAATAAAAAACAAACCTTCAATCTGCTGCTATAACAGCCTCAATTCTTCTGGGTTCAGTTTTTCCACCTGATTTTAAAGCTGGAATCAACAAGAACAGCAATGAGGTCAGCCACTTTTGTCGGATGAGAGGGTTTCTTGTTTCAGTCCGTCCCAAAGGCGTCGAGCAACACAACTGGAAGATAATTTATTTTGCGTTGCAGTGGTGGGACATGAAAAAGCTTTAGGAGGTGATATCAGGGAGCAGAGACTGGAAAGGACACATCGGCACATCAGAATTCAGCTCAGGTCAAAGAGAAATATTCAGCTTTTCAGCATCTCCATGGACCTAACAGGGAAGTGGAGAGAATTGTAGCAGCAGCAACGTCACGAGGGAATCTAGCCTTTGAGGCGGAAAAGAGAAAAAAAAAAGATGGATGAAGATCCGATGGGAAGCTAACACAGAGAAGTAAAACATGTTGCCCATCCTCACCATGACAGCTTCCTGCTTTTTGGGGAATTTTCCTTCCTCTATTTACTTCCTTAAGCCATCTCCACATGGCGTTTTTTCTTATTTTTTAAATGTATATTCATGAAATGCAGGTAAAATCAGTGATGTTTATACATAAAATATGGGAGTAAAGGTAGGGGGAGTGGACTCAAGTATTTTTTTTTTCTGTGGAAGATTACTCCTGGTAATTCACAGAAAATCTGTCTATTTGTGGATTTTTTAGTAGAGGATATTTGAAAGACAAGATTAGGTGTATCTGCAAAGATACTTTGTCTTTTAAGGCCCACATCTATGTACAAACAGTATATAGGTGTACTGTTTGTATTATGTACAGAAACAGTACAGTGCTGGTGTACAGGTACAGGAAAACCAACCAAAATGATGATGTGTTCAGCATAACTCATAAGTAGAAATACTTTTGGGTGGGAACCCCAATCCCAACGGAGGAAAGGTATAGAACTGTACCTGCACACCAGTAATGTGTGCGTATTCTGAGACTACACATACACTGTTGGCGGATGATTGAGATTTCAAAGTCAGTCAATCATACCTAGCATGTTTGAGGAGCTAGTTTAGCACAGAGCATGGAGAGATCAAACAGCCAAACAACCTGGACACCATTGAGTGGATATGACATAACCAGGAAGTCCAGCCAAACTGATGATGTGTTGGACATAACTCTTAGAAGTACTTTGGGTTGGAACTCCAATCATAATAGAGGAATTTTTATAGTTTCCAGTCTTGATCTCATCCAAAGCTGTGTGATGTGACTTGATGTATGGATCAAACTTCATGAACAGAAATTGTTTGCTTGGTGTCATTGAAGACTTTATCCAAAAGTCTTCACCTGTACTCACTTGGTCAGTGTATTTCTTGAGTTAGTACGATCCTGAAGGTTATTGGATCTTCTGGTACATCAAGGAGGCTTCTTCTCTAGAGCTCTTGAAGACTCAAGACTGAGATTGATCATTTCCCCTCCACATACTTTTTGTTCTCTGAAAGGCCTACTCTCAAGCAACTTTACACAAACCAGGATGGCCAAGTAGTTAAGGTGTTGGACTTAAGATCCATTGGGTGTAATCCTTCGTGGGTTTGAACCCCCACTACTGGTAGAGTCTTCATAGGCAAACTATATCTTAATCTGACAGTGAAGGCTTAGATGCTCAGCTTCTACAATGCACCATTGTTTATACACCCAAGTATGGTGTGTATGTCTCATCCTTGCCCAGAAGCTGGGCTTTCCCTTTCCTCATCATAGGACTTTAGATATTTTCTAATCACTTCTGTCAGATGCTCTTAGAAATTTTACCATAATTGATCCACAAATAGCCAATTCAGCTGTCTAAGAACACGTACAAAAAAACACTTCAACGTGAGTTTGAGTTAGAACAGGAACCAGGATGGCCGAGTGGTTAAGGCGCTGGATTTAAGCTCCAATGAGCAAAAGCTCTCGTGGGTTCAAATCCCACTCCTGGTAGAGTTAGTTTGTTTGTCTTTCAGGGCAGGAAAAAATGTTGTTTAACTACAACAAAATCTGATGTTTAGATTCAACTTGACATTCAATTTGTAGGTTTCTGCAATTAGTAACACCTTCTAGTGTTTCTGCCTTGAGAATTATTGTTACTCTTTGTTGTATTGTAGTTTTGAGTTGAAATCTTGACAAACGGAGTTGAACATCTTCACACTTTAGTTGTGTTTCTTAATAGTTATAAAATATCACCAACTTACCAAGAGTCAAAGAGAGATTTAGATCTGGAATTCAACACCCTGAAGAAAAACATTTCATTAATCAACTGAAGGTCAGAAAAACTCTTTTATTCTTTGTCTTTGAGAAAACTGTGTCTACAGAACTTAGAATGGCAGAGAGTTTCAGAAGTCAGACAGGATAAGGACAAAATATATGGAGCTAAATTGGGGTCATAAAGTTCTGTTCGAAAAAAAGAAATTTGTTTTTCAGTTTCAATTTTTTTTGTCCTTTTCAATTTTGCCCCAATTTAGTTCCTAAATTGTGGCCTAAAGATAAAAATATCTTTCGGCCACAAAGGCTGACATGAGGACATAAACTTTCAGGACAATTTTGTTGACTCTTCTTGACATAAACATTTTGCGCAATTACATGGTCAATGGAAACACAGCTACTGTTCCAGCAGTTTTGCAGTTTTCTAGAAGTTTCTTCCAAATTATTGGTGCTTATCAACCACATTGAAGTACCAAATGTGAATAAAGACAAAGGAAAAAAAAATAGTTTTGGATTTTCTTAAAATCCTGTACCGAAACAGAAATTAATCTGATTTAAGCGTAATTTTTACCCACTTACTGCGGAGTAAAATTTTGTATTTCCCAGTTATGCTCCGCCTAAATGATGAAGACGTAAGGACTCATATTCGTCTCCTACGGAGGTGGAGAGCTGGAGTTTATTTGTGTTTTCAAGGTTTTCAGGCACCCACGTGTGTATTTTAGGTTTCCTTTTCTTCTGTCAGCAAGGTGAAGGCTTACAAAGAGAAAACGGGCCGATGCAGCTTCAGTCACTCTGAGGTCTGTTCATTCATCTGCCTGCTGATAGAAACATCTCAGCTCTGACTGAAGACCTGCTATCAGCAACCTGCAGCAGCCGGAGGAGGAAAATAAGTGAAGCGGAGTCGCCCCATCTGTAGCTCAGGTTTCTATTTTAGGTTAGGATAGATCTATGGCCTAAACAAAACATTCATAACCTTTGCTGCACAAAATTATTCTTAGATAATGAGATTTTAGCTGCTGCTGGCTGGACCCAACATTTCCCAACTCAACGTTTACGCTCACAAGTAAAAATGGCTGCAAACAGATGCACAATTATATAACCAGATTTTGGAAAAGCAGAAGTGGAGTCTCCTGCACAACTATCAAGAACTCCCTGACTTTTACAAAATAAGGACAATGAAATGAAAATCTGAAACAGTTCAGGAATTAGAATACTGCATATATTATATTGTAAAACAAAAAAATATTTTGATGATATTCTTACTGATCAATATTAAACAAAAAGTGTTTTTTAGTCCAATATTCATAAGCTAAAAGTATTAATCTGGCCTCCAAGCAACTGAATCTTTCAGAGGTTCTTTCTGAAGATTTTTTTTTTTTTAATAAATCAGTGGAAGTTTGAAACTTTTGCAGAATAATTTGATAAAAACAGATCAGAGTTCAACATAAATTATGAGCCTTTTTATTTTTTTTCTGTGGTTTCACAGCAGCAAAGCTGAAATTATTATCACTGCAAATGTTTTGCTTCAGGTCTTCAGATGTGTGAACATTATTCTGCTTATTTAAAGACAGTCTGGGTTTGTTGTGTGTGAAAGAAAGATAAAAAAAAGCACAAAAGGATGAGAACTCAGTTATTCAAGAAATGCATAAAATTACAGTAAAAATTAAAGAAAACATCTAATTCACTTGTTCTGATCCCAACTGCAAGCTGAAATTTAGTCGTTGTTCAACAGCTGAGATAAATATTCACAGAACTGAATTAGTGAGCAGGTGTGAAGAGGGGTCCATCTTTAGTAGAATACAAAACAAACACGAAATTCAGACATAATAATTAGCAATAAGGTGAAATAAAATGACTGAATTTGAATTAAAAATCTGAATTTCAAAGCTTACCGCTTCATTAAGCCTGTTTGTTGCCAACTCTAGATTTCCGTGTGTTTCTGCGGCGCGAAGGAGTGAAATCGGTTTGTGACCTGGCTGGGAGAAAGTCTTTGAACCGGTCTCTCTTTTTTCCTCTCTCAGGCTTTAAAAGCAGGTTAACCTCTTTGGTGAGAGCAGAGGACAGTCAACGACTCATTCTGACATTTTTATCAGCCACTGCAGAGCTTTTCCTCTCAGCCAGCAAACCCACCTCCGCCCGGTACATGCAAACACGCCCTGACCTGCAGTGTAGCACCGCATATATTATTATTTATACATATTATTCAGACGCAGAGGAGTTTCTGTTCTGTTCAGATATTTGGATCCCCTGGAACTAAAGCTGCAAATAATGACAACTTTTTTTCAAACATTTTACAATAACAACCTAAAATATGCACAATACTGCAAAATGTATTCAGTAACCAAACTCATAAATTTAATTTATTTGTATGAAGTCCAGACTAGCTAGAAGGATTAAAAAAAAAAAAGAAAACTATTTATTTTGAGGCAAAATATAATTTTTAACTTCAAATTGAATGTTTAGCACTTAAATTTATTTTTTCTGCATTTTGAAAATGTCATCTGGTTCCATGATTTAGTTCAACATCTGCAAGTGGCACAAACTGGATATTTGGGGATTGAAAACTAAATGAAGTGGGTCACTCAAACTGCTGTGAAAGTCATATTTGGGTCGCAACATGGAAAACAAACAAATAAACAGGATGTGGTTGTTTACCTGCTGTAACGGCAACAGCAGATGAACAATTGGTGAATCGGTGATTATATTAAACCACAGATTTAACATAATCTCTCTCAAAATAAATAGACAGAGAATGTTCCATGTTTATTTTTCACTATTTTATTGCATTTCAGCAGAAATGATGCCAGATTTATTTACAATATTCCTTAAATAAATGAACCGTTGCCGTGCCGAGCATCCTGCCGCACTCGGTGTCTTTATCCACACAGTCATCACTGCGATGAAAGGCAATCAATCCGGGACTTTTTCCAAGTGAGGTGCTTTTATTATTTCAATTTCCCAGGAGCTTCGCTTCCTCCCAGCTCCATCCCTGTTCGGTCATTCCTGCCTGAATTGTGATTCCTTCTCATTTCTCTGCAGCAAAAACAAAAAGGCTGAACAAATGAGTCTGCACCTCCATTTGCTCTTTGCCGATAATGCTCTCACGACGCCAGCCGGTTTTCCTTATTCTCTTACTATATCATTTACTTTTATATCCCAGCTTGATGTGTAAACAACACAAGGTGACATAAATCACGAGTTTGAACACTTCTCATTCATGCTGCGGTTTGTGTTGCCGACTTTTCCCAGAAGGCCGTTCGGCTCGCAGCCTGTTATCGCGTCGAGCCGCTGACCACCCACGGCTCCGCCCGCATGCCTCGGCCGGGCCCCAGAGGCTCATGGGTAATCTGTCTTCCACCTTCTGCAAGTCGTCCCGTCTCATCACTCGCCAAGAACACAAATCCACTCCCACTCGGCCCTAATTAGCTGTTCAGCGCACAATCAAGGCCGCAGTTGCTGCAAAGGCAGGTCTGGAAAACAGGACCGGAGCTGAAATGAAGTTTCCAACCAGCCGTTGTTTTGTTGACACGCCACTTTCAATAATCTCTCAGAAATCAGCGTTTTTCTTCAATCTACATCAAATTTCCAGACAGAATGCAATCAGCGCTTCCTCATCTCCAGAGAGAAAATGGATGAGAGCAGATCTGCATTAATTCTCCCCGACTGGGCCGATCGGTTCCTGCCGACATGTCAGCGCAGAGCGCAGTGATTAAGAGTGACGCCGCGGTTTGTTTCTGGAAAACGCTTTGAGAAGCTGAATTTAAGAGGAGCAACGACTGCAGATGGCAGTAATTCATTTATTATCACCTGCTCTGAAAATCTCTCAGGTCATCAGGTAAAATGTTTGAGGCAAACGAACAGGGAAGATATCAGGATTGGAGGAATTAGTATAATTTGAAAAACACCATGTGGCAAAAAACGAAACTCACCCTCAATAGGAGGCTCCGCTTTTAGCATGACAGGAAGTTACAAAAGGTGCTAAATTATGTGAAAACTGTGTCAAAAGTCACAGAATTGTGTAAAATGTACTTCTTTGAACTTTACATTATTAAATATAAACCATCAAAAACATACCTGCAGTGTTGCTTTGATTCCTTCCTGCAAGGTTGAGAAATGCTTTAATCTCCATGGCAACCAGTCAGCTGTTCAAAACGCCTGGGTGGACCTAGCTCCGCCTTCGTGGACGAAGCTCCTCCCCCACCTTGTAGCATTAGCAAAGACCTGGTGAAACTGTTCGTCTGCTCGGCTCATCAAACCTCTCAGTGTATCGCTGGTGAAAACGTTGTTAAAGAGCAGCCATGTTGTTAAAGAGCAGCCATGTTGTTAAA
>VMRN01000074.1:1704755-1866581 GCA_010277015.1 Poeciliopsis turrubarensis
GTTGTTAAAGAGCAGCCATGTTGTTAAAGAGCAGCCATGTTGTTAAAGAGCAGCCATGTTGTGATGACGTCCTGAAGGCGGAGGTCCAGAAAGAGTTTTTAAAGGCCCAATTTTAAGACATTCAATCACAAAGTCAGATTTATTTATGTTTGACATAAATAGCATTTTTATAACAACTGAGGGTAACATAGTTACTTGTGGTATAAATCAGTGCCTGTAAAACCCATAATACTGCACCTTTAGGGCGTGAATTACTGAGTTTAAAAAGCTAAATTTAGCGATAAAGCTTTGACTGCTTCATGATATGAAAAGAAAATCCGGTTCACAGGAGACACTGAATGGAGTCGCCCACCCAGAAAAGACATCGGCTTTTACATCAATTCCTCTCCTGGAAAATAAAAAAAGAACTACAGAGAAGGTTGTTTTTGAAAGCTGCAGCGTGTGAAGAATCTGATTCTGATCAGATTCTTTCTAAGATAGAAAATTCATGAAGAAACGCTTCAACAAAAAAAGCCCTAAAACCCTGATGAAAAGGATCTGCACTCTTCTATACAACCCAACATTTGCAAGATTGATAGTATCCTCTTCAACAACTCCCTTTGTAGAAAACAAACAAAAATATTCCTCCACTTCTGATCTTTCAGACACTTTTCTGCTGTGGAGGCTGTGAGGAGCGATGAGGAGCTCCAGAATGTCAGAAGCGATTCACAACAACCGGGAGGAGGATGATGCAGCCGGACGGGTTGCTGTGCAGGCGAACACTCGGCAGAGATGTGATTGAACACGAAGCAGTAAAATGGAGTCGCTGCTTTTCTGCTCAAAGCTGCCAGAGATCAAAGATTAGCTGGGAACAAGAAGAAGCCATGAATTAACTTTCAGTTTAGCAAACCGAAAGTTGATTATCTACCACTAAGAATTTCTCGTTCATGCTCTTATTTTGAAGGGCAGCTCCATTTCCTCTCTTCCTGTTCTTTTTTTAATTACCTAAACAGTTCATTCCAATCAACTAAGATACCTGAAAAAGTAAAGAACGGACAAAACATAAATATGAATACAATAAGTTAAATTGAAGTTTGCGCTTTAGCATTAGCTTGTGCTAAATATTCGGTTAGTGTAGCACATTAGCAGAAACAATGTTTACGATAAGTGCTTTAGACTTAGCAAAGCTAACGTTTTAGTAAGCGCCGTCCACCCCTGATGCCATATTTCATAACAGTAATAAACCTAATGTAAGATAATAATCTAAATAAATGAGAATTTAGCATTTTTATTATTACTTCCAGAAATGATGAACATCTTTAACTACAGAGATGGTTTGTTGTACAGGTTTGAAATGGATGAACTGACAGTTAAGTATGAAACTGTCAAGATAGTGAGGAGATTTCTTGATCCAAAGAAGGAAATAAACTGGACATAAAAACACTAAATATTTACTTAACTTAACTAGCGTAAACTTAAGCCTTTACAGAGAAACTATTTCCATGTGGTACATGGAGACTCAGAGTTGATCCGATTGTTGGAGCAACGGATGAAGAAAGCTGCTGAATTTGGTTCAAAAAGAAGAGCTGTGTTTGAAACCCAAGGTTGTTTTGAACTTGAAGCACCGTGTTTCTCTCACCTGACAGAAGCTGCTTGTCTGAACAAAGAAAAACTCGCTTTGTTGCGAATCTGACGGCTACATACAGCAAAGAATACAAACAAATGAAAATAAGCCAACAAATGTGGAGATTTTGCAAAGTTCAAGCCAAAAGTAAAAACTAAAAACAGAGCATTGTCTTTTATCTTGGGTCTGACAGTTCTGACATTATAATCAGAATCCTGCAGAATGCTGAGTGCAGCTTTCCTCCTGACACACTTCTTCCTCCCAGAGCAACTCCATCCAGTCAGGAAATAACCGCAGGAAGCCTGAAGTCGTTTCATGTGTTGCTTGATTGTGAATTTATACGATAAAGATAAAGCTGTCATTCCTGCACCACAGGGGAGAAATACCCCGAGGCGGCAAATCTGGAGTTTTTATGCCTCTGCTGAGCAAACGGGCAGATCCCGACGTTCAGGCAGGTGGATTATCCAGGATCTGTGAGGCTCCAGCGGGTCACACTGGGGGCAAAGCTGCCGCTCCTACGGTTAATTAGATCAACAATTAGGATATTTAAATGGTCTGGAGAGGGAGAGCACAGTGGCCGTCTGAAAGGCAAAACATCATCAAGAGTTTCATTTTGGACTCGGTTTTAAATTCATTTCTTGATATTGGTGAAAAAGTACCAGTCCCAGATATATTCATTTATAACAACATTTTCTCCATGTTATAAATGAAATAATCTCCCAGTGGAACCAGTAGTTTTTCATCTATATTAAGGAATGATTGACCTAAAATTGTTACTTATAAGATAGTTTTGTCTTATTTCAAGTGAACTCAGATATTTGCACAAAAAACTAGATTTTAAAAAAACTAGATGTTAAGATTTTGTGTTTTTGCAGTGCAGATCAGTTTATTTCTAAATGTTAAGATTCAAAGTCGATCCCAATTTTATCCCTGTTATCTAATAACACAGAAAGTCTCCTTAGAGAAACAACTTCCTATTTCTATTTTTTCAACCTTTTAATGACTTTAAAACTGATAGTTGTGACTTTCAAACTCAAAATTATGATTATTATTCTTGTAATTATTGTATTAAAACTTGTGATTGTGACTTTGAAACTCGTTATCATTACTTGATTTTGAAAATCTTTTTTTTTTCTTTAAATTGCTGTGTTTCCCGTTATGTGTTGTATTTCATGGCAAAAATGGGCTTCCGTAAATATGAACAACTTTAAAACCAAAACAATGGAGTTGAGCATCAAAACTTGATGTGAACAAAAGCTAGCTTGTTTCCCGACAGAGCCTTGTTAAATCTGGGAAAGTCGCCTGTGATTATGGCTGTGTCATCTATTGATTTATTATTCCTAAAATATTATCCCAAGACAAAACAGATTGTGTTGCATAGGAATGAGGACAAATTAAAACATAAACCACTCCAGTTAAAACCGTAAAGCAACCTTTTTTGCTAAAGGTGATCCATTATGCTGTCATGAAAAGGTTAGGATCCAACTCAATAATTACAAAACCGCTGCAAACAGATGCATAATTATACAACCGGACAGCTTTGAACGGCATTAGTTGAGTCTCCTGTGCAATCAATTAGCATGCAGAAAGAAGTTTCTAGATGGTAAGTCAATTACAAAAGACTCGTCTTTTCCAGCAGCCATTGTACGGCACATATAGCAGTAAAACCAGCTGACCAAAAGTCCTGGAACTGGGTTGCTAGGCAATGAGGCTGAGCTCAAGGGGTTGCCAGGTAACCCTGCAGTGTAACTCAACAATCTGAACTTTTCCTAAAAGATCACCTTTAATACGGGATTATTTGCCATTTTTGCACCTGTTTTGTTGGCCTTATAAATATCTGCAAAAATGTCAAAAAAGAAAAAAGAAAAAGATGATAAACTCTTGTTTCTTCGATGTAAAAACTGATCGAAGTGATTCTGATTGTTGTTTATTGTCGCACTCATTTTTCATTCACGCTCCTTGATCCTCTGAAGCGAAACCGCCTGCAGAAAAATCACAATTTCTCCCGTATTCACCCAAATCCGTCTCTGTCCAACGGAGTCCAGAGCCGCGCGGAGCGGTAATCCATCACCGCGGCTCTGACCTTGGGACACGGACAGCATGGCGGCAGCGGCGGCGGGGCTGAACTTTAACAGCCGCTCCGACCGGATGGGCAGGAACACGGATGCTGCTTTCAGGTGGAATAGTTTCACTGCGTAACTAAAACATTCAGAGTGAGTTCTGAGGTTTAAATACCAGCTCGTCTGACCTGATCGGAGGGAGGAAGTGAGTGAAACCTACGGGACGAGAGGCGAATAAAAAACGCCGTCTGCACCGGACGCAACGCTCAATCACAGTTGTTTTCCTTTCCTCTCTTTAAGTTTCAATTTGTCACCCGGGACGGCGAAGGATTTCTCACAACACTTTTGAATTTCAATCAGGATCTTGAGGTTCACCTCACCGCATTTGGCATTTTAGCGCAACTATGGAGGCTTCCAAAAGTTTTCTTATTCTTTCAACTCTTTTCTTGGACAATCTGTCATGTTGCAACCAAAAACTTTAACTCGATTTTGGAGAGATTTCAGTCAAAGCAGAGGAAGAGCCTGAAGAGGAAAGAGACGCGTGGCTGCTAGATGCTAAATTAAATTAAATCTTAAACGATAATTTTGTTGTTTTGAAACCATTCTCTAGTAATATAATGGCAGAACACATTCCCAAATACCAATAAGCGTTTTACTGTTTAACAGCAGTTTAAATATCCAAATAAATAAACAAAACAACAAACAAAATAATTTATGAAGTCTGCAAATAAAATTATCTTCCAAAAATAAAGAGCTATTCTTCACCAGACTGAAGACTTTTAATATCCAGTTTTTGGAAGAAAGAGGAAAATGATAAATAATGCAAATTAAAATTATTGAACTTATTTTAAGAAGAATTAAACAATACTTAACTAAGAACTAATAAAACTAGCAAACACATTCTAAAAACTAATACAAACTGAACAAACAAGAAATCACAATGAAATGAAACAAAGCTATTATATCCCTGCTTAAACAAAAAGCAGCAGCGCATTGCTAACCCGCTAATAGCTGAACTAATTTCTTTGTTTGGTGTTTCTGCTAACTTGCAAAACGTTTAGCGCTCTCAGCATTTATTCAGAAAAATTAGTCTACAGGAAGCTAAGAGTGCTAAACATTTTCAAAGATAGCTAAACGACTAATTCAAAAACTGGCTCTGCTAAGTAAATCAGCATTTTACAATTTATCTGGAAATATTCACTTAGGTGAAGCTAAATGCGCTAAACATTAAGCAAATGTGTAAAAATAGCAGAAATGTGCCCACTGCTGTAAATAAGTAATATTTATTACATAGAAATCAAATTAAACACATTGAAGGTTTAATCGGACGTTTGTATCAAACATCTGGTTTTTCTGCAAACTGAGTCACTTTAATTTGCACCGACTTCAATCGAAACTGCTAAATACAGTAAAACGGCGACAATTTTAAAACTGCAAAATCCGCCTGTTGGGGAAAATTAAACAGCATTTGGAAGTCGGCTGTGCTGCTTTCTGTTAGCAAAACAAACAAATACAGAAACCCTTATCTCAGCTTAAATAGATCTCTTTACGGATGCATTATTCATGTGCCCTTCAGCAGACATGGCTTTAAATTATAGCTGGGAAACATTTCTCTTGCCTCGTTGCGGGGTGAATATATTGCCCTTTTAAAGCATCAGCAGGCCCGGTTGACACTAATGATTCCGGCTACAGCGACTATAACCTACTCTACGCATCTGTCGGTTCGGAGAATAAATCCAACTGTCACAACAGGGAAAGGTGAGAGGAGATTTGTGTATTTCTGCGAACCTCGGCTCATTGAAACACAGGAACGTCAGAATAACTTCCTCATCCTGACTCTTACATTCCACCGGGATAAAAATATAAATAAACAGAAGATGAACAATATAGGCAGCTTACTGCGGCGTATTAAGGCCATTATAGACAGAAAGAAGGAAACTGAGATTCAGCTCAGAAATGTTTCAGAGAAAACTTTGAAATTTCTGAGTTTGAAAAGTTGAAACTTTGCCAGAGAAAAATCTGAAATTTGATGACTAATCACATAAAATGTCTAGTAAAAAAAACTTGGAAATTTCTGGGTATGAAAAGTTGCAAATTTGTTAGAAAAAAAAATCTGAAACTTAGAAAATTTCTATGACATTTTTTGAATTTCTGAAGTGGAAAATCTGATAAGAGAAAGTAAGAAGTTTTGTGATTAATTTCAGGAATTATTAAAAGTTTGAATCTTCAACTTTCTGTAGCTTTTGAGTTTCAAACGTCAAACTTGGAAATTTCTGAGCTTGATCACAAATTTTCTACTTTTCTATTAGCAAATCTTTAAATTTTTTGTTTTTTCTAGAAATTTAAGACTGATCTTAATATTTCAGAATTTCTCTCACAACTTTTCCACTTTTCAAATTCTGAAATTTTCTAGTTTTTTCTAGAAAATTCCAGATCTCAATCCCAAAAATCCAGATTTGTTTTTGGTAGAAATTTACTCCTCCTGTTTATAATTTTTTTTTTATCTACAGCTGCCCCGGTACGCCGCCGTAGCAGCCTGTGCTCACATTGGAGTTATTTTCCGCTGGCTCAGAGAATCCTGACAGTGAGACGGAGCCGTAACACGAAGCTCAGGATGTACGACGGTAATTTGAAGGAGAATAAAGAAAGAAAAGGCCTCAGCCGGGCAGAAAATAGCTCCCCATTTCCCTCTGTGAGATAACGAATAAAGAGCTTCTGTAAATGTCAGTTTGTGGGCGAGGGTAATGGCAGGTGTGCCACAGGGTAAATGAGAGTGTTTAGCTGGAAAGAGCTTCATGATATTTACAGTAATGGGACAGTTTGGGTGATACCTGGAGGGAAATGGAGGCGTCCCACTGGGATAATTATGTGGGCCGGTGTCATTCTCATAGAGTCGGTGCAGCGGCGCGCGCGTTGCATGTCACCTCTCGCTCCAACTCGTTTAGGGAAAACATTGAGAAACTGGCGTCTGGGCAGGTGAGGAGATTTATTCAGGTTGCATGAAATCATGATAACGCAGCAGCAGAGGATTTAAAATATACAGAAAACCTGGGATTGTTATTGCTGCGGTTTGAGCTGGAAAGGTGTTATGCTGCTGCTGGCTTCAAAAAAGGAACAAATCCTCAAACATATCAAAATAAAAAAAATATGCAGCAGCTTTTCTATTCATGAGCATCTCTGGTAAAAATGTATAAACCTTAAAACATTAATCTTACATTGCAGGAGGGGAAAATGATAAACTAAGGAGAAAAACACAATATTTTCATTTATTTTAACAACTAAGAATTTTAAGGTCGTATTATTTTACTTTTCCTGTTTTATGTCTAGAAATGTGTGAAAGGAACTTGAAAAATGTGTTATTTTTTAAAGATTCACATAAAATAATTACTTAATTCTCCTCATATTATGACTTTATTCTTGTATTATTTAAATTTTATTACCATATTAAATTATTCTTGTGACATTATGACTTTTTTTATTTAAGAAAGAGAAAAATCTAAGTCTGACATTAATACTCAAAAGCCAAATAAATAGAAGCTGTAAAACAAGATGGCCGCTCTGGGCACTGACAACACTCTGAACATTTGTGGAAAAAAAACAAAACAACAGATTTTCCAAAAATGAAATCTTCAAAAACCAAAAATTCAATCAATAAAATCTATTGATGGCCCAGATCTCCATTCTAATTTAGGTATTTCTATACGACAGCAGCCCATTCACACAAAGCAGACCAGTGTTTCCAGCTCGTTAGGAAGGAAAGTTCCCCCATCTTTGGTCTGTAAATCCACAGTTGGATGTTCGAGCTGCAGGCAGCTGTGAGAGAAACCACCCTGCCACCCTGATAGATATTTACCCCCCCCCCGGGCTTCAGAAACTGGATCATCAGCCTGCTGCTGGAATCCAACCAGAAACCGAATCGCTGAAGGAAGGAACCACAGCAGCTGCGCTCAATTAATCCATCAGGTTCTCCGGGTAAAAGCTCACACGGAAAGTCAGTGGACACGCCTTCTGTGGCCGAATCAGAGCTCGCGTTTGGGAAAATAATATTCACCAAAAGCTGAAATAAAACATCTGTGATGATACTGTGATGTCTATGTCATGAATTTCTTTGTGGAGAGAAATGATGTAAAAATGAAGCCGAGTCCACAGATCTTTGTTTTACTATTAAGAAAGTTCTGCACAAAATTTTCAGTTCTGCGAACTCAAAGTTGAATTTGAATCCAGTCAGATTTATCTCTTCTTTTTTTATGAAAATAAAGTTGTGTTACAAGAATACAGCTGTAGTTATAGGAGCATAAAGTCATATGACAATAAAATTGAAATAATATAAGAATAAAGTCGCAGCATTAGGAGAATGAAGTAATAATTTCATGTGAACGCCATAAAACTAAGAAAAATTTAATTATCCAAGCCTTTTTCTCATTAAAACAACTTTATTTTCTTATTTTTATTCTCCTAATATTATGAAATAACTTGTACATGTGAACATGGTGTACACATGAAGCTAATGCTAAAGCGCTACTTTGAATTCACATGATATCTTAAAAGACTACAACGCTAAGGCATTAATTTAACAATAATTTAAGTTCTCTAATGGCCTTACGTATTATTTTTATGGTTATATTTTGTTCTCTGAGAAGAGAGAAGGTGAGGATAGGAAGTGAAAGCTAAGTCTGCTAAAAGTTTTCAAAGTTAGCCAAGGCGCTAATCTAAAGACTAGCTCTGCTATTAGCAGATTAGCAGAAGTGTGCCCATCACTGATTATTTGTCAAGGCTTCAAAACATAAATAGTGGGCTGGATGTGGAAATAAATTTAAAGTTTTGTGGGTTAGAAAATAACTTCAAAGCTGGGAAATTAAAGATTTTAAAAAGTTTTCTGCTGCAAGAAGACAAGCATTTTCCTGGTGTTGACAGTATCTGCTTTCTGCAGACACAAGCTGCTTCCAGCAACTGAAGGAGAGGATGATGAGTGCAATTTGCAATCACACCAAACAAAACAATAAAAAAAACATCTTACTTGAGATTTGGGTAATTCTAAAATTACCCAAAACAAAAACACACAAAAAAAGTTAACTTTTTCTGCTTTGCTTGGTCAATTTCACCTCTTTCTTTGGAAACTGTTGCTGCTGTTTTGGAGGAAATGAAAACAACCCAAACAGACTTGCACATTGAAGGACGACAATAAGTAAATAAAACTGTGTTTGCTTACAACAGATTCAAAGAGCTGCGATGGCAGCTTGTCCAAACATCCAAATCCCAGGATCCTGCAGGAAACAGGCCCGACTCAAACAACAGCGGCAGTCTGTCACAGAACAAAGGAGCCTGGCTGTATTTATAGCCACTGCGAAGACGACAAACGCTTTGCAGGTGTGCAGCGATAATCTAAAAATGAGCTGGTGAGAAGAGTCCAAAATGTTATTTTTCTCTGAGGTAAAGATGGATTTGGTCCCTAAGGAGGCGCATCGTTATCTGCATTAAGGTTCCAAACTGGAGCAAAGATTATCAATTCTCTGCCTTTAACTTTGTCACTCACTGCAGAAGTGAAGCTCAGATATTCGAAGCGTAATCTGCAAATTCTGAGTGAACTTTTAACATTTTGCACATATAGAATGCCAATTGGTGTTTCCATCTGCTGGGTTGAAGTAAACCAACCAGGCTAAAGCGTATTTTCATCAGATGGTGATGCTACGCTATGGCTGCAACGAACAGGAAGTAGCATGGAGTCCCGGGGCTCTGGTAAGGCACAGACCAACCAGTGGAGAGGAAATTTATTTTGTAAATTTTCATTTCCCCTTTTTTGCGTTAACTCTTTTTTCACCAAAGCCAAAAAGTACAGAAGTTTATTGCATTCAACAAAGAAGAAAAAGAAAAAAAATGCCTTATCTCATAATTATGAGATCTGGATCTTGTTCAACCCACAGTAACATCAGAATAACAAATGTTTTAGCAAGAATGTAACAATTTACAGCACAATCAAATAACTATGTACGGTGGCCCAAATCAACACTGTAGGTTTCTTTTTGAGTAGGTATTAATATTTTAACATGATCAAAAAGTCAATTTCCCATAAATTCTCTATTTAAATGTCAAACAGGAAACATTCATCTTGTTCTTCCACCGTTACCCGTATGTCCTGCTTCTGGTGTTTCCACCTCATGGCATATGGGTACTTTTCCTGCCGTAAATCTCTGCGTTATTCACCTCCACGCCTCGACAGCCATGTAAACAGCAGCCCTACACTGTGACTACCACCACATCCAGCTGTATTAGTGTCTGCTCAGGTAATAGAGAGGTGAGGATGGGTTTACAGAGACGGATCTGCATGGCAATGAGGGAAGCTGAGGCAGGAAAGGCGAAGCTGCTGTAATTAAAAGGCCATCCTGTCATACAGAAAGATGCAAGCAGCTGGGTTGTTGCTCATGCACGCCATCCAGAAACATCACTGCTGTAATTTCAATTAAACAGCATTGAATGGATGAACAGCCAGTCATCTGAATAGCTATAAGTAGCTTGTTTGGCCCAGGAAGAGATTTCGTCAATCAGCAGTTACTCCCAAAGCTCCAGTGCTGCAATTAATGAGCTGCAGCTGACTCACATGTGATCTTTCTCACACTCAGAAGAATCTCGGCGGCCTATTTAAAGCACCTACTATGCTTCCTTGAACCGATTAGGACAGGATTAAACTTGTTTATTATTATTTTATGCATGCTTACATAAAATAATTCTTATTTTCAGCAGTTTTATGAAGTCTTGTCCCTTTAAATCCATTTAAGCTGCAAACAGATGTGCAATTATACAACCACACATCTTTGAAAAGCAGAAGTGGAGCCTCCTACACATCCAACAAGAATATAGAAAGCGGTTTCTGGATGATAAATCAACAACAACATGCATTGTCTTTTTCAGCAGCCATTTTAGGTGTGTTGTAGATGTTATAGAGAAAAGGAATTTGAACATTGATGGTCTCTGGTTTGGGCAGCTTTCAGCTATGGGAAATTGTCCCGAATTCACCAAAACTACACAGCTAGATTAACAACCACATAAGCCCTGTTTAGTCCACTTTAGTCCAACTCTAGTTGGTTTGCCTAGTAAGTTTGGTTCATTTGGTTTGAATGCATGTATGAAAAGCAGGAAGCGAATTGTAATGCAAAGCATTCTGGGTAAATACAACCAAAACAAACATGCTAGCCTAGAGCGAGCAGAAGAAATGACTTGTGATCTTTAGCAAAAGAAAAAAGAGAAATTCTACAATCGCTAAAATCTGACAGTGCTCCACTTTTTGTTTAGATTTTGTGAAGAAGAAAAGTGCACTCTGTGTCTTCTTCAGAGGTTTTCATGTCATGTCCTTCACTAGTTTTTGGTGTAGTGCCCCCACAGGCGAGGAGGGGAACAGGGGTTCCAAAGGGTTTGGTTTGTTTGACACGTCAGCTGCTAAAAATTTAACAAATGTTGCAATTTTGCTTCCAAATCAAACTGAGTCCACTGAACTATGAGGTGTGAAATCACCCTGAGTTACGAAACGACGTATTTTATCAACCAGAGATTGAAGAATAACGGTATGAAAGAATGTAATTTGATTTAGTGGTAGACATAAATCATCTTTATACAGGACAAATGCTACTTTTGAACACACAAATAAAGAACACAATGGCATATATGTATATACAGGACATGGTGCAGAGTTTGCAGAATGTAAGAGGAACAAAGACGCAGCAATAAAGTCTCTTCATGAACCAATGAGAAACATAAAACTCTGTGTCAAGTTCCAGCTGCAGATGAAACATCAGCATTTTCAGAATATTTCTGCTTCTGTTTGCTGCACTCACCACAAATGAGTCCAAAAATCTGAGCTTATCTGATCGTAATGATATTTCCACATATGCTTAAGACGCCAGTTATCTTCCTCACATCTGGTCTCTGATCTCATCCAGTAAGATTTAGATAAACTGAGTGGGGATTAGTGAATCATCTCGTTTCCTCGGGCGTCTGAACATTAAAACAGGCAGAGAGGATAAGTGGCTCTTCACAGAGAATCACTCCGACACCCACTGCTCCTCAACACGGCACATCTACATATTTCCTTTCATCTCTGGGATGGTAACAGCCGTCAGAAATGTCAGCACTGAAGGATGCGCTTCCTCCCACGGTACGACTGGAAGGAACACATACTGTAAACATGAAGGTAAGCAAATGGGGATCAGGCTTAAACGAGTATCAGGCTCATTTAACTAGTGAACTAAAGAGCTCACTGGTTCTTTCACCTTCGACTTAATTTCTGTCTTTTACTTTTTGTCTGCGGAGGCTAAATAGTTGCTGAAGGTGAAACTGATGGGAAAAAAAAGGTACAATTCTCGACAGTGGAATGTCTTATCTTTTTGGTTTCTTCAGTGGTTTATAAACATAAACAGCTTTTTAGCGATATCTTCTCACTCAAATTTGTATGTGAGTGAACACAGAACAGCAAATAAGTTTAGAAATAGAGTAAATTACAATATTTGGTTTGAAACTCTGATAAAACTCATGAAATTATCAAAATATTAATCAAAAGTTGCATCTGAATTTGATCAGTAATACTTAAAACTAAATAATATTCAATAATAATTATATCTAATGATCTTTTCACATTGATCAATCCCTCCAGGATTTTTGTAGTCAAAATCATTGATTTTGTGATGCTAACTTAGAAATATTTGCAAGACATTTTGCCATGTTTTTTTCTTACATATGGCAGTAAATGTAACTTTTTGTTACTCTCCATAACAATCACAAGCTGTGTTTCAATTGGCCAATTTTCAATTTGATATATAGAAAATATATTTGCTCAATGGAAACACATCAATTGGTTTTATGATTCAATCAAAATTAGTTCATTTTGCACATTGGAAAAACTTTTTTCACATCACATGAGTCGCATGATCAAAAACAGGATGTTACTACTGAAAGAAGCTACAAAGAAGATGACAGGAAGTAGCTTGAGGACAACAGAATTGCATGTTGTTGTTTTTTTAACGACTTACCGCATGAACAAAGTTAATCTTTGTGATTTTAATCGCATTTCTGATTTAATAGAAATAGCTGGGTATTGAAAAAACTTTGCGGACATTTGTAACAGAAACTGCTGCAGTTTGACATCTGGTAAGGCTGAGGCAGTAGAAGAAGAAACACTGCCACCTGTAGGTGGGAGTTAGCATCACTTTGATGCAATATTTTTTGACACTTTTTGCAGAAAATTAGCAACAAACAAACAGTTATTCATTAACGTGAAAAAGTGTTGAATTTTGTTGACTTTACGCCAATTCTTTTTACCATCATGACTGACTGATGTAATTTGACAATAAACAGATAAAATCTGCTTTTGTTTGATAAGATAATGTTTAAGAACAACTGTTATCTTTTGTGAGTCTACAGGGACACGTCAAAGTTTATGGCGGGCCAGATTTGGCCCTCAAACCTTGAGTTGAAACATATGTGATCAGACAGAGACAGTCAAATATTCTCTGCTTTAAAGATCAAACTGAAAATCAAATCATGCCAAATCTGCAGTGGTGAAAACTCAAACTGAGACATGAATTATTCACTTTGTGGATTTACCAGCTTTTGTCATTAGAGTGTGATTCTCGGCTTGTGGAGTTAAGTCACATTTTCTCATTTTTCATCACGTTTTTTCCTTGTTGTTCCATGATTGTTTCAGAAAGCCTTTCAGGTTATCTTCCTGTCTCATTTCATCACAAGAGCAAACAAACCACCTGTCAAGATCGAAGTAGATTAGGGGTTCGGAAGCACATTAACCAGCTCTGCATGCAGTCAGCTGTCAGTGTTAAAAGCTTTGCTCTTCAGAGCCATTAGCAGGCCTGAATGTGAAGGTCCCTGCAGGCGCGGAAGAAAATCTCAACAGAACAAACATCCTGTGCAAGGCATTCCTAAAAAGCTAAAAAAAAGAAAAAAAAGAAAACAAACCCTTACTTATAAGAAAATATCTTTACAAATAGCCAAAGAAGAGCGCAGTACCCTCAAAACAAATGTGCGCTTTGCTCATTTGCATGATTGGAGAGAGAAGGACTTTGAAGATGCCTTTTGATAACTAAAAAAAAACAACAACCAAAAAAACAGCACCGCAGCAAAAAGTCGCTGGAAGAAAATCACTCATGAAAATGTTTAATTCATGTGCCGACTTCAGTTAGAAGAACTATCTAATGTGATGGTATTTTATGGAGATTTTCTGGCTGAGTGCTCCATAGAAATGTTTTTTCTTTAAAGACCTCTTCCTCCTCCAGGCCCACTGCTCTTGATATCACTACTGTTTGTATAAAAACATCAAGTAAAGATATTTTCAAAAAGTTTCCGAGGAAAGTAAGTTAAAAAAAAAACAAAACAAAAACCTTTTATTGATATGAACGGGAAAGATGCTGATTCATTCATGTTTCAGATCGCACTATCATCTGCATAAAACGGCAGTTTTGGAAAACAAGGACGAGTCAGTACGTAGAAATAATAAAAAAAACCCCAAAGTTTGATGTGGAAAGTGATAATTTAGTCCAGAAATAATACACTACGTCATCTAATGGAGGTTTTCCCCGACAAAATGGTCTCATTGCTAAAGCTAGTGCTAGCTTAAGCTGTTTTCTGAAAAGTATTTTCTCTCTTTTATCAAACAAATTTCAATATTAATCTAAGTTTATCCATGTGTTGCTAATTACATTCTGAACATCTGCAGCGATCAAATGGAGGAAGACAAGACATTTTGCAGAAAAATCTGGTGTTTGTGCTGCTTGGAAATGCTAACATAGAAGGAGACGGTTGTTTGCTGCAACTAGCTTCAGTTTTTAACTCAAGCTGTTCACAGTAAAAGTCAAAACATTTCCTCAAATATATTAGAATGGTATGTTAAAAATAAAAAGATGCTTCATGATCCCTGTAAAACATCCATTTATCATCTTCCTATTTGTTTTGATTGAGAGTTAGCTCCTGCTAATGCTGTTAGCTCCAGCTATTATAGTAAACAGTAGATCACAACATAAAATTACAACATATTTAGGGCAAAATGTTCAAGTCATCATGGATTCCTTTCACCAAAGTGGTAAAAAGGTTTTGCTTCTTTTCACAAAAATGACATTTTGCGTGTGAAAATATCCGTATATGTTAAAAACTTTGAATCTGCTGCCTTTGTTTCTTGTCTACCTGAGTTTCTGCACCTTGGATCCTGCTCATCCGGTTCACGCTCAACTCCATGCACTACTTTGTTTTTAATATCTGGAAAAGAACGAGGAAGTGAGTCCATTAGTGAGCTGAAAGGTCAAAACACAACAAGTGTGGCAACAGGGAGCAACTAAATTACTACTTTCAGATTTCTTTGACATTAAAAGATAAAATATGGAGATGAATGTAACTGCACTATGATCGGCTCACAGATCTACAGGTTTCAGTCTGTAAATTGGAAGTTAAGGTTAAAGGTGAACTAAACGTTTGATCATAACAGCTTCAATGATCTGATTTGTTAAATTAGTTACAAAATAAATGGGGACTCTTTGATATTTTATGGCTAAAATTTAACATGTAATCAACATTTCCACTTGTTTTCTGTAACAGGAATTATCATTAGCTTTTTGCGAATGATATTTAGTGTTTTAAATGTTTCCTTTCTTGGATATAATTTGGAAAATAATTAGTGAAATTACGATCTACAAAAAAAAAGATGGATATTAAAGAGACACCAGACTCCCACTGATCTCCTAGTAACTTCATGATGAGACTTTTATTAAATTAATGTACAATTTTGATAATAAACATTAATTCTTTTTTTAAAATCCTCCTTTGGCCTGATAAAAAGAAAGGGAAATATTTCTGCATTTTGAAATGTGGCCGAAAGAAACATGTTTGATCTTTTGCTCAGATTCTTTAGGACAGTTGATTCAAGAACTACTTAAAGATACAGTTGGATAGTTGAAGTGGGGTTGCTGAGTTAGTAATGAGCAGTAAGTATCCTACCTGCAGTCAGCCGCCACAATGTTAAATTCTCATGTGCTAATAATGTTAGCAGCTATTTGGAACCAAGCTAACAGCTACTCAAGGAAAGCTAAGCGCTACATCAATTCAAGCTAACGGCTACTCTCAGGTTAACTCAGCAGGTCTTGACGTTTAAATTGAATGTTTTTGCTAAATTCTGTTTAACAACATATTTTTATGTTGTAAGTGCAATAATAAACATTAAGGAATTATTTATTTAAAACAAGCTCCATTATCTTGCTAAAAAGTTACTTGTTAGTTTATTTTAAGTGTACGAACATATCTGCACTCGAAACTAGATAAAAAAATACTTGAATCTCTAAACCTAGCTTACGCTGACCGCTGGCTACTGCAGGTAAAATAGTGACTATTCGTAATTACCCCACACAACCCCAAACGTCCTCTTAAGATATTCAAAAAGGGTTCAAAACATTTGAAGAGTTGACATTGTCGTTCCACAAAGCAGCACACACGATAAAAAGGTTTGCATTTGAGCAAACAGCAGCTCCGACGAACTCCTCAAGAACCCGATGAAAGGTAAAAAAAATTCATTTACATAGGCAAACATTCATTCTTTTCCTACAGAAAAAATGCCATGAGTACGACGGAGTATTAAAGCCACGCTAAGATTAAATTTAAAAATGGAATTAAAAGGGTGAAATCATCATCACTTGAGAATAAAGTTGAAATTTTTGAAAATAATGTCAAAATTATTTTTATTTTTCATTTGTGATATAAACAAGTCAAAGTAAAATAAAGTTGTAATTTACGAAAAGAAATACATGAAATTAGTGTCTTTTTATTTAAAATGTTTTCCACTGTATATAAATTATCTAAGTGGAAATAATACAAGGATAAAGTTAAAATAATTTGAGAATAACGTCAAAAAGTTTCTTTTTTTAAATTAAATTATTTTTGACAGTGTGACAAACAAATCAAATAAAGCATAATTAAATAATTTTTGGAGATTAAAGTCAGAAAATTACTTTTATGTAAAACAAATCCTCTGATGTAAACAAATTATTTAAGGTAAAAGAGAATAAATTCAAAATAATAGAAGAATGAAGTCATAATATTTCAAGAATAAAGTCTTAATGTTATGACTTTATTTTCATACGTTTCAGTTTTCTGACATTATTCTGGTAACTGTTTGTGTTTTTGTGTTCGTAGCGTGGCCCGAACGCTCCGTCGCACATCAGAAACATCACAAACACAAAGTTAAAGCAATCCATAAAACCACCTTTCACCAATGTTCACATTTACATCTTGAATATTTACAGTTTCTTAAACAAGAATTTTAACACCTCCGCTCCATATTTACACAATATACAGTAAAGGTCAAAACGTTGTGCTGTTCCATGTTTTTCCGAGTCCATTTTTGCGTCCATTAAAGAGAGTAACTGGCTCGTAGTGCAGCGTGAAGTCCGGAGGCGCGGTTCTGTCCGCCGCCTCCTCCTGGATGAACACCAGCGCATCGTCCCATCAGCCGCCGCTCACATGAAAAACTCCTTGGAGTTTTCACCAGAGCCGTTTTTCCGGCCGTCAGTCTGGTTGTTGTAGTGGAAATCTTGGCTCTCTTCCTGTTTGGCCGCCTTGACTTCACGACTCCGATACGTCTCTTTTCTCCTGTAGAGGAATCTGGCGGTGATGGCGAAGACGGTAACGATCACAAAGATGGCGACCGCTATGACACCTGGGGGGCAGAGAGCATTCGCAAACACAGAGACGATGTTTGGGTTGTGCAGCCCGGACAGAAAGAACCGTGAAAAAAAATCCTTCATCATTTATGGACTGATAGGAACACCGGTTCCTTTATCCATAAGAATCCCTCTGTGAAAATGAAAATCAAAATATTCTCATTTATGAAATATGAGCGTAAATGTTAAAATGATTAACTTTGCACCTGAAATTCAAGCATTTTGAAGGACTTCAAACACCAGTTTATGAAGTTTGTTGTTATTTCTTTGGTCTTATAAACGTTTCCAACCACTTCTCATCAAAACTTAAAAAGGTTTTTTCATACTTCAAACTTAAAGTGACGTTTCAATAGATTTGCATTTAAAGCAATCAAATATTCCATATTAAATTTTTTTACCTCTTTTAATATTTATTTTACTTGCTTAAATAGCTACCAATTCAATTAATGGATTGTCAGAATATCAATAATAACTCAATTGCTAGAATAATTGTTTTATGATTTAAAGTATTTGTTTTTTTACACAGAATTTTTTCTACTACAATTTTTTACTCTTTATATATTTCTACTAGCTTAAGTGGAAAACGGGATGCGTTTTTATTTGATTAACCAACTAATCATCAGATTATCGATAGATTACTTGAGTACTAGAATAATTGATGATTTGAAGTATCTCTGACATTTCCACACGCTGAACACGAACTCATGAGTATTAATGCATTGTAATCTTTTTTAGTGGTCAATTAAACTTTCAAAAAAGGAAAGAGAGACATGCTGAGGTTAAAGAGGGCAGGACATTATTCTCCAAACGCATAAAATGTAGAAATTGCCCAAACTCGTCTGATTCTCGGTGAATCCCGCCGTGTGGCCTCAGCACGTCGTGGTCAGATCGTCTCCTTTTGCCCTGCAGTCTGTTTCTTCAGCTCGCTGTAAGTCAGGCCCTTCAGTTCACTCATTTCTCCAAGTTTATAATAATTGGAATTCCAGAATACGTCTGAAATCAATTTCTCTCAGTATCTTTGGTTTTAAAGCCCTGAAACATTTGAAGATAACAGAGGAAAAGAAAGAAGTTTCCTCAGTCAGCTCAGCTTTAATTACTTTTGCGCTCTTTGTGTGCCGAGTGCCGAAGTCGCAAAGATTTATTCGATTTTAAGTGACTCGATTTGTGCGGTCATGGTTCCAATCGAGGCAGAGGAGGAGAAATGAAATGTATTTCTGATGGAATATTTCTCTCTCTCCGCTGTGGGGAAGGTTTGATAGCTCACGGAGAACCTACCTCCGATTAATGCCGAGTCCGACTTCATGGCGTTCACCAGAGGCTGACCAGAACCAACAGAACCGGACTGGTCTGCAGCAGAGAGGGAAGGCAGAGAGACGTTAAAGAAGAGTGAGAAGAAACAAGATTTAGAGTATTTTTAATGAGAATCAGAGCAGGTCAAAGAAATGCCAGCAGAAATGATGATCACAAGTCCAGATTATGCTGCTAAAACAAGAAGGGAAACAAGAACTTAATAAAAAAAACAATCAGCTTATAAGTAACGGTAACTTTAAATACAGTTGATCCCCATCTAGTTGCATTTAAATATTTTCAGATTTTCAGGGTATTTGATCAAACTCCAGTCCATTTTCCTACTAAATCCGGTTCGCTTGGTGTGAAAGCAAATCAAACTCTGGTCCGCCTACAAACCTCGGCTCAGTTAAAGTAAACCCTGGTGCAGTTTGAATGAATATGTGAACGCCAAGCGGACCGTTGACCTCTGCAATATCAGGAAATGGACTACAGCACAGGGCATTCTGGGTAAATAAACCCTCAATAACTGCGTTAAGAACACAGATGAGAAAAAACATAGATTTTAGCTTCTGAATCAAAACTTTAATATGTTTTGATTCAATATCGTTGATCATAATTGATTTGTAAAAGCAGTAGAAAGCATAAAGGCCCTCAGTGGTTGTGTTTATGCTTCATAGTTACTGTATTTACATTTACATGTATATTTTTAATTCTGTGTCGATTAAAAAACGTCCTAAATTCATTCAAGCGTGTGTGTCTAGTTAAAAATCATTCCAAGTCTGAAAATCTCAAACCTTTTGGGATTAGAGCAGAAAAATCTCCAAAAAGACGATGAAAATATTGTCTCAGAAACATTTGTTTTGTTGTTTCCTCAGTAAATATTAATGTATTGCCCATCTGCTGAGAACTTAAACACCATCTGTGAATCAAGAGAGCATAAGGCTGGGCAATTATTTCCAGAACAAGGGAAAAGGGCCTGTGCTTGTTTCTGAATCATATTTACAGCTGCGGCCTGAGGATAAAACTCTCCACTGAGCTCCTACTGAGGCCCATCTGCTGTTGAACAGAATCCTGTCCCAAATACGCTTCTTTATGCACAGATCGATCCGTCATTTAGGATTATTTTTAACATAAACAGAAAGAAGACAATTTAAATGCTTTTTCTTGAATGTGAGCCCAAGGCATTTGAGAAAATGAAACACTCTGAACATTTAAGTACATTAATCTAATGTATCATTCTCTGGTTTAACTGGTTTAAAGTGGAACCAGAAAACCTTTCATGTTGCTTGTGTGAAACATAAACGGGTCACAATGCAACTTTCTATTGTTTCTCGAAGCAGATAAGAGATTTTAAGTCACTTTTCAGATAGAAAATGGTGTGTGGTCACTTATTAGGACACTGAAAAAGACGTAGTGAGCGTTTCTACTTTTATGTCAAATTCTCTGCAGCAAAAGTAATTTCATGAGCTCCTTCTCCTCAATAAAAGTTTCTCTGTTCAAAATGTTTGTTTTTCCGTGGTCATATAATAATTGTTAATAACACTGCTCATGTAATGTTTGGAGTCAACAGCCAGACCATATAGACGACTGTGGATGTTGTTTGTTAGCATAAAGTTTCTCTGGTATGATAATCTTTCCCTCCAAGATTTTGCAGTTCATTGTGATTTTATTTTTGTAATCAGAACGGCGTTACTTTACAAATATTTGCATGAAAATGTGCAATATTTTTTTTCTAAAACCCGCATGTGGAAAAAAATAACAAGCAGACAGGTTGGCTGTTGTTGGATCTTGGCTATCTGCAGGTGATAACACTGAAGTCACACTTCACCTGACAGGTGGTGCGTGTTCTCAGCTGAGTAGGGATTGGCTGAAGCCGACGAGCCGCAGTTGGACCGGACCAAGGGTCCGAGGACGACGACTGGGCTGGAGTCTGGGTGGAGCAGAGCCGCTTTCAGAGGGCTGATGGAGTTATACCGAACCACAGAGAGACAGCCGGCGAAGCCGAGCGCGCCGAGCCGGGCCAGGTCCGGATCCAAGGAGTCCGAATCTGAGAATCAGTCAATCGAGTTTATTTGTACAGCACACTTCAGCAACATCAGTTCAGAGTGCTTTACATGAGTGCCAACGTTAAAATAATCATCTGTGTTGATCAATTTTCTATTTTGTCAATCAAAACTCAAACCTGGTGTTTTCAGCCTTGATCTAAAGGAACTCAGTGTTTCGGCTGTTTTGCTGTTTTCTGGAAGTTTAGTCCAAAAACTAAATATTTGGTTTTGGTTGTGGGGATGCAGAGCAGAACCAGAACCAGAAGACCTGAGGGGTCTGGAAAGTTGCTATGACAACAGCCGATCTTTACTGTGCTGTGGTGCTGAGCCGTTCAGTGACTGTAAACTAACAACAGTATTTTAAAGTTCTCTGAGCTACAGGGAGCCAGTGAAGGTCTTTATAGCTGGGTGATGTTCTCTAACTTCCTGGTTTCAGTCAGAACGCCAGCAGCAGCTTCTGGATCTGACTGATGTTTCAGTCTGACCTGTGAAGACACTGTTACAATAATCAATGTGACTAAAGATAAACACATGGATGAGTTTCTCTAGATCCTGCTGTAACATTAATCCTCTTATCCTGGAAATGTTCTCCAGGTGACAGAAGGCCGACTTTGTGACCGTCTTAATGTGGCTCTGAAGGTTCTACACCCAAATTTCAGTCTGATCTCTAGTTTCTAGTTGTAATAACTGAAGCTGTTTGACTCTAGATTGTTCTTTGTTGGGTCCAAAGATAATAACCTTAGTTTTGTTTCTGTTGATAGAAAGCTGATTCTCTAACCGTCTTTATGTGTCTCTGAAGGTTCAGGTCTGAATGCATCTTTTTTAGACAGAGAATTCAAAGAGGTTGTTTGAAAACCCCTTTGGCCTAGTTAATCATGATACGCACAAACATTAGGCTGTCACCAAAGCTCATTGCTTCGTGTTATTACTCACTTCAGCTCATAAAAACATTCAATCCAGCTGACAAGCTGCCAAATATGGAGCTTGAACGTCTGCATCCATCACTCCATGGGACAAATCTTCCCTCTCTGCCTTTATCTGTTAATTTCACCGACTCCGTCCTCTCCATCACTCATCTGAACTCCTCTCTGCAGCGTAAACAGCAGCTGCTAAAGCCGACAAACAGCTGCATCAGATGACTGAGAGCTGACTGTTACCTGAACACATCTGCATGTTGATGAGGAAACATTACAGCCGCCTTTCAGCTGTTGCTTTGCTCGCTACATCACGTCTCTCCCAGCCTCCCTGTGTTCCTTCTGGCTCCATTAGTTTGCCTGATGGATGACGAGGCTGGGGGGAAGCGACGGGAAACCCACTTCGCCGCTGCTTTTTCTGATTCTGATTTGACTTTGGACAAATTTGTCCAATCCCCTCTGGTGCTACAGAGGGGATTGTGGGTCACATTTTGACATGAAGGCGGTTAAACCCCACAGACAGCACTGGGCTGGGAGGAACTTTACATCAGAGGAGATGAAATTTATACCCGCTGGGGTGACGAAAGTGCTCTGAGGCAGATTATCTACAAAATGTCATTAGATCTGTCACTCGCTACAAATGCCTGCAAAATTGTATCGATATTCAGCTGATGTCTAAAAACACAATTGCAGCTTTCCATTGAAGAGGGAGTGTAATGTACTTTACGTATATATTTGCCTCTCAGAAAGGCAGGGAGAAAAACAAAGCCAAGCAGCCCAGAGATTGAGCTAACGAGTGTTTTTATCCAAACGGACCTCCGTCCATCCCGACTTACCCGGCACTCGGCCCAGAACGAGAGACCTGAGGCTGCCAAGTTCTCCAGCGAAGCTCAGGTTGAAGTCCTCTCTGGCGTTATCGTCGATCTGATGGGAAATAAAAAGAATAATGCTCAGTATTTATGGTAAAGAAACAGGTTGAAGATCATTTTTATCTGAAAGGAGAGAAAAATACCTCAAACATGAGGAGCTTTAAAAGTAAATCTGCTGTAGGAGATAATTTTCTCCACAATCACTTCCAGCATCCTGCTTTCTATTGCAGAACACTAAAGATAAAAACAATTCACAATGATATAAACGGATAAGAAGGGGCTCATATTTCACCGGTTCCTTGCAAACGCCATGAATCAGGAGGCTGCACCAGAGCAAGACGAGGTCACCTTCTTATTTATCTCACTATGTTTATAATTACACACACACACTGGCTGCTGCTGAGATGCATTTCCCCTCGTATATCATCCGAGGTTGTTAACAAGATCGGTGATTCAGTAAGCCAAGATATGATTAGGAAGCTTCATATTTCATGGCTTTCGGCTGCTCTGCTGCAGTTTCTTCCAGGAAGTGACACGTTAGTACTGAGCGGAGCCTCAGGATTAAAACGCACCTGGTTCTCAATTTGGACTTTTGGATACTTTTAAGTGTCCTTGAGATATGAATCTCACTGCCAAACGAAGGCTGAACAGGTTTAACAGTAATTAGCCTTATATCTCGTTAACAACGACTCGCCCTCCACCTCATCTGAATGTCAAAAACAGATCGGAAATTTACTCAAGCAATTAAATATTTGACAAAAAAAATTAACAATCTGTTCAATATGTTGCTTTCACATGTACAGGTACAGAGGCAGATGGAGGGCAGACAGTTAATATGATGATTGTTACTTTTTCTCTCTCTACTTTCTCTCCTCTTGCGATTTTTAATCTCTTTTATGGACAGGATACGGTATCTAAAGATCCGTGTAGTTTCCTATTGCAGTTTTGCCAAATGCACTAATTTTGGTGCAGCTGCAAAAAAATAACCTCATTGTAGCGCGAAGACTTTCCAGATTTCTCACGCTGGAAAGCTAGAAAGTTTTTTAGCACTTCTTCATTTGTTCAACAATAATGTACATATTATTTTAAAATAGCAGTTAATGTTATTTCTTAATCTCTAAGTATGTTTTTGATGAAGGAATAAGATAACATGATGTTTTTAAAAATCTGTTACGTGATGCTGCTCCTTTAAATGAGAAATGCAGTTAAAATCACATGTAAATGAGTTCGTTAACGTGACAAGTCATTACAAAAACATGTTGCGCCATAATGAGACTTTTTCATTCTTTTCCTCAGGAGAAACATCTGGAAGTTGATCATGCAATAAAGTGTTGTGAAAAAAATGAGCAGATATTTTACTGTGAAAAGCTGAGATGAACCAAGACTTTTAGCACTTCTTCATCTGTTCAACAACAATAATACACATATTATTTTTAAATAACAGTTAATACTATTCTGCCTTCTTCAGCTATTCTTTTGACGTAATAACATGACATGTTGTAAAGCTAATAAAATATTTGTTTAACATGACACCAACCTTAAAAAAAAAACACACTAGTTAGTTTTTATAATTTTGTTTTTAGAAGTCATTGTGGAAGGTCCAAAGAGACGCCGGTCGCAGACCTTTGATCTAGTCCAACTTCTGGTTCTGGTAAATTATCTCAGCGAAGCTTTGATGTGTTTTGCAGAGTTTGTGGCGTAGAAGCAGAAAGAGAGGAAGCTCTACGGGGATCCAGGTGCTGCTCGGAGTCTGTGCGTTGCACACTAATGAGGCGGTTTTACCTGCATGGACACGGAGTCGGCCGACCTCCTGATGGTAACGGTGTGCAGCAGCCCGTTGGCCAGCCCCCTCATGCTGCTCCTCAGCACCTCTGCAGCTCTGCCGCTGTCAAGCTTGTACCTCAGCTCCAGCTCATCTTCACAAGCAAGACAAAACAAAGAAACGATTTAAATCTCCAAAACTAGAGAGGTTTTCTCTTCTCTGAGAAAGCGGCCTTGTTGTTCTGTGAGTCTTTTTGCCCACAGATTAGGATTATGTGTTTAATCTGTTTGATAACGGCTGGATTAGGAGGATAATGCCTTCTCAATATCAGAGTGGATTTATTTCTTCTAAAGTGGAGATTTAACAGAAACGCTTTGGTCATTACTGAGAGCTTTAGCTGGAACCAAATACTTTCAAGAGAATATTTCTCGACAACGGTCTTTCTCAAACTGCCCCCTAGTGGTCAGCATGGGACTGCAGGTAAATGACAGTTTATTTGCCGCGACTTGAACTCAAATGCCAAAAATAAATGGCTGATTATGAAATGGCTGTGGTTAAAAATAATAATGGATAACTAGCTTAGAACCGGGTCATTCAAAAGAAACAAATAAAAAAACAATCAGCGCATTAAAAATATGAGGTAATAATCAACCTACCTGATGTTGCTACATTAATTTAAAATAATCAGTAAAACTCTTGTGTTTGAGCTGCAGCGGTTTTATCTGGAGTCTTGGTTATCTGGAGGAAAAAGCTCCTAATTGGTTGTTTTGCTTTTAGGATGTCAGCACAAAACCGTAATGCCTCACTTCCTATCAGCTTCCTTAAGTCATTAACAGCAGGAATAAAATCCATTAACAGCAAATCAAGCTGCAAACTGCCAGGCGTGTTAGAAAATGAAAGGCTGAAGTTGAACTTCTGGACATATTTTACAGATAAAACGAGTTTCCAGTCGTTTCATTAAGTGGCTCCTCTTTTCTACAGCATTTGACTTCATGAAAAAAAAGGACAAAAACAGTTTCTATGAAATATGTGAACTAAACAATTGCTTTCTAAAGCCTACGGGTCTCTGTCAGAACATTACAAAGGAAAGGAAATTACACAATCGTGACTTTTAAAGTTACTTTCTAGAGATTATAGGTTACTTTCCAGACTACTTATTTCTGTAAAAAAATCCAGGTTATATTCTGAAGTTTACCATGTTTTTATATGTTTAGCTTTATGTATTTCACAGAACTTTCCCAGAACTTCATAATTGCTTTGAAGAGGTTTTCAGAAGATACACAGAAATTGCATTATATTCACAGAATCTACAATTACAGAATCCATTCTGAAATTTACTTTGGAAAATTTACACTTTATGTTTTATTATTTATAGGCGGTTTACAAATAACTTTCACAAAACTACTCGCAGTTACTTTTACAGAACCTGAAAGCAGTTTATAGGTTACTTTCATTGAGTTCAAATTATTTTTCAATAAGTTATTCTTCGTTTATTTCATTCTCCAGAATGAAAACTCACTTATAGAGACTAAAGTAATAAAAACAACATTGTGTATAATTTATCCTTTACATTTCACCGTAGCCCTCTGTTGGAATGACCTCCTGACCCTTACCGTGCCTGTTGATGAGCAGAGCGAGATACTCGTTGAAGTGGGAGCTGACGTGGAGCAGCAGCGCTGGACTCTGAGTCGTCCTGAAGCTCAGGGAGACGTTTTCTCCTCTGGGAAGCGGGTCAGAGTAGATGGAGGAGGGCAGGTCGCTGCTGTTTCTGCTCAGCTCATCGGGCTCTTTGAAGGCGTAGCTGATCGACGTCCCAGATTTAAAGTCGGCTGACACCTCTGGAAGAGAGAGAGGAGATCCCTTCAGAGGGAGGCCTCCGGTTTCCTGATGCCTCGCAGAAAAACAGCCAGCTCAAAGTCAGATTTTATTTCAACATATCAAGATTTAATGTTTGATGTTTAAAGGGGACATATTATGCAAAATTCACAATTTGGAGGTTTTTATACGCATCTAAAAATATAAATCCAGCTGTCAAAATCCTCCCAATTGTTAAGTCATACTGAGTCATTACCTAGCAACCCCAGTGGAGTTCTGCCTGTTACCTAGCAACCCAAGTTCAGCTCAAGCATGTTTTACCGGTACATATGCTGCTGGAAATGACAAGTGTTTTGTTGTTGACTTATCATTCAGAAATTGTTTACTGCATTCTTGTTGGTTGTGCAGGAGGCTCCACTTCTGCTTTTCAAAGATGTACGGTTGTATAATTGTGCGTCTGTTTGCAGACATTGTGATGTGTGAGTGTAAAAGTTGAGCCGGGAGAGGGGGTGACCAGAAGCAGTTTATTTAAATGTGACAAGAGGCCTTAAAACAGCAAATTCTGAACTGACCAGACAAAAATGTTCATAATTACAGCTTTACCTTCACTGTGCTGCTTACTCTCCCTTCCTCAGGCTGATTACTCTTTATCCTCACCTGTACTCGTCTTGGCTGTGTATTTGGTTCTAGCTGATTTTACTTAAATGTCATACAAATTTCATTATCTAAGAATGATTTCATCCAAAAAGTTTAATGGACATGTTTTCTATAGATCAAAGGTCAAATTTAATTTAGATTTTTATCAATTTCTCTCTTAACTAATAGGAGAAAAGTTAATTTTCCAGGATTTTCACAAGTGGCTTTTCTCCTGCGAAACGTTGAGCTGAGGTATTGCTGACATTTTGAGAATAGGTTTAATAACCTCAGTGTCTCTGACTCATTGTTCAGCGCTGTTATTTGGCCTCTAATTTACAGCTCAGTCCAGGCAGTAATTAAACGTAAATTAACTAAAAAGGTCATGTTGTTTATTAGATTTTTTAAAACCTCTCTCGCGCTGGCTAGGGGTGACTTTATACAAGACCTTTTAGTACATGTGGACTTGGTACCATGTGGTTTCAGTTGTTTTAATATGATTTTGTAATCATATTTTCTTCAGACTTCCATTTCTAAAATAAAGACACAGTCGCCCTGCAGGTATGGGTCGAAATAAAATCGAAGAATAAAACCAACATTTAGTTTAAAAATAATCCCTTTAAAATCAGTGAACAGAATAATTCAATGTTTACACTCGGACTTAAATATGGCTGCAAACAGATTTGAAATTATACAGCCGTACTTGTTAGAAAAGCAGAACTCGAGTCTTCTGCACAACCAGCAAGAATGCAGAAAGCAGTTTCTAGATTAATCATAAAAATACACAATTTTTACACTTGCCCTTGAAAATGGCTGCAGACATGTAGCATCTAGAAACTGATTTCTGCATTCTTATTGTTTGTGCAGAAGGCTCCACTTCTGCTTTTCTAACATGGACAGTCGTGTACATTTACAGCCATTTTCACACATGAGGGCAAACATTGAGTTAGGGGGCGTGGCCAGCAGCAACTTATTTGGATCTAAAGTGATAGAGAATCAAGAACATCTAAGAATGATTTTGTGGAATAAATATGATACGTTTTGTATCCCCATAGATTCTTTTCTAAGATGTTCAAGAAGGTGTAGCAGGTCAGCTTTAACACAGCAGGGTTTGATTGATATCTTTTTGCCCTTAGTAATGAAGGATGAACCATTGCATGAAAACTACCCATTAAATTTACGTGACTTATCTTAGTCTGATATAAAATTCAGTTTGATGATCTGAAAAATGTACTTTTGACAAAAAGTGAAAATAGTATAAGCATTTTAACGGAGCTTGTAGGAATACAATGTATGACTGTTGAGTGAAAGAAGTTTTCTTAGGGCTATTTAAACATAAAACTGTTTTCTTTGTGAAATATTAAGCAGTGAGTGCGTCAGTGTGACTCACACAGTGTGCATCAGCATACAGTGGGAGATAAATACAGCATGTCAATAGTCGGTGGGCGGGGGGGTTAAGAGGGTCCTTTTAAAGCGCAGAGACGGCTCAACTCTCAAGTTAAAGGATTTACGGACGGTCGGAATAACAATGCATTGTTATTCTCTTTGTTCTCAGTGGGTGTAGCAGCAGAGACGCACCACCACCCACCTTCTGAAATAGAGGTGAAGTCGACCCAAAAAATCTGTTCTGTGAATATAAAGTCTGTTCTGTGAGATCCAACCGAAACCAGTTGGTTGGTTTCACATCTTTATGGCTTTCACACGTTTCTTCTATTCAGAGAATTTGTGTTAATTCATTCGGCCTAACAGATGTGGAGTTGACAGATTTAAGGAAGCTTTAAGAGAGATTTATTCGTTTAATAAATGCCAAATTAGTACAAAAAAATATCAATCAATTAGGTTATTATTGAAAAGCTCATTTATCTCAATAACTCCATCATTAAATAAAACATAAATTGTTTAAACACAGATTAATGATTTCAAGTCTTTATTACAATGGTGAGGAAGAACATGAGGAGAGGAAATGGAACTAACTAATTAACATTCTTCACTCCCTTCAAAATAAGAGCATGAATATAAACATCTAACTATCATCTTAACAGATGATAACCAAAACGTCAATGCAAATGTTGAAGTTTATTCAACTGACAGTTTACAAAAGAGCCAAATAAATTAGCATTTACGTTTTCAAAGTCAGCATAAGCGCTAAAGAGTTAAACGAAATATTATCTTTGTTATTTGCACATCAGCTAATTAGCTGAATTCATGATTTTCCACTTAACGCTAATGAATTACAATATTACCTACGGAAAAAAAAAACATTTTAATACAGACAAGTGGGCTTAATGAGAAGTATGTTTAAGACCTTATTTTGAAAATTTTAATCTGACAAAATTAGCCTCACCAGAATGCATTTTCTAATTTATTGAATATGAAAGTCTTATGACTTTGCTTGGGGCCATGGACTGTATATTTGAAAATATCTAATATCAATAAATATATCAGATTTGCAAGGAAGTACATGCACTTTAGCACAGATATCACATGTCCAAACTTTATCTGCACTTATTATTTATACCTGTCTGGCAGAAGACTCCAGAGTAAGCCGACAGGCTGCAGTCGCAGTGGAAGCCAGCGGCTCTCTCCACACAGCGGCCCTGGTTCTGGCACAGCGAGCCGTAGCTGCTGCAGTGACCCGGGCAGCCGGGCCGAACGCCGGGCGTGATCTTCGCCCTTTCCTCCAGGTCCAGAGTAACACCGTTCAGCTGCAGAGCGCGGATGCAGCCTCTGAATCCCCTCTGCCTGGACGCCGTGCCTCCTGAAAACAAAAATATTCATAACATGAAACTACAGGTTGTTGAAGTTAAAGATACAGCAAACTAACGTCTATTCTCAGGTGTTTCTGTGAAATTTAACTCAAAATCTTTTTGGAAAATTTGTCTATTTTCTTCACAAGTTGTAGTTCCATCGACAAGATAATTGTACAATTTGATATTTCGAAAACAATGTGGTTAAGGGAATGTTGATTTAAAAAAGGTATTATTTTGGCTGTATCAAAATTGGTTTATTTTACAAAACTGCAATGGAAACGCTCGAGTCACATGATCAACAACCAGATGTTGTCGCTGATGCAAACCACAAAGAAGAAGGGAACAGGAAGTAGTTGGCGTATGATGATATGGCATGATTTTTAATAATTTATCACGTGAACAAACTTATCCAATGATTTTAATCACATTTCTTATTATTTAATAGCAATTATGAACTTGTGTTTTCAACAGTAGCGGAATATTGACAAATTTTCATGCAAATTTTGAATGGAAACACAGCTACAGAGTATAAAGTTGAACTTCTTAGACGAAAAGCTGTTGACAGGCTATTGGCTAGTGTTTGCAAAGCAGCCAATCCAGGAGCTGCATTCGTTTTCCTTGCAGCTGATTGTCTGCATGAGTAAAAACAGATAAAGGAAACTGTAAGGAAAATCCCCAAAACATTAAGAGACTTTCAATAAACCTAAAATAAAGTCTTATAAGCAAAAGAAGATGGTAATGGTTGAAGAGTTTTGCACAATACTGCATGCTATGCAAGTGAATAAAATAAAAATGTGTCCTTGCTTTTTTTTGAGCACATTCAAAGAAGCAGCAAACCTTCACAGATTCGCCAATAAATGCAAAAAGAAGCAGATTTTGTCTCTGCTTTGTCTGCAAAAGCGACTCAAAAAGTTTCATTTTGCTCAAAGAAAAGCTGAAAATGTAGCAATCAGAAAAGTGAGGAAGTTTTCCTTTTCATTCAGTCGGGTTTCTGTTGTTGTCGTTGTTCAAACATGGCAACCTTTCAAAGCAGAGATCAGGAATTGAAGCTTTTATTGTCCTCAAAGTACAAACTCATGAAGCAGCTGTTTGGTCCCTGAGGTTCAACATGACAGCTTCTTATTTTCACTCCAATAAATCAGACTCTCCCCCAGTCTGCGCTCTGATATTACTCATAAATTATTAAAGCAGACAGAAAACCTCCTTCATCTTCTCGTCTGAGAAAACACAACGAAAGCAGTTGTGCTTTATTAGAAAATGACCAGCATTGATGCATGGAAAGATAAATTGTTGCGACACTGATCCTCTTTAACGTGCACCAATCAGGCTTTTTATGCAAATATCAACTGAACAGTGTCAGAATCACAGCTACTGTTATCCAGCTTTCTGCATAATTATTCAGATAATTAAGCTGCAAATTCACCTGTTCACTTCCACTGTTCCCAGAAGAGCAACTAACACATGCAAGAAAATTCATATTTACAGACTTAATGAAGAATCTCTTTTAATTCTAGGGTTTAACGTACCAGAATCTAAAAAAATAACAATCTGGCTTTAAAGGGTTTTAAATGAATTAAAATTTTACATTTAGATGTTTAAAAATAATGCTTTTATGGTCTTGCTGAAACAACAAAACACAAATATGCGCAAAACTTTTTCGAAATTGCAATGTTGTCGTTAAATGAATGTAATTAAAATCACAGGTGATATGTTCAAAAAAACATATTTTGGTAAAAGTTAAAGACTTTTACAAGAGAATCTTTCTTGTAATTCAAATTGGGGCAATTTTATAGTCAATGGAGACACAGCTACACAAATTTTAACTATGCATAAGTGGTTTGAATGAACCAACCTTTCAATTTTTAAAGGGAAGGTTTTATGTTTTATGTATTTTTGTTATCAAAACATAACTGGATTTTTGTCTTGATTCTTTCATGCATGTTTTAAGAATCTTTAAATTTTTTTTGTGGCAACCATTCAAGATGACTAAACATTTATTTCCACAAAGAATGGAGAAGCAACGTTGAGACGAGTAAGAGCTTCTTAAAGAGAAAGAGGCCCAATTTCTAGGTGCTATATTGCAAAGTCAAATTTCTTTAAAATTATGTTTAGTATATATTTCTACAACAACTGAAGGTAATATTGTTACTTAATTGTGCTACAAAATGGCACTTAGTGGTTGGAAAATAAGTTATTCTGCCCCTTTATGCCTCATAGATGTTTTACTTAATGTAGAAATTAAAAAGGAAGATTTAATAAACAAGTCGTCTGATATACATTTACATTATTATATGACTTTTTCAGCTTTTAGGACCATAAAATATCAACCTGACGCTCATTTACTTGCATATACAAGTGGATTTCTACATTAAGGTGAAATTTCTAGTGCATTAGTATGAAAAGTGGGGGAATGACAGCAATCTTTGTGCTATTTTAGATATTTTCTCTGAGCAAATTAAAGGATAGCACATGGCTGGCTAACAGCCTCAGAGTGCCTTTTACATTTAAATGGTTTATTTTAGATTTCACCAGAAAAAACCATGAAGCTGAGATATAAAAAAAATACTGAAAATCAACCCTGAGGCTAAACATATCAGATGTCTGCAGATGATTGTCGTTAGCATCAGAGCATCAGATCATCAGATCAACTGCAGCTGCAGCTGTGTTTTTGTGTGCAATTTCATCAATAACCACATGCCTTTTAACGCAGCTGCTCACATTTCATATAACAATCCACTCGAGGAAACTGCAGGGCTTTGAAGCCTCAGAAACTCTTCACTTGACCTTGTTAATGTTGTTCAAGAACCAAGAAATATCTCATCTCATTTTCTGTCAGTAAAAAATCTTTTAGCAGAGCAGAGAGGATAAACGTGTGATTAAATACAGCGCCAACAATCTGCACACATTACCGGACGATCAAACCAAATATCTGCTGGTAAAATTAAAATGACAGCGATAATAGTGAATATGCAGCTAACAGAAGGAATTTAAAGCCAAGAAGCATTGTGGGAATAAAGCAAAGCAGAGAAAGGAGTGAATAAAATACAGATAAAACGTCTGTGAGTGATCAAAGCTGCAGTTCTCGACAGACAGAGATAATCGTGTCTGCAGTGGGAGCACATTTGTTATTATGAAGGATGAAATTAAAGTTGGTAGATATCCAGAGAAGAAAATAACCAGCTGATTAATAACACTGTACACCAATCTGAGGGCTGAATGACATAAATAAAATATTAAAAACAATAACTATCTATGTTGTTGAGCTCGAATGCCCACTTATTCAATATTTTGGGAGCAAAAACTGCCTTTAAATTGAAAATGTTGCTTATTTTTATGATTAAAATGTGATTAATTGCAATTAATTAATTAATGACAGACTCTGAAAATGATGTGATTAAAAATTGTGATCGAGTTGCACCATATGCGCGTTTGTAAACATATTTTAAACATATTTTACTCAGAACTCATCAACTGGAACAGATTTAGCTGAGCCTGGTCCAAATTCTGTGAAAAGCTAAATCTCTTATTAAGCATCTTTACCTGTCAATTCAATAATCAGTTAATGCAGAAAATTTGCATTTTTTTGCAAATATTCTACAATATTCTACAAGTGACGAAGCGTTCTCAAAGGGAATGCTGTTACTGCATTTTAGCAACTTAATAATTATTAGTTTATTTGCATTTTTAATCTACTTCTGATACTGAATAAAAAATGCTTAAGTGATTAAATAAAAATTTGGTAAATTGTGCCAATTTTTTATTTGATTAACAGAATAATTGTCTGATTAATCATTTGAATAATCAATTACTAGATGTTTTTTTTTTTTTAGCATTTTAAGCTTAAGATTTCCAGAATTTGAATCTGTTTAGTCTTTTTTAAAGAGCATAAACTCTATAAAAACATTTCAAAACACCAAGACAAAGCTGGAGGAATGTTTTTGAAAACTTTACAGTTGAAACAACACTGAGCTCATTTCTTACTGCGGCAGATTTTAGCACCAATCAGAAGCAGCGGTGCAACGTTGGTTATGAATCCATGCAAGGCAATAACACGGTTTATTAATCAAAACAATAGACGACACCGCCGTGTAAAACAGAGCAGGATTATGGCCTATAAATACAGCCAATGAATAAACACAAGAAGACAGCATCTTATAACTCAAACAATGGAACAGTTTGCAGTCTTGTGAATACAACTCTTGTACTGAAATATATTTAAATTACAGCATTAAGGAGGCCGAACTTAAATATCCCAACGTTTAGTTTTACATAATTCATGTCAGTGGGGAGGGAGCTTAATTAGCTGCACAGAGAGAAATGCCTGTTCTCCCAGGAGTGGCTTGTTTAGCAGTACAGTTGATTCGATGTGAATCTGTTTTTTTGTAAATAAACTAAGTTGCTTTAGAAAAGTTTTGGTTATTTTTGTGTGTTTGGAAACATTTTGTGAAACTGCGCGAGGTGCAACTTATGTTTAAATATTTTGGGGGGGATTTTATCCAGTTACAATACAGGAAATGTTCGGTGCTCTTCATTTAATGAAAACAATAAGAACAATTAAAAAACTATTTGTTTCTGCTCTTCCCTGGTTTTCTTTGATTTATCCAAGTTTTCTGACTTAAAATTTGGAAATATGTGATCACTTAGATTTGGTTTTTCTTTACTTACCTTGAAGATTACTATGAAGAGATTTAACAGAATAATACAATTGACAACAAATTGGGATTATAATGTTTTTGTGTCTCTTACCGTCTCTTTCTTATTGTTCCCTACAAAAGTATTCAAACCATTTCCTTTAGTAATTTAGGTGACAACCCAACACAAAAATTAGCAAAGTTTTTAAGCAATAAATTAGTTAAAATAAAAATTTGAGAAATAAATCAAAGATATGTAGACCCTTTTATTACAATACCCTTAAATAAAATGCAGTGTAGCCAATTTCCATTAAATGTAAGAGAATCAACTTTTACAATATGGACTGAAATTTGTAGTTGCAAAAGTGACAAAATGAGAAAAAAAATCAAGGGGAGAGAATATTTTAGCAAAGCACTCCACATGCAGGGCCTCGACATGTCTTTGTTTATCTGGACTCAATTTCCCAGCATTCTCAGCCTTGTCTTAACCACTGCAATGAGTGAACTGTTTATGCAATGTTCTTCCCTCAAGCAAAACACAATGGATTTTCTGGCATGTAACCAGATTTTAGGAACTGAGTTTGCCCTTAAGAGTGTGGCCATCAGTAAAGTTCAGACCATTTTACTAAACTTTATTATTAGCCTATAGTAATTTTAAAAAATCTTATTTCCACAGATGAGAATCCAATCAACTCAAATGTTTATCAGTTGAGGATCGAACAACTTTTGGTGAAGTAGGAATGTAATAAAATGAAACCCAAACAATCTCATATTAGCCCAGCTATCGTACTTGGAGTAACATACGGAGGAGTGATTAGGGTTAACTTCAGTGTGGTCGCCTCGAGTAACAAGTTAATAATTTAATTGCAGCGTCTGCTTGTTTACAACACTGATGCTAATTTCTTCTTGTTTCAGCAAATTCTTTTGGGGGGGTTTCCATCTGTTCGTAAGTGTGTGCAGTGTTAACGGATCTGCAGACGCTTACATCTGTTAACCCAGCAAAAGAAAAACAGAGCTGCATCTGACCTGGAAAGACTAAGAATAAAATCAAAATATACATATTTATCATGTTATAACTCACATATTTTTAGTCTTTTCATAATATAGTATACAGTAAACACCAATTATTGTCAACGGAAGTTCTTTTTCTTTCTACCAACTGTAAGTATTGACATTAATAAATATTTTTAAAAAGTATTTGGAAAAGAATTGCATCAGCAATAAAACCAGCTGATCAGTAGTGAGAGATTTCCTTGGGGTGCTAGGTAACGGCCGAAACTTCGCTGGGGTTGCTAGGTAACGGCCGAAACTTCGCTGGGGTTGCTAGGTAACGGCCGAAACTTCGCTGGGGTTGCTAGGTAACGGCCGAAACTTCACTGGGGTAGTTAATAGAGGGGCAGCACCTGCTTAGTTGTGACCTATGGTTAACATATATTGGATTTTTGTCAACTTATGCTGCATTATCTTATGTTTAAGTTATGGTAACATTTTGCCAAGAACTGAGCCTGGTTTTAGAAGCAGCATAGACCCAAATGGAAGCACAACAAACATGCAAAACGTGAATTTGTCATTGTAGGAACCCTTTAAAATAAAGCCAGTGACTTATTAACTATAAAAAATGTAACTTTCCACATTTGAGTGACCAAAGTGACATTATATGTACAACAAACATTTGAAAATGTTTTAAAACCAGCTGGTTTGCTGTTTTAGAAAAGTCTTTGCATGAACTGCCAGGTGATCTGTTCTACATGTTACATGTTTCATAAAGTGGCTCCTACTGTTAACATGAATGTGAAACAGAGATTCACTGTTGGGAAAAACAGGCTAAAAGCTTTCAGCAGAGGTAGGGACAGCAGCAAATTTCCTGGAGATCACAGAAGATATTGTGTGAGAAAATAAACAGTAGATTAGATTTATATCCAGGAAGCGTTCAGTAGAGAGATATGAGACGGTGAAAAGCTCGAGAGAATTAAAGGATAAAGAGATAAAAGCCACAAACGCTGCAGCTGAGGAAGAGAAATGAGGGGAAAAACGAGCCGTCCTCACCTATAAAGAGCTGGCTGTTGAGCTGCAGGTGGATGTGTCCGTCAGCTGGAGCCTCCTGGGTGGCGACTGGAAGGTCGTCCAGACGGAGCGACGCCTCCTTCACGTTCCGCTCGGCTCGGATGCGATGCCACCGGTCGTCGTTGAGCGGGTAACTCGACTCAACGATAACCTCCAATGGGCCGTTTCCAACATCGAAGGAGAAAATAACCTGAGTGGAGGCTGAAATGATAATGAAAAAAGATATGGTAAAGCTGAAGAGCAAGAAAGCAGAAGCTCAGGAACGGAACCCTGTGGAATCCCACATTAAAGCTGCAGGTGGATGCACCTCCTGGGTGCACCTTTCATAAAGAATATGTGTTTTACAAATCTGTCAAAACTGTTGCCATATCGTGGCAGTATAATGTGAGACAGATAATCCAAAGAAATGCTCCAAAAACAACCAATAACATCCAGAAGGAGGGTCTTAGTGCCGTCAATCAATCACGTGTACTTGCTGCTAAATGTGCTAATGGCAGAAAAACAACTACCTGTCACAGGAAAACCGTTTCATCATTGTCATCATTGGCCACGCTGAGTGATACTCATGAAAAGCTGCGCCACATGGAGGGATGATTGTCGGCAATAAGACCCGCCTCCTGGCTCTGATTGGTCGGTTATAACTTTTTCAGGAACATGAAATGATGTATTAAATCATAAAATAATTAAAACTAGATTTTCAAATTAGGTCAATATGTTTAACTGAAGCACAGGTAATTAATTTCAATATTTAACAAATTTTCTTATATCCAGTTCTAATATATTAATGACACAATTAAATAATTATTTGAAAAGTGACTCATGACTGATAATTGAAACAAAGTGATTTTCTTCAATAAATGTATTCTAGTATATTCTACTGTCATCCTGACCTCCAAAAATAAAACTTAGATGAAATCCGACAATGCAAGACATGAAACAGAACAGAGAGTGAAGTGAGAGTAAGAGAAGGAACTAGCAGAGACTGAATGAACCAGAGGGCAATTTATCCTGAGAAGAGATGATTAATGGACTGAGATATAGTGAGAGCAGCTGAGTGATTAACTGAGAACAGCGACAGAGAGAATCTAAAAGGAAAGAAATGCAGAACACGAGCAGGGACAAATAATATGCCTGGTCAGGAGGTGCTGCCAAAAGCAACAGATAAAAAGGTTCACATAATGAGCTAAAAAAGGAAAACAATAATGAAACACGGGCCCAATGTTTCCCTTGTGAATCACTTCTGAGAGCTGAACAGTTGACAGTACTGTTGCAGTAAGAACGTGTAAAAAAATATAAACAGCTCATTTTCAAGACGTCTTTCTTGAAAATGAGATCCAGACCTCAAAAGAGTTTACGTGGTAAAATAAAGGAAATAAAGGAAATTTTCATAATGCACTGTCAAAAGAACCAAACGCTTTGAAAACCCTTTTCCCCTCCTCTCCTGTGGGGGCGCTGCACCAAAAACAACTCAATGAAACGACATGAAAGTCTCAGAATAAGACACTTAGCATAACTTTCTTTCACAAAACATAAACAAAATGCAGCATCATATTTTTGTGGTTATTCTCAAAAGGCCACGAGTCATTGCTCCCACTAGCAGTGGACTCTGATGTTTGTTTAGGTTGAATTTACCCAGAATGCCCTTCACTTTAGTGCACTTCCTGCTTTTGGAGCGGTCTCCAGTTCACTTGGCATGGCAAACTGCACTAGAGTTTACTTTAATCAAAATTAAACTTGCTTTTAGGCACTTTATTGGTCCACAGCAGAGTTAGATTGGAGCAGGAAGTGGACTACAACATATGGAATTCTGGGTAAATGCACTGTAAGTCTAACGCTAGATGCAGAAAAGGTTCATTGTCTTTTAGCAAAGACAAAATCTGATGCCACTCAGATTTTTGTTTACATTTTGCGAAGGAGGAAGTTGTGCTCAGTGTCGTCTGCAGAAGTTTTGTGTTGCTTCTTTCAGTGGTTCTTGATACAGCGCCCCTACAGGTGTGGAGGGGAACAGGTTTTTCAATGCAATGCAGTGAGAAAGAGAACCACAGCAGCTGAAAATGTAACAAATATTACAAATTTGGTCTCCAATCTAATGGACTATCTATTCAATGTGAAAACAGCCTAGATCAACCTCAATAAAAAAAGCTCAAATAAAGTCCAGGCCCTTCAGTCCGTCTCATTCAGGAAATTTCAGATCAAAAAACATTTCCTTCCCTGCAGGATTTTTCCAACCACACTGCATTCTCTGGGTGTGAGCAGATTAAAGCTTCCAGGTTTTACTGGCACACCATCCTAATCCGCGTCAAATCTGAGCCCTCGGGCTCCCGCTGCACTCACAGCTCAGCTCGATGCGGATGAAGTCTTTGATGCCCAGGTTTTCCAGGAACACCCCGAAGGAAGCAGTGGTCTTAAAGAAGAAGGAGACGTCTGCGCTCAGCTCTCCGTGGAAGGTGGGGAAGTGGAGGTACGATGTTTCCTGGTCGAAAAACGCTGCGTTCCAGAAGTTTTCTGTGAAACAGGAATATGGCTATCACACAACAACCAACAGAGCAGCCATATCTGACAAAATAGCTCAGTTACATTGACAATTATTCAGATTTTATTACACCTGGAAACAAGGGATCAGGTTTTTGTCTGATCCAACATGATACCTACTTTTCATGCATGAAGGCTCATGTTCTGGCCTGAACCTTCAGAGCCACATTAAGACAGTCACAAAGTCGGCCTTCTATCACCTGAAGAACATTTCCAGGATGAGAGGACTAATGTCTCAGCGAGATCTAGAGAAACTCATCTTTAGTTGCATTGATTACTCAAACAACTGTCTTCACGGGTCTGACTAAAAAATCAGTCAGATCCAGAACGCTGCTGCTGGTGTTCTGACTCAAACCAGGAAGACGGAGAACATCACCCAGTTATAAAGTCCTTCGCTGGCTCCATGTAGCTCAGAGAACTTTAAAATAATGTTGTTAGTTTATAATTTACTGAATGGCTCAGCACCACAATATATTAAAGATCTGTTGTTGTTTCCACCTTCCAGACCTCTCAGGTCTTCTGGTTCTAGTTTTGCTATGTATGCAAAACCAGAACCAAACATGGAGAAGCAGCATTCAGCGTCTACCATAAATCTGGAAAAAACTTCCAGAAAACAGCAAAACAGCTGAAAAACTGACTTCCTTTAGATCAGGACTAAAAACTGACTTGTTTAGAGTCGGTTTTGATTAATAATAAATGAAACATTCACCAACATATTTTAAGATTTTGATGATAGCACTTAAATGGGATGCCGAAAAGCTGTAATACCTTTACAGGTGAATTAAACCAGTGATGGACTTACTGTCGCCATGACATTGGAGCGACCCCACCCTGTAAGCAGCTTCTGAACCGGAACGCTGAACGTCACCGAGCACCAGCGATCGGACCGGCAGGCTCTCCTTGTGGGAAATAAAACCAGAATCTTCGCTCCTTTGAGAGGAAGAGGAGGAAAACTTCAGATAGGAGGAGATAAACGGTACAGATGAGAAGAATTGCTGTAAACAGTTTTTGTGTTTTTTTCCCACAGTAAAATTACAGAACTTTCCAGCAAAACTTTAGAGATGAAAACAATACAAATGAACAGAAAAAGAGTTTTGATTTATGATTATATGATATCATTTATTAATTGCTGTTATTAATAATGTCTAAAATATACAAAAATTCTATGTTTTCAAATGTCTCTTTCACTTTATGCACCTTGACTGGTCAGAGCACAAAAAAAAAAAAAATCCTCCAATTTAAATAGCGTTGTTCAATGTAAAACAATATAGGCCAATAAGTCATTGATCCATTAGTAATAATAAATATTACATTGACACAATCCAAACAAATCACATTATGGTACATTATCTCCCCTCTCAAATTAAATACTTAAACCACAATATACAAAGAAAGTGACAAGAAAATCTCAAAATTATGTTTTTTCTACGTTTTCTGGCTTCTAGCAAATAAAAATTCTAACCAACAAAAACCAACAAAAAAAGTTTAGTCTGATTTGACGATAGAGAGTGACAAAAAAAAGGAACTAACTGTAAATAACGTTTTCCAAATTTAGGTTTTTAGTCAAACATTCACTTGTATTTTATTACAAAACTCAGCAGTTTAAATATCAAGCACTTTCAATGAAAGCACATGATTGAAATTCAGGCATTTTCAAGAGATCTGAAGCACCTGCACAGAATAGAAATCACAAGAACTGATGGAAGTAAGAGAGAGAAATGCTAAATTATGTAAAAAGAGATGAAGGCATGAAAACATGATGACAAAGGGAGATGATGGAGAAGTAAAGGAGTAAAGAAAATGAGTCAAACACGGAGGAACAAAAGAGGAGATGAGAAGCAGGAAGGCAGGAGTGAAATGAAATGAAGCTGCAGGATAAATTACTGTCTCATGCTTTCACGTGTTTCCTGATGAGACTAATTCGTTTGAACAAAACCACAGCAGCAACAGCTTGATTTGGCTTTGTATTCAGCTTTTTCTCTTGAGGATGACATTCTTACTAGCCAGCCAGATTGAATCAGATCTGACAGTTAACCCTCCGACTCAGCCGAACGAGCGGCTCTGTGCGTTTACACCTGTGTTCAGGCGTCAGGTGAGAATCTACCTGAGAGCAGGAGAGTTTTATAGTGAAGTAGGTAGGAGAAATATGACTCTACTGATGAAAGGGGAAATTATTTGGAACTAATTTAGTTATGTCAACTAAATATTAGCCAGTTAATTAAAAAAAACAATATTCAGCATATTAGCTCTTCGTGGTATTAATGTTAAGTCAAACAGAAAGAGCTTTGCACAAGTTGATGTTTATTTCATTATATGTTTATTAAAAATATATTAAAAAAAAAAGTGTTTTTCATTTAATTACAACATAAATATTTTAATAAAATTATAACATGGTTGGTGTTATAATTTAAATACTTACAAAACAATTTATATAATGAAGCCCTTAAATGGCTGCAGAAAAATGTTGGAAACTATAAATGTTTTACTTTAATTAATTAAGATTTTATTTTTTTTTATTCAAAAAAATATGTCATTTAAAGAAAAAAATTGTTACATAAAGTTTCTACAGAATTTTTTTGTGTGAAAGGTTGTTAATACCAGTCCATCCGGTCGGCGTCACAGTTGCAGTAAAGCTGCGGATCCACGCAGTCGCCCTGCAGGCCGCAGGCACACTGCTGGCTGCCTGGATGAGCTCCTCCCCAGTAGGTCTGGACCAGGCCGGTACCGGGCCCGCCGAGCCACCAGCTGAACGGAGACCCCTCTGGAACACAAACCGCACCTCTTTATTCATCATCCAGAGCCTTTTTAACTCAAACTTTGACTTTAAACTCTGCTTATGTTTGCCATCTAAAATAATTTACAGTAAAACCTAACAGTGGGATTAATGAAGAACCATTTGGAAGGATCTGGACCGGACCAGCCTGCCGTCCTCATCTCTAAGTCGCCATGAAGTTGAAACACAGGGTTGTTTGCCAGCTCCTGAAAATAATGCTGTGATACAGCAGATGATGACAGTATTCACACTGTGAAGGCGCTGAGTCGGCGCTTCTTTTGTTTTCCAGCAACCAGCGAGGAGGTTACATTGAAACTTCTGTTCATCGTCTCTTTCTTACTCATATGTCACTGTCCGCTGAGCTTTCAACCAACGTTTCTATTACACGACAGAGAAAACGTTGCTTGGCCTCACACATTTCTGTAACGTTCTCTCATGTCTTACTTTTGGCAGATGCTGTGATGCAGAATAACCGTGGTAACAAGGTGTTGTTTTTTTACAGCTGGGAGCAGCTCATTAGCATCTGAAGAGATGAAATAATGCTTGAACTACGACCCTAAATCTCAGAGGTGTAAATAAGAGCAGAAACAAAAGCAGAGAGAGGAGGGGGAAGTTCAAACCATCACTTCTTCACAGCTGGAGCTTCAGAGCTTGTTTCGAGTCTATAATCCATTAATATTGATGAAAAAGTTTGATTACTTCTAAAATTAGAAAAATATCTTATAAAGTGAAATAATCTGCCAGTGGAACTAGTCATATTTCATCAATTAAGGAATTAATTAGTTAAAACAAGCTCCTATAGCTTGATGAAATGTTAATTTAATTTTATTTCACATATACTTAGATACTAGACCTAAAATACTCCCCTGGCCAGCTCCTTCAGACTAGCTAGCAGCAATTAGCAAACACCTGGTGGAACCGCGCAGCAGCTCAGCTCATTATATGACCTACTTCTCAGTGACCTACATCCTACTTACCTACTTTTGGTAAAATCGTTCTTAAAGAGACAGAGTCGTCAAATGTCTATTTTTAAAATGCTGTATACCAACAGCATTTTCACAACAACTGAAGGTAACATAGTTACCTGATTGTGCTATAAATGTGCCTAGAAAATGTACATTTTTCCCTTTTTGTCATGATATGTGTTTTGATGGTGGATCCATATGGCGAAAGACTTTGCATAAATGATGAACAAACATCCAAAAATCACAGGGAGCACAGGGAGCCAGAGCAGAACAAAAATTATAAATCCAAGCAAAAAGACAGCAGGGAACCCAGGGAAGAATAACGGAGAATAAGTTATGTACATACTGGGTAAATTGATTATTGAACAAGGATCAGATGGATGATTAGAAACAGTTTACAGGTATGAGGGAAGAGAGGGAAATAAATCTAACACTAACAATTAACTACACCTAAAGAAACTTAATTGTCAAAGAATAAAAAAAACAAGACATAAACATAATAAACTGGAATCTCTGACAAAGGATTGAGACAAAGTAAAATAGAAACCTGACTGATTGAATCAAAGAAAAGGGAATAAGCAAATAAACAAACCTCAAACAACCTGAGATCGTGACACTTTTAAGTTTAGCTCTATTATCTTTAGAAAAGACTTGGCATTTTTCATTCAATTAAACCTTTAAAAGATGCTGAAATACCAAACAAGACACTGCTAAAGGAGTAAATTCTGTCACTTTGAACACAATCTGTGTTTTAGAAATCTGAAGCTACCTGATGATCAAAGAGATTTTATTTCTGTTTCAAACATGACCATCGTTTAATATTTGAGGCCAGACTTTGGGCAAGCTGAAGGAAAAGCTGTGAAATAAGATTCTTTATCGCCCCTAGATAAGATTAGGAGATTAAAGGGATTAGGATTAGATGGTTGAGTAGTGAGATCAACCTTTGAATAATTAAAATATGACCTCAAATGCAGACTGAAATAAAAACAAATAAAAGCACCTGAAGGGAACCTGGTTCAATCAAAGACAATATTCAGCGACTGGTCGACTGATTTACAAACATAATCAAAATTGTATGATAAATAACTGGAGTTGCTCAATATTAATTAAAAATAATCAACTAAGTTTACAGAACAGCTTAAACATAGTTAATGATTACACTTTTAATCACACAACAGCCTGGAGATCACAGCTGGATATTGACTCTCCCAGATGGATGAGCAGAAACTATTATTCTTTTCTTAGCTAACATTGTGTTAGCATGTCTGTGTGACCAAAAGTAACAAGCTGCAGAAACTTTTACTGAGGTGGCGACACCATTAATCCATTAGTCATGACTTAATGAAGATATTTGCCTGTGATTAGCAGCTGCTGACAGCTACTTTCCTTCTTTAATTTTTTTTCTCGTCAGCAAAGATCAGTTCATTCTGATCATAACCTGATTGGTAATAATTATTTCCTTTAATATGATCATAACAATCACTTTTACTTTAATTTGTTGTGTTACAGTTGTTGCTCTTTCAAAAGCCTGTTTTAAAGGCTTTACCAATTTAAGTTTTAGAAAAAGTTTAATTAATCTAGATAAGCAACATGGAGTGGTCGGCACTCTACCAGTAATGTGCTAATGCGCTAACAGCGGTGCTAATTTTCTTTAAAATTCCTACGTGCACTTAGTTTCCCCTCATATATTCTTTTAGGAAAAACTATTCAAGCAGTGACTTACTCATCTGTTTTTTAAGTTTTCAGCTGAATAAAGTTTGTCATCTGTGTGGAAGTTTTGGTTACCAGCTGTTAAGAATTCATCAAGTGGCGAGATGTTTAGATTCATGCTCTTATTTTGAAACTTGCAGGGACAGCATATATATACATAAATACAATATTTAAGGGTGTTATAAAATATGTAAATTGAAATGTCTAGAGTTAAATTTGTGCTTGAGAGTTGTAGTTTTTCCCAGGCCAAAATAAGCTAAATTGAAATTAGTGCTTTAGCATTAGCTTCTTCTAAATACAGTGTTAGCATAACTAACCTTTTAATGACAATAATTGCCAACATGCATCATTATTTACATCAAATCTACCTTGAGTGTTGAGTAGGCGGGACTTCCTGCACTGATAGGACAGTTCCTGTTGGCAATGCTCTGATTGGTGGATGATGGCAACTAGTTGCTCCTCTTCAGACATGTAGTCAAAGTGAACCAAATGCTGGTTTTCGCCCGGAGAGGATCGAACTTTGGTCAGCTCTGTGTTGTTGTGCTGGACCACCATCCAGGTGTTCTCATCTGGTGACAATAAGGCAATGAATATTAATGATTATCACTGAAAGAAACATTACAGCGTAAAACTTATGTCCAACAGAAGTAGAAGAAGTCAGAAATATATAAATTGAAAAACTTCCTGCTTTGAAAATCTTTTGTTTCAGATCATTAACTCTGTGCTTCTGAAGAGTTGAAATAAAAGTTTATAACTTTGTCCATTAAATTTGTATGAAATAACTGTTTATTGAAAAATGTGTCAGATAAATGTTGACTCTGTTAAACATGTCAGTGATCTGACATCATATTAAACATGTTCTGGGACAAATCGAAGACAATCAAAGCAATTAAAAATGTATGAGGAGATGACAAATATCAAACATACAACACCAATCTGTTTGTACAACCAATAAACAAACAGGACAGATGTGGTTATGTAGAATAAAAGATGAGGATGATCAGCTGTAATTATGAAACCCTGTAAAACATTAATGAGGAATGATGGAGTGAGAGTGTGTGTGTGTCACCTGTCATGTTGCAGTAGACCAGCTGCGGTTTGACGGGTCCGCTGCCGTCCACGTCGATGTAAAAATATCCCGACGTGTTGCCGCTGTGTTTGTACGCTTCACAGGACTCCTCATACGCCGCTGGGAGGAAAAATAATGAGAACATCGTCAGAATGCTGGAACAGAAGAAGGAAAACTGCTCAACCTGTTGGTGACTTCATATGTTGAGATCACAGCAAGAAAAATAATCTGAGGTTTTACGTCTGAGGAACATCAGCAAACCATCAGCTAATCATGTAGCAGCAGCACAGACACTAAAATCAGCTTTTACAGCTCCAGAAGTGCTAGAATGGCACTTTGCAGCAATCTGGGATGAAATAACATAAATAACAGATAAAAATGATAAATAACAATAGATGACTTTGTGTCATCGGGAGCCTGTGTATCTTACGGGTCACATGATGATATGTGGGCATCATGTGACTCACAGCTGTGGCAGGTGGCGCCGCTGTAGCCGCTGTCGGAGCAGTTACAGTGGAAGACGGTCCAGGTCTGACTGCAGAGGCCGCCATGTTCACAGTGACTGGGAGAGCACCTGAAACAGAAGAAGATTATCTTTTTACCGACCCTGTTCAGAAATTCTCATTAACTCTAAAATATTATGTGGAGCAAAATGCATTTAAACCATCCAAAAGTGATGAACAGATAGAATTATGACAGCAAAATACAAGAAGACGCAGAAAAGATGCTATAAAGCAACTTAAACATAAAATAATTTGCTTCAAAGTCTCATTCTCTCTCAGATAAAACTTGCAGTTATAAGGAAAAAAAAATAAAGGCTCATTTATGCTTTCTAAAAATGGAGATAAAGGGAAGAAGATAGTGTGAAAAAATTAGAGACTCAAGAATTGAGCCCTGTGGGACGCCGCATGGAAGAGAAACAGAGGAAGATGGTATCTCAAATATCTATAAAATACTCATCACAGCATCAGTCTCCTAATCCACTAATCCACTGATAGCTGAGTTACTTTTATGGTTTAGCGTTTTTGCCAACTTTGAAAATGTTTATTGCACTTAGCTTCCCCTAAAAGATTTTTTAATAAACACATTTTAAAACGCTAATTTACTTGGCTGTTTTGTAAACTTTTAGTTGAATAAAGTTTGACATCAGTTTGACTTTTGAGAATCCCCTCATTAGACAGACCTTTACACTGATGCTCTTATTTTGATGAAGACAGTACAGCATCATTCGTGTCCAAAAATAGTAAAATACCACATTTAAAGTTCAGTTGCAGCAACAAAGTAATTTGAAGTTTCTTCGTTTCATGTGTAAATGTGACTGATTAGAGTAAATTGTCTCAGAGAGCTAAAGAAAGTCTCAAGAAACTCAAAGCTTCTGAGCGTAAAAGACAGAACAAGTCAAACAAATGGGCTCAATGGAAACTTCTAGCGTTCAAATGTTTGATCAAGAGGTCTGACAAGCTTTCAACATCACAGACAGAAAATCATGGCAAAGAACAGAGGCATTTTGCTGCTTTGTACCTAAAGAAACTACCTTCAAACTGAGTCCATCATCACTGAAAACACAACACTCCACATGCACTGAAAGTTTAGTAATGACAGAAGGAAAAATGTTCTAATGATGAAAGCCGTAGCTTTATGTTTTGAGGTGAGTAAAGAAGATAAAAAGGGCACAAATAGGTGTAAAAAACTGCAATTTTCAGCAGTTTCTTTTTCCTCTATTACTGCTTTTTGAAAGCAGATAGATGTGCTGGTTCAGATAGATGTGCGATTCGAAGGAAGTTTTCCCACCTGATAGTCGGGTAGACTCGGTTCAAGTGAGGTCCAAAAATCCAATATTTGCTATATTTTAGCTGCTGTGGTTCTCTTTCACACTGCAACCAAACCTGACATGCAAATTCATCAAATAATCAGCAAAATAGTTTCATCTACTAAAATTACTCTGTTGTAGACACAACTACGAATGAATTGAACAATATGGTGGGAAATTTTAACGCAGTTTAAGTATTTCATATGAGTCAATAACTATTGATTAGTTTTTTTGTTTTAAAATGGGGGTGTGACAGTTACAATTTTATCACACACATTATCAGCAACTTCTGACATGTTGAAGAGGAAATGTAACGTCTGGTTCATGATGGTATCAGCTGATGAATTAAAGCTAAGGGTGTTTTTTTAGTCTAGTAGATTCGGTCCGATTGGAGACCAAAATTGCAACACTTCTGTCAAATGAACCAAACGCGTTAAAAAAAGCTTGTTCCCTTCCTCACCTGTGGTGGCGCTGCACCAAGAATTACTGAAGGAAATGACATGAAAACCTCTAAAGACACTAAACACAACTGGAGTTTGACACCCCTGCTTTAAGGTCAGCAAAAACGAGAAGTGAGACCAGCTGGTATCATCAGGGTGACTGACTGCCGCTTGACTCAACTACATGTGTTATACACATTGTGACAAGTTTGTGTATAAGCTGTGATTTCGTTAAACATAGTAGATGAAGAGTCCTATCTCTTTAGAGACAGGAAGCCTGACCGGAAGTACCTAGGCTTAATTTTCATAAAGAAAAACTGAGCGCAGCACATACTACAGTTAAAATACAGTAAAATTACTTTCTAAGAATTTCGACCAAGCTCTTTAAAATGAAACAAAAATTTAAAGTTTTCAGGTTTCCCAAAGAATTCATCAAAGACGCTAAGCAAGGCATTTCTGTCAGAGGTTTTGCAATGAGAGCAGAGCTGCTGATTCAGTTCCTGTCATCAGACTGATCGCTCTGATCAATTAAACGCGTGGCTGCTCCTGTGTGTTGCTTATTGTGGGGGTTGCTTTGCCCTTTCGGCTGGACACAGACACGCAAACACAGATGTAATAGTTTGATCTGAGGTCAGACAAGCGTACGGAAGGTGGGTCCGCAACTCAATTTTCCTCATAACTTCATATCTCATGGACCCTGAATTTAATCAGAGTGGGAGTGTGGAGAGCAGTGATTTTATTTCTCTTTTTCTGTTTCAGTGAGCAGTCAGATCTGTGTGTGGGAGATGAACATCACAGCGGTGACATTCTTGTAGTTTTGTTTCTTAACTTTATGGCCTTTAAGGCTCCAGAACAAAAGATTTAAGGTCAAAGCAATTCAGATAATCCAGAGCAAAAAAGGTGCTCAGTTATTATATCTGACATGGTCCGGGTTAGGACATGACCAGAAAAGTCTGGATGAAAGTTGACAAACTGCAGCAGCTCCCCAGCACTTGAATTAAACAGCCGGTCTCGACGGGTGATTTTGGCATTTATTTCTTTGATGAAGATTTTGTAGGATCATCACCTCAGTCACTTCATTCACCACAGTCGCCGTGAAAACTCGCTGCTTTCACTGGGGAACACACCACTTCCTTGATCCAAACATTTGACAGTTCATTTGGTACAATGGATCTTCCCGGTTTTATAGAGCCTGCCCTCTTTAGCTACGGCAAAATCCCAAAACATTACAAAGTATAAATGCCATTGAACAAAATGAACCACCAACAATGCTAATCAAAACAGACAAACATACATAAACAACCTGCAACAGTCTTAAATTAGAAAATTTACCTTAAATAGTTTAATTTAAATAAGCTACAAAAATAATTTAGACAACTCATTTTAAATAGGTCTCAATCCATTACACAAACAGTACACCGCAACCAGGATGGCCGAGTGGTTAAGGCGTTGGACTTAAGATCCAATGGACGCATGTCCTCGTGGGTTCAAACCCCACTCCTGGTATTACTCTTTGACAACCAGTTCCTCTGGTACAGGCAATAGAAACCAAAAGAGGTGAAATATAATACCAATCTATGTAGCAAACTTGAGTGAAACCAAGCAGCTTTCTGGTCATGTGTTTGGTTTGCTATCACTTTAAAGGAATGAATAATGTTTCTATGAGCCACCAAGGGTTAACCAGCTTCCTAACAATAACAATCAACTGTGCTACAGGAATTTAACCTGGAAAAACAATTCAGTTTTGTTTGATTTTGTTAATGTGGGAGTGCGTGGGGGAGGGACAGGCTGATCTGTTCACCTCTAGAAACTTTTTTTTTAAAATGTTATAAATGATATCGGCACAAATGCAACATTTGACACAAATTTTGTTCAATTTGAAGAAAGTGAGTTGGCCAGCTTCACTCCGGTGAGGGGTAACTCCTAAACATGTAACTCTACTGATAAATACTTATGTTCATTCAATGTTCTTCAATTTTTGTTGAAGGTTTTCAGGAGCTCTAAAAATGTATAGCTTTTTGTGTCAGGTTTCAAGGTAGCTGTGCATCATCAGAGCACCAGGATGGCCGAGAGGTTAAGGCGTTGGACTTAAGATCCAATGGACAGATGTCCTCGTGGGTTCGAACCCCACTCCTGGTAAACTCCTGCTGTAAATCCTCACCACTTGTCTTCTGAAAAGTGTTGTACTAGAAGTAAGCTGAACTAAAACACATGGCCCTCTTCTAGTTGTCTCTCAGTGGAACTTCATCACTTTAAAATACCTTTTTGAAAACACACTTATTTTTGTCTAGTGTTCTATAATACTTGCATGAGAAACTAAGACTTCACACTTTCGCAACGCACCAGGATGGCCGAGTGGTTAAGGCGTTGGACTTAAGACCCAATGGACAGATGTCCTCGTGGGTTCGAACCCCACTCCTGGTATCTTCTTTAAGGGATGAACTATATTTCATTTTTCCCAGCAGAGCCAGTTGAAACAAGACTGAATTTGAGCGAAAACATTTTAGACACTTATGATGGCCCATCTTCTTAAATTACATTAGAATTAGGGCTGGACAATATAGTGGGGATCATTTTTCATTTGAGTCGACATCAATAATTATTGATTAGTTTTAAAATGGTTGCCTGACCTTTCCTGTTTTGTCCAGTTTTCTCTCCTCCCCTTTGTTTTATGTTTTAAGCAGTTCGGAGGCAGAAATAGTACATTAACTCTGTACCAAGTATAAACCATAACCAGAATCCATAACCATATTTGCCAGAAAATCAGTGCAGCAAACACAGATTTGTGTTTTCTGAAACCATCTGGAAAACCCCGTTCTAACTGCAGACCGACAGGAAGCATTCTGGAGGCTCTGACCTGTCGATGATGCCGCACATGTCGATCTGGAGTTGGCTGTAGTTTCCCAGAAGCCTTTGCTGCACCGTGAGGAGGTCGACTGGCTGGTTGTCCAGAGCGAGGAGACGCATGCAGCCCTGGAAAGTGTCGTGAGGGTTTTTACATTCCTGATTAGAATCGTCAGCAGGACAACCTTGGAAAAGCAGCAGAGAGGAGATTAAAATGCAGCAGCAAAGATTATTAAACTTAATGAGAATAAATACCACGTAAAATACCAAATAAAACTAATATGAAATTAAATTGATACACATGCTCTGTTGTGAGTTGGTTCTTATTATGTTGAAGTCGATACCACTCTACCAAGAGGAACAATTTTTTCCTTCTGTAGTCCATCAAATATGGAGAAGGAGATACTGTTTAAACTTGTGAATATGCATGTGCGAGATGATGAAGAGCCCTAAGGCAGATATAAGAATTTGTCTAGAATAGAATCTTGCTTAGTGGGCGAAAACAGAACGGCCGTTTAGGCGGTGAAAAATGAAACAATAGGAGAACAGAGCGAACAAAAGGGTGGAATAGGATAAAAAGGACGCAGGAGAAATAAAACTGGCTAAAAATTAAGAAAAGGAAGATTAAAAGGGAGAAAAATTAAGAAAACCCTTAACTTTAATAACTGTAAAAAGGCTACCAGCGGAAGCCTTTTTACATTTCCTGAAACAGATATTTTATCTGCTATGGGAAATGAGCAGTCAGTTCTGGAGCCCAAATGTTTGGGCCAAAGACACCAAGTCAAAAGCACTGATCTCCAATCCTACCCAGACTTAATATCACAATTCTTTTTTTCTACAAAACATTACCCATTATGTTTCTTTGAGCAGGTTGGAATAAGTTTATGAGCTATTTTTTTTTATTTTTTATTTTTTTTACACATAGTCATTCTGAGATAAAGAAATTTTAGACTGGTCAATTAGCTTAATTAAATCCTAATTAAGCTAATTAAGCTTAATTAGCTCAATTAAATCCAATTAAGCTGCTGCTGACCACGCTTCCGTACTTAACGTTTACACTCAGAAACAACCGTACATCTTTGAAAAGCATTAGTAGAGCCTCTTGCACAATCAACAATGACACAGCAAGTGGTTTCTGAATGGTAAGGCAACAACAAAACACTTGTCATTTCCAGCAGCCATTGTACAGCGCATACAGTGGTACAACCAACTGACCAAAGGTGCTGGGGCTCAGATTCTGTTGCTAAGCAACAGGGCTGGGTAATGGGGCAGTGCCCACAGGTTGTTATTCAACAATCCAGAGGTTTTTGAAATGGCTTGTTTTTCATACACCAAAACAACTGGATGGATGTGGTTCTATTTACGCTACATGATTATTAAATGACAGATACTGTACTTAAATAAAAGTAAAATATCTAAATATGCATCAACCGCCAGAGCAAACAGGCTAAATTTGCTTTCAGTTGGAGTTGGCAGCCAAACAAAATCTACCTGAGAGTCAGAAAGTACAGCCACCAGGATGGCCGAGTGGTTAAGGCGTTGGACTTAAGATCCAATGGACAAATGTCCTCGTGGGTTCAAACCCCACTCCTGGTAAGCGTCACGAGGAATAATGGTGTTCAACTCCAGCTTTAATTGCTCCCTGACTAACAAGACATGAAAATTGTGGTGGGAGAAGTGCTGTATTTTAATTTAGGGATGTATTTCATTTTAAAGGTCTGTTTGGGGATGTAGCATCACCACTTCCGTCTGTAAGTTCTGATTAATATTTAGGAGTAAAAGTTTAATTCAGACTTTTGTGAGAATGTTTATTGTTAATGTTTATTGTGATGAAGCCTATGGGTTCATATTGGATACAGATGAGCCTTTGGTAATGATGCTAAGCTAGTACTAGCTTTTTTTCCCTTTTTTTTTTTTTTTTTTACAGATTTTCTCCTGGAGTTTTGTGTTAAACAATGAACAATTTGTTTAATTTAAAAGCAACAAATCATTTTGAAAAATAGTAAAATAGTGTTTGTAATTGATTCATCAGTGTGTTCATGCATTATCTTCATGCATTCTCTTTATTAAATGTTTTAATTTCATTGGCTGCAGCTTCATGTGTTTCTTCTCAACTGAAATATTAACAACTTCAAACTGTACGAAAAACAAAAAGGATAAAATAAGCATGATTACATATTGATAATAAAACACATATCAGAGAGGACAAATGAAAACAGCACAAATTGTTAATTATGTTTGCTTTTATTTAACATATGTAAGAAGATGTGCGTCACATTTCAGGAAAATATAGATTATTTAACTTGCTATATTTATATCTGTGTTGATAACCATCTCTGCTATAATAATTTGGAAAGGAAAAACTGAAACATTTTTTATTTGGTAACTTTGCCTTTGCTGTAGTTCTTTATTTTTATCTTTGTATGTGAATATGAATGTTTCCGTTTGTGTTTTACTTACCTGAATACAATCTAAAGGTGAACTCAGTTCTATTCTGTTGTAAGGAACATCAGAAATATGAGCCTGGATTTGTTAGGAGTGAAATATAAACAGCTGCAGGATTCAGGTCTGGGTTTGGTCGGTTGCCGCAGTGTTTCACATTTACCTCCAAAGAAGATCTTGTTTGACACCGAGACAGGAAACGAGGGAGAAGCGTGAGCGACGCCAGATTCCTGTTTGTCCACAGAGACGGTGAGGCGGCCGGGCTTGGAGGTCAGATCCACCGAGTGCCACTGACCATCATTCAACGCAGCTCCTAGGGAAAATACGCAAGGTTTACATGCAAGAACACAAAACCTCACCCTGTTCTTTAGTTTATCCTGCAAATATCGGAGAAATAAGACAAAACTAAGTTACAAACAACTTTTCAGCAAGAAAATGAGCTTGATTTAAGTAAATAATTCCTGAATATTGATGAAAAATGTACTTTATTTATTTGCAGATTATTTTTGAGAAAAAAATCTGCCAGTGAAACGAGCACATTTTCATCAAATTTATTGAATTATTCAGAGAATTACTATTCTCTCTGAGTGAGAGATTAGAGAATTACTAATCTCTCACTCGGCTGCAAGCTGAGTGAGAGATTACTTGTAAGTTTGTTTTCTGTTATTTCAAATGAACCAAGATATTTTCACTAGTTTTTGCAGTTTAGATTATGTGTAAAAAGTGAAATTTGCAGGTCATTCATTAAGTTTTCCACAACTTAGCAGAACTTGCTAATGAAAACTTTTGATTCACTTTTTCAAAGGAAAGCGAGTTCTGACTTTAGAGTATCTTCCTGACAGCTGCCTGAATTTTAGTTTTTTTAAAACTGAGATATTAAGTGATATTTTGTGTTTTTACAGTGCAGTCCAATGGCCTCACAGGAGGAAATACATGGAAGTTTGCAGTTGTAAAGTGACAAAATGTGAAAAAGTTGATGAATCCTGCAGACTGACCGGTGCTGAGCTCCAGCAGCGTTCTGCCTCCAGCAGCGTTCTGGATCTGCAGGCGAAGTCTCGCCTCTGCCAGGTACAGCCACACCTCGCCTCCTTGCCTTGGGAGGTCAAAGGTGAGCAGAAGCCCAGCCTTGTTCCACGTCCTGAACTGAAACCCTACGGACATCCCTGATGACGCGGATGGCATCGTCCACGGCAACCAGAGGAAGCTGTGGGGTCCCGGGAACGTCGCGGCAACGTGAACTGGCTCGGCACAAGAAAAGGTCACGTTGCCCTGACAGTAAAGAATAGAAACTGATTACTGAAGGGATAAAACAACAGAAAACATGAATATTAACAAGCTGCAGGGGGCGTGTCTCATCAGCGAGTCTCCTTGAGAACAGAAGCACAAACTGAAACGTCTCATTGGCGGCGGGGCGGAGTGTGTGGACTCGGCCGTCGCTTCATTGCAGTCCATTGTTCTGAGGCATAATGACACAGCAGCCGCCGCTAAAGCTGCAGCGGTAATATATTACTGCGCCGGCTCTCTGCTGGGAATATCACCCGGCTATCTTTATAATGCTCTGGAAACAGAGATGACATCTAAAAGCCCTTTGTAGAGCTGTTAAAGTGATATATGGATGCGTGTGCTGCAGAATGCATCATCACGGCAAAATATAAAGTAAAAATTGGACCATAAAAATCCGGCGATGCTACTCACCCCACACTAAACCTGCAGAACTGCATGCATTTCTGCATGCTAGGACGTATGAGGGTTCTGCATTAGAGGCGTGTTTTAAATTAGGCAGTTACAGAGTTAACACACCATCACTGAGAGCAACAGCTTCTGTCAGGAATAATGCTGTTCTGCACTTTGAAAGGAAAAGCAGCTCACACTTACTGCTGCTGCTGCTCCTTGTTTTTCTACTATTGACACAGAAAGTTTGAACCAGCTAACAGCTGCACTGTAAAACATTTGAAGGTGGTTTAACTTGAAAGTGAAAGTAATGCCTTGAAAATGCATGTAAAGGCAACAGGAAAATTTTGATTTTAACTCAGAAATTAGTTAATAAAGTTGATTTAACTGCAAGGCAAGTTGTTTATTTTAGTTCTGGAGCTCATGTCCACTGGAATGGACATGGTACATTTCTGGGTTTAAACTAATAAACTTGAATGATTCTTGCTTGTACCTGCGTTTCCATTACAAATGTGTGCAAAAATTTGTCTATATTCCACTAATGCTGAAAAATCACAATCTCGCAATTGTAATGTTTCCATAAAATAAGAAATTAGATGTTAATAAGTTTGTTCAGGTCACTAAAAATCATGTCGTTCCATCATCCTCCTACCACTTCCCGTTTCTTCTTCGTCTTTTCGGCCAATAGTAACATCCGGTTTTTGATCATGTGACTTGTGTGATATGAAGAAAGTGTTTCCATTGCTGTGTTGCAAAATATACTAATTTTGCTGCAGTCCAGAAACGACCTCATCCTAGCGCTGACTTAAAAACCTTCATTTGTTCAGCTCTTGGAGATTTGAAAAAGTCAACACGACTTACTGCGGTGTCTTTTGAAAAGACAAACATTTAAGTTCAAAATCTGAAACTGAAACAGAAGTTAGAAGCAGCTCAAATGTTTAACAGAGTGCAGTTGTTCCTGAAAATATCTGGAAATCCATTGATGTCGAGTTTTTTTTAGCTGAGAACAACTGAAGGAACACAGAGCACCTTGTTTCATGCGCTGACTGTGAAGAGTCATTTTCAGCCTGTATTATTTATTTTCAGAAGGTTCGGCTGCTGCGATTGATTCTTTCTTCCTTCACTGTCTGATATGAAAGCTCAGCGCTAAGGGAGTTGAGGAGATGAACATCAAAGCTGCCTCTGCAGATGGTTTATATGTGATGTGTCCGCCTCACAACAGATGATCTGGATTAACCACTGCAAAAACACAAAATCTTATCAAGTCATGTTTGTCTAAATTCAAGTGCAAATATCTTAGTGCACTTGAAATAAGACAAATCTAACTTACAAGTAGGGTTGTTGTAAATTATTATTTTAGGACCAAATGTAAAACTTGTACATTATGCTAGTAGCACTTAGCTTTTGTCAACAACTCATAGGCGTTGCGCAGCACAAATAATCACAGAGTTGGAACATGGTGTTCTAAATAATAAAAGATATTTTAAGCTGCAAGGCAGGTCACTTTCCTTTAGGAATTTTAATAATTGAGGTACTTGAATCATTCAAGGAATCGTTATAGCTGTACTTGCAAGAAATAAGAGCTTGTTTTAAGTCAATATTTCCTTAATATTGATAAAAAGTACTTGTTGCACTGGCAGATTATTTCACCAAATATTCTTGGTATTATTTTGTGTTATTTGCAGTGAAGATGTCAGCAAATTTGACTAACTTTGTAACACTTTTACACGTAATGGAGTATTTTTTTTATGTTGTGACAGTAGGGTTACTAAATCTTCAAGATTTTTTAAGATATATTTATAGCATAACTATGTTAACGGTGATTGCATTATTTTCCAATGGCAGAAAAATTATTTTTGGATGAAAAAGCTATTTGGTGATGTTGTGATAGTTTCCTAATGGGAAATGCTTTGGTTATAGGTTTATAAATGTAATTTTTTTAGTTTAGTCTCTCACTTTCTCCCTCTTTTGGGATGGTTCATCCATTTTTGTGGTCCTACAGAACTGTCAAAGAAAAAATTTACCAGCTAAACTCCCAAACTCCCAATTTAAGCAAAAAGATAAAATAAACACAGAACAAATATGAAGAAGATCCTCTGCAGCAGCGAATGGACTCGATAAGTAACCTTCGGTATCATTGTTTTGTTTTTTTTGTTTTTTTTTTAAAATAAATAAATGTAGACTTTACTTACCTTGATGCTGACCTGCTGGTCGTTGTTCTTAGCCAGTTCTGTTACGTTAACACCGTTGTACATCAGGTTTTCCAGGCAGCCTAGAAAGTTTTTCCTGGCGGCGCCTGGATTCTGCGACGCTCCTACAATCAGCTGAACACAATGTGGATTAAGTGAGTTTAAATCAGGTTCATGTGGATGTTTCCTGGCTCTTACACACCAGTTTAATGTCCCAGAGGCTGAATTCTTCAGCGGTTTGGACGGTTTGCGTGTGTTTGTCCACAGTGAGGTTGAGTTGGGAGTTTCTCTGTCTCAGGATGACGAGGTGCCAGTGCTGGTCATCCAGCAGGCTGCCGAGGGACGCCAGCCGACGCGGCTCAGAGGACGAGGAGGTGACTGGAAAAAACAGAGCACCAAAAAAGAAGATAGAAACCACATGGTGAGGAGAAAGTGGAAAAACCAAACTATGAGCCACATCACTGACAACTGAAGCTTTTTATTTATTTAACTTACATTTTCACAGTCTGGCAATTTTAAAGTCAAATTGTAGCTTCTGAGAACAAGTTTCACTCTTTTCACTGTCAGTAAATAAAGTTAGTTGCGCTAACTCTAATGCACTAATTATAACATTAGTTCCACTAAAGCTAAGGTGCTATGCTAACATGCTATCTAGTGGAGCCTAATGCTAAAGCTCTAAACTGCTGAAGTCTTATAAGTCTTTATCCCCTTCAAAATACTCTACATATATATAACATGCATAAATATAAATATCTAACTACCTGAAGGATTCTTAACAGGCGAAAAACGAAGCATAGATTTTGAACTTTATTCAATTGACATGTTACAAAACAGCAAAGCAAATTGATGCTTTAGAAATTAAATTTGGGGAAGCTAAGTGTGCTAAACATTAGAGTTAGCAAAGGTGCTAAAAGGAAAATTTGCTTCACTATTAGCATGTCGGCACATCACGACTGACTGTAACATTTATTGTAAATACTGAGCTTAGCTGGTAAAAATAAAAATGACTCATTTTTAAGGGATTTTTTTCATTTCCATTATTATGCTGATTGAATACTAATAATACTATTTTTACTCGAGCGTGTGAAACCAAACTCAAATTCTGATTTATTTTTATGTTTGGATCCACTTTTTTGTGTGTTATTTTGTCCTCTTAAGCATAATAATATTAGAATTTTACATTTTTGGGTTGTTTTTATTAGGTTTTCATCCAGGTTTGTTGTTTAGACGTGTAGTTTTTATCCTCCGTTCCTTTTACGTATGTTTTCTGTCTATCTCTGACCTGACAGCTGGCTGCTACGTTACCTGACCTCCATGTTTATTTTCATCCTTGTTATTTGACCTGTTTATCTGCTGCTTTCTGACAATCTGACCCGAAGTCAGAGCAACGGAAAAATCCTTTAAGATGAATTAAAAAACCTCTTCTTTTCTCCGCTTCTAGCAGGGAGGGTCACTGCAAGGCCGTCTCATTAGAAACCCCTAAGTACATCTGCATACTTGTCTGGAACCCGAAGCCAAATATGTGAATAGAAAGGAACATGGTGAGACATCATTAATGATGAATGACAAGCAGCCGGTCCTAATAAGTGGATCTCCACTTGGGACGTGAGAGAAAACTTTGCGGTTCTGCTGAGAGAAGAAACTGGTGAGAAGGCGCATTAAAAATGCATCGTGCATTCTTCTGGGGGGAGCCAATCCCAACATCAGAGATGGAGAAGAAAGAGAGAGAAAGAGACGAGCCGGCAGCTCGAAGGATGACGGACAAATGTACCTTTGATATTTGAGCTCATTCCAGGAGAGGATAGATTTTCCTCAGAAAAACAACTTCATCCAGACAGAGAAAGTTATGATTTTCACCTCATGATAGAGAGGAACGTCTGTACTGTCAGCGCAGCGATTGTGATGATTTATTTGATTTCAGTGTGGATGAGCAGAAAGAGACAAAAGCAATCAATATGAGAGGAAAGACAAAACAAATTGGATATCTTCTCTGGCATTGATTAATAGGACAATTAATATGCTGCAGGTTGTAAAGAGGGAGACCTCACTGGATGGATGTTTCATCAAATAAATGATGTGATTACTTCATAAGTGGAGGAAAAGACAGAGATCAAGCTCACATATTAAATTTTCAAACTGAGAAAATTTCCCTAATGATAACTCTGAATATGAATGCCGGGAGCTTTTTCAGATGTCAAAATTCAGCAGTTTTAACTCATTTTGAGAAGTCCTGATTGGTGAAGCAGAAAATCAACCAAACTATTGTAATTTAGTGGGATCTTAAACTCAAATGAGCCATGTGTAAACAGGATTATAACACTTACATGCAGAGTTATGCAAGAATAAATAAAAATCAAACAAATCTGCTCTAATGCTTCTGAAAACCGGTTATGTTCTCTTCAGAGCGTTTCGTAGTTTTAGGTCTGGCCCATTTGTTTGTTTTAATCGGATGCAAAATCTGTGGATGAAGCTAAAAATTAGGGTGATGGCAAAGAGACGTTCAGACAACAAGGATTTAGAGTTTATCCTCAAAGATAAAGTATATAAATAAACACTTTTATATCACACAATATTCCAAATATACGTATTTTTTTAAGTTGACAGTCTGTTTACATAAATTTTTAACTCTTGGCCAAAACTGGAATCGGTGTGGCCCTACTTTCAGCAATCACTCTGTAGAAGAACTGATTGTCATGAACACAACAAAACATACATTTAACATTTATTGAAGAAGTACTCTAAAATGTTCTGAGTATGTCTACATATTTGACAGAACCAGGGTTTCTGTACATTTTACAAGATCAAGTTTGAGACTTTTTATGAAAATTATAAAAGATATTAGTTCTGTGTCACGACAAAAACTCACAAAAGAAAATCCCCACTAAATAAACCGACAGAAACTGACAATGTATATTTTTGCTTGTGTCTTAAGAAATACCTTGTGTGTTTTTAGGAATGTTTGTAAGGGATTCTTAGTGAAGTCTGGTGTGGATTCTGCTACGGTAGAGACTAACTGGGATCCTTAAACAAACAAAAACATATGTAATTGAGGCTTTTTGATGAAAATGAACAATGAAAATCATTTTAATCAAGATGTTATTTTGTGAAACTCCCTTATTTCCTGACAAAGTTCTTCAGAAAGCGCAGGACTCAAGATCATTCCTGTCTTCCTGTGAAAACTCAATGTTGGATTAAGTGAAAGTATAAATGCTTTTCATATTGAATGGTGATCTGAAGGACGTTAGGATTGACTGCGCTGTTTGTTTTATCATTCTGCGCCTGACCTCGAGGGAAAATCGCTTCATCGTATCTCTTCTGCCTTCCTATTAAAACGCCTCTAAATCTGATCGCTCTTATCGGGAAAACCGCTTGGTGTTACATCGTTTCACCGGCTGACTCTCGTAAAGCTCAACCTCCGTCAAAGACGGCCTGTAACGATTAAATTCAGATCACATAACGGGAGGCTTGCAGCTGGATCTGTTTCTTTTTATTCCCCGATAGAAGGGACTCACATCTTTTTTGAAAAAGGAGAATCAGATTTGGCTTGACAAGGTTGAATAATAATAATTATAATACATGTCCTAAAGCTCAAAACGAACAAATGAACCAAAAATTTAGTTCACGAGGGAGATAACTTCAGATGACAGGAAAGCTCTGCGAGGTATTTGCTTCTGCTCCAAATGAATCAGCTCTGAAGTTTCTAATTGCAGCTCTTGGCCGCCGTTATCCAGCATCATGTTGCAGTTTCTGGGCTGTTGCTCAGTGTTGCCTCATAAAGTGAGGAGCAGGATCTGAAGTGAACGGTGGGAGGAGAAAAGAGGCCTGGATGTGCTGGCGCTGCAGAGAACAGCAGGCATGAACTCAGGGTCGGCAGACGACCTGAATTATGAGCAAAACAGTAAAACGGGCCATAAATAAAGCAGGTGATGTAAAGCAGAGAGCTGAAAAATATACAAAAAGCTCAAAGCTGCTTCTGAGAAGCAATGAGAGAAGAAGAAAACCCAAGAAATGAGCATCGGATTAGAGTTTAAATGGTCTGCGAATCTTATGATGGAGCATCAGAAAATAAAGTCAAAATGTTACAAGAATAAAGTCGTAAAATAGTAAATCAAAATAATATGAGAATAAATCTGTAATGACACAAGAAAAAGTCATAATAATAGAAGAATAATGTTATATTGCGAGAAAAACCTCATCTTACGGGAATAACATCACACGATTATACTAATAATGTGACAAGAAAAATGTAATGTGAGAAAAAAATGGTAAAAGAATTAGTTCAAATATTACAGTAGCATGATAGTAAGTAAAAAAATACGAAAAAGGCTTTATATTGCGAGAAAATCATACGAGAATTAAGTCAAAATATTACAAAAATAAATATTACAAGGAAAATATGATTACGAGAAAAAAAGTCATAATATTGTGAGGAAAAAATAATAATATAATAAGAATAAAAGTGGACTATCATAAGTTGAAATATTTCAAGAAAAAAATCTAAATTGTGAGAAAATGAGAAAAAAAATTAGATCCAAATATTAAAAGAATAAAGTCACAATATTACATGAATAAAGTCGCATGATAGTAAGAAGAAATATAATAAGATTTACGTCATAATATTGTAAGAAAAATTAATTGTATTGTGAGAAAATAGTATGAGAATTAAGTCAAAATTTGATCCAAATTGAAAAATATTTTATTGATCCGAAAGTGAAATTAAATAAAATAACACAAGAAAAATTTCAGAACATTATGAGAACGATGTTGTACAAGAATAAAGTCGATATTTTATTACGTTTATTTTCAATATAAAGCTGAAAAAAGGAAAAAAAACAGCTAGAAATGAATCAGAGGAAAACTTTCCTCATCCTGAACCATCTGTGTTAGATATTTAGATATGTGAAAAGAAATAATAAGTCTAACATGTAACATCAGGAAACCATTTAAAAGAAGAAACACTCCAGAGTTTGGTGTTTAATATGAGAGTTGACCTCTTAAGGTTTCGCTGCCAGCTGAATATTTTTTAATTTCTGGGCAAGGTAAAAAAGAGCCGACTGAATAAAAACCCACAAAAGACAAAATGTTCTTTTGTTCGTTGGATGGACCAAAACTTGAACGTTTATTTTTCTGGTAATTATTTTCTAACTCTAATAGATGGATGTAGAAAAATCTATTTTTCATCCCAAGGCTATGCAGTTCATCTTCCTAATTGGACAGTTTTCCAAGGTGATCTACTCGTTACAGAAACAGAGACTTTCCAAAAAAGTACTTGGGTCATTTTTTTTTTAAAGGTGACACAGATGCAGGGGATAAAGGTCCTACAGAGAGCGCTCAAGGTGACATAAATTAGTTATTTCCACAATGTCAGAATCTTTGTTTAGAAACTTTTATGTCTTTTTAGATGCTCCACAGCGCTTGAAAATGTATAAAATAAAAAAATGAAGAAACTGAGCAAAAACAACCCTTGGAAGATGAAAATGAATGTTAATGCCAGTTGGAAACTGGTTTAAACTCAAAATGTCCGCCTCTCATATAAACAAACGGTTTTGTACAGACTACAAGCAGAGCAGAAAGTCTTGGTGAGTCCAGACGTAACACATGGTGCCACGAACCAGAACCATCCATCATGGCAGAAACGAGACGGCGATGCAGCCGCCAAGAGAGAGCCGGGAATTAACCAATCAGAGGCCAGCATGAGGGCTGGTTGGCAGTAACTCTCACTAAAAAATACATCACAGGATCTCGTTTTGCTTTTTCACGGACCTCTGTGACGATGAATCAAACAATAGATCTGCCTTTCATGGATAAACAGTTTTTTCCTGATGATTCAAAAGAGCACAAGCTGTTTTCTTTTCTTTCTTTTTTTTACAGTTTCACTTTTGAAGTTTTCTTCTTTTATAGACTTACATTTTAAAGATTTTCAGCTTGTTCTATTTTGGTTTCTTGTACAAACACAAACTGTGTATTTTTATATCACATGCCTGAATCTATTTGATCTCAATTTGAACCTGAAAGTCCAGATTCTTCCTGGATCAGCTAAATATTCATTTACCTTTAGTAAGATTTTTCAGCATCTTGCTAAATTATTCATATAGCACTTCTGTAGCTACTCTAACCTCAAACTTTAGAGTGAAATATTGGGGTTTTGTCTGGTTGTCCAACACAAAATAGCACATAAATGCTACTTTGTAAGAAAACTATGCAAACAAAAATCTGAAAAGTGTGGCTTGTAAGTCTTTTAGGATGTATATCCACTAGTTTTACAGAGGAGTTTTCTCTTATTTCAAGAGGATCAACCATTTCTTCATAACAAGAAGCGTTTAATTTTTCTGAATTTGCTGAATTAGAAAGAAAAATCATTATTATGTGTTAGCTGTTTTACATTCTGTTGTGTTACCACTGAAAAGGATAAAATATGTGAAATACTTAATTTCTCATTAACAGAGAGATATTCTCACAGAAGTGCTGTCTGCAGTTGCTCCTGAATTAATGTAAAAACTTCACTTCAGGAAGTGTTTTAACTAACAACATCCCTCAAAATCAACCTTGCTTATTGGCATGTTTTTTTTCTTTTCAATTTTGCTCCATTATTTTCCGCTTTTCTGTCATTATCGCATCCTTGCTTTCATAGCAAGGGTCTTACCTGTCAACCAGATCAGTAATGTTTGGTTGAGAAGTTGAAGCTGCTCCGTCATGCAGCCATTAAGGCAAAATTTATATTCCAAAACAGATCCACCTAAAGTTTACTTTTCATTCCACATCAGAATCTGTTTGGACCGTTTCTCTTTCCTGTTCTGGTGTGGTCCCACCACCTTTATTTCTATATGAACTGGCTCCACTTAAGGATGACCAGCAATGCCCTCTACTGGACGGTGGCCAAACTACAACATTAAAAGAAGCTCTTAAGTGGATGTTACTACATAATCAAATTGAACTCATTTCAATCTAATAAACTATTAATCAACAATCATAAGTGGATTAATTGTTTTCATACCCAGTTCTAACCCATCTCACTGTTGTCCTAGCTGGTCAAATACTTTATATGGGCCATTATGTTTTAATTCTTAGTTATAAAATGTCTAACATGTTGGCATGATAGACAGAAAAAGTGCTGAGGATGACAATCCCAAATTGCTGATTCTGTCTTTGTTTCTGTTTGGGCGAACCCAACAACACACAGAGGAAATCTTTGTCAGGAGGAAAACCGCTTCATGTTCTCTGCCTTTATTCCCTCCTCTCTGTTTCTCTGGTTTCTTTTCAGGTGTTAACAACCTGATTACTTTCTGCTCAGATGGTCTGGCTGCTAATTGGATTCCTGTGGTTTCAAACCGACCAATCACCACAGAGAGCCGTCAGTCAAACGAGAACACCTGAAGAGCTCTGGCCGTCTCACTGCATCCTGTTTGTGTGAGCAGCTGATGCGTTGGTCGCTAATTAGCCACCAAGAATGTTAAAGTATACTCTGTTCCGACTTGGCTGACTGCATTTTTTGGCTTATTTTTGTTATAAATAGTAATGTATTTTCTGGACTATAAGTCACTACAGAGTTAGTTGCATATGGCAAACAATTATTATGAAGAGGAAAAAACTTATATAAGTTATACACCAGTCAGACAAAGTCTGGAAAGTACTGTAAAAATATTTACAACTTTCTTTAAATAATACTTTTTTTTACTGTTTTTCTTTCATAAACTCTGTCATGTTTTTCAATTACTATTATAAAATGTAAATCAAAAATGTTATTTGCTAGGCTCCTTTTTCTGATTATCTGCCAGTCTATGTTAGCTATGCTACGTTAACTAGCATAGCTAGCATAGCATAGCTATGAAATGTAAACGTTTCTGAGAAGAAAAAAGACAGAAGGACTTTGTTGAAAAAACCTAGCAATTCACGAGACTCTAAAACTGGAAAGTATGAGGCAGCATTAATGCTAAAAGAAAGTAGAAATAATTTAATAGTGTATAAAAGTATATATTACATATTTTGCAGCATTATCTTTGGGTTTTTGTTAAGGGGGTCCCAGTCAGAAGCTAATGCTGTTTGCGGGTTTGTGACATGAAAAAGTTTGGTAATTGCTGACCTAAATAACAGATTAAAACAATAAATATCTTACCTGTTAAGCTTATATGTTAATTTATTCAATAATTGTGCAGAAAAGACAAATAAACTTTAAATTCCCAGCACTAATATCAAGTGTTTTACCTTCTCTGAGCAGCAGCTGCAGCTTCCCCCTCTCCAGCTGCAGGCTGAGCCCTGACCCTTCCTGTCCTTCGGCGTGCAGCAGCGTCCCAGAGTTCCTCAGAGTTTTGAACTTCAGGGAGATGACCTGTTTCGACCCCTGCCTCGGCACCGGACCCGGCCGGTATGTCAGGCTGCTGCCGCCGTCGAAGCTCATCACATCTGAGGCTGAAAATAAAAATAAGACAGAAGCATTTTCAGCTGTGATCCTCAGCCTTTACGCTTGCAGTGAGTTCAGCTTGTTACTGGGTTACAAATATGTTTTCTGTTTATCAAGCACTTTCTCTGTCGGAGTCCTCTGCCGGCTGGGGATTTAGACTGAGGCGAGATGAACGCTGTAGAAGGGAAAGAATGGACTGCAGTTAAAAAGAGCACCTGCTGAGCTCAGCATCAGTTTTCTCTTCAGTTGTACAACTAATTTCCCTTTCTCTTTTTTAATGAAGTTGGCAAGTCTTTGACCTCACTTAGCTTGCAGTAATGTGCTTATTGCACTGTACAGTGCATTTCCTGCTGATTACAGAGCAGCTCCGACCGCCCGACTCATCCTTTGTGTGGAGCTGAAAACGCTGTTTCCAGCTTCCTTTATGTACAACTGCACATGTTCATCTAGCTCCTAGATAATGTTTTTATGTTTTATTCAACCGCAGTAAGGCCCAAACCTGTAATTATTCAAAACAACAGACGTTTTCTAGCTGAATCTCAGTCTGTACACTGTAAAAACACAAAATCTTGGCAAGAATCTTTGGTCTTGGTTTTAGTACACTTGAAATAAGACAAAACTAACTTACAAGCAACATTTCAGCTAAATATGGGTGCTTGTTTGAAGTCAATAATTAATTAATTGATATTGATGAAAAGTCCCTGTTCCAATGGCAGATTATTTCATTTATTACATGGGAAAAATGTCTTGTTATACATGAAATAATCTGCCAGTGGAACTAGTAATTTTTCTTTTACTAATCTTAAGGTATTATTGACCTAAACTGCAAAACCTCCAAATCTGACCAAGTATTTATCATCTAGATTCTTGTGTAAACATATCAGTACGTTTGAATAAGACAAGCATGCCTGTCTTATTCAAGTAATTTCAAGTAACTCAGGAGCTTCTTGAAATCAATAATTCCTTAATATTGATGAAAAAGTTCGAGGTCCATCAACGGTCACTGCGCCGTTACCTAGCAACGACAGCCAAGCCCAGCCCGTTACCTAGCAACCTCTAGTTCCATTGGAAAGTTACTTCACATGTAACATGGAAAAATGTTTCATAATAGATGAGATAATCTGTTCGTGGAACCGGTAAATATTTTAAATTAATCTTAAGAAATTATTTACTTGCACTGCAAAAACCAAATTTTTGTGTCATTTCTCGTACAAAGACCTTAGCACATTTGAAATAAGAGAAAAGTAACTGACAAGCAAAACAGCAACATAATAAGTATTCGCTTATTATTAAGAGAATAATAAGCGAATGTTTCTGTTCACACAGAAATCTCATTGAGGTCACATTTAATTATCAAAAAGGAAAATAAAAAAAAACTGAACTGAGCAAAAATTTTATCTATAGTGGATGAATATTTTTATCAGAGTATATTCATAAAATAAATAAAAAATTAAGCAGTAGGTCTAAGAAAAGATTAAAAAGACTCCTTCAGCATTGTACTACCTACATGCAAACATTAGAAACATTCCAAAATTTTATATAAATGAAATGTAGTTACTTTTAGCCCTTTTTAAAATATTTTTTAACACCTTCTAGGAGAAACAAAGCATGCATCTGCAGATAAATACTGCAGCTTTCCAGTGAAATTCACCAGGCAGCGCTACAGTGTCAGCATGAAGTCTCACTCTCCCCCCCTGCAGGTGCAATTCTCTCCGCCGTTCAGCGGGTGACAGAGAGGAACATCACCTCGAGTTGAGTGCTTGGCAGCAGACATAAACCTGGGGCTTTTACTACAAAGCAGGATTAAAGGCTCAGTGAAGTAACTTCATGTTCAGCACCGGGTTGTAGTGTCATAAAAGCTGGTTTCCCTCATACTTCTGTTCAAATCGAACCTTAGGGGGGTAAACTGCTCCTGTTTGACTCATAATTTATACAAAATGGTAAAAACCTTCAGAAATACTCATTTAACATGCATATGAATAACAATAAAACCTGATATGTGCCATTTTTTAAATAAATGTATCTGCATGTGCATGTAGTGAAGATTTTTTTGCAGAAAGCCCAACAGGAATAAACTGACTAAAAAGAGATGCTAATTCTGATCACTGATCTGCTGAATGTTGTGGTAACTGAAGTCGAGATGGTTTGAGACTCACTGTAAGGACATCCGTAGGCCTCCAGGCGCAGTCCGATCCGCCCGGCGGGATTCCAGTCCAGGGGAATGAGGCGCAGGAAGCGAGCGACTGCAGGCTGCTGCAGCTTGTACTGAACCACGCTGTCTGCGTTAGAGTTACCTGGAAAAGACTGGAAACCCACACACGTGTACAGACACATTAAATATTTCTGTAACAAAAACTACATCATTAAATAAGCTTCAAATATGACTCCTGTTAATATTAAACACTGTATCACTTTGAGATGAGTTCCTTCTCTCAGAGATCTGAGTCAAATGGTTAAATTCCGTGATTAGGATGAAGAGGTGTGGAAACAATCCATTTGTTATATTCAGGTGTGTTGGAGAAACGTTGCAGACATGAGAAAAATTAAATGAAAAAATTGCTCTTCTTGTGAAATATAACTTAAATAATCATTTATTTGAAAGATATTTGCATATTTTGCTCAAACCCAACAAACTAACAAAACTAAAGATCTTAATTTCTGACTTTTTTATGGCTACCTTTCCTTTGAAGGGGACCTATAGTGTGAAATTCACATGTCGGATGTTTTTTACTTCCATTTAGATTTCTATTGATTGTAAAAACAGTAAAATCGCTTAAGAAAGATGTTTTTTTTAACAATAAGTTCATGTAGTTGGGTGTCTGGAAAGTAAGTCACTTCAAAAACCTATTGATTGTTAGGTAACTGCACCGTTACCTAGCAACCCAAGCGGAGTTCTGCCCATTTCATGGCAACCAAGCTGAGCTTCAGCACGTTTGGCCGGTTGGTTTTACTGCTGTATAATGGCTCCTGGAAAATTCATGTGTTATGTTGCAGAAACCACTTGCTGCATTTTTGCTGGTTGTGCAGGAGCCTCAACTTCTGCTTTTCAAATTTGCTTGGTTATATAATTGTGCTTCTGTTTGCAGTTATTTTCATGTGTGAGTGTAAACGTTGATTTGTGGGGGCGTGGCCAGCAGCAGCTTATTTGAATTTAAAGTGACAAGACGTCTTAAATCAGCTCAAAATAGTCAGAACTGACCAGCGTAAAATCTCTCTACCTCAGAATAATTTTATGCAAAAAATGTACAGTACATGTTTTGTAAAAACCTATAGACCTACCATGTTCAACGACACATAAGATTTCACATTGCTTAACTGCTAACATAATGCTTGTAAACACAAAGAATTATGAGCAAAAGTTAGAAACTGGTCTCTGAAATGACGAGCAGATTGTCTGACGGATTGCTTTCTGTCTCTTTCTTTGCTCATTCAGTCTCCTCCATCTGGCAATCTGTCCTAATTGCTCGACTCCCTTGAGACTGACATGCAGGTTAACTATCTCCCCCACTGCTGAACACAAGCCTAAACACATAATTAACTCATTTATTCCCCTCATAATAATGACAGCAGAGTTGATTTGTCTGATAATGAAAAGAATTTTACTGTGATAGCAAATTAGTTTTTAGTTACTTCAAATCAGTTTGAGACTCAATCGACTGTTTTTTAAAACACCAAATAAATTCATTTGAGCCCCAAAAAAATCAAACTAATTTATCATTTTACCCTGACAGTGATTTAGAAAGTTTGAAAAGTGGAACTGAAGCACAATTTTTTTTAAGGGTGAAATGTTTTATTTCTTCACTTTCTTGTGTTTAATCAACTCTTGCACAATATACAGACTGACAAAAAATGTCCAACGTCATAACTGTGACCGTGGTGCAACATTAAGTAGGTTAGTTTATTTCATGCATATGACCAGATAAAAGGACTTTCACAGACCTTTGGATGTTCAATGTTCAATGTTCAATGCACAAAATTCATACAAATATCAGTGGATAAAATGCGTCCTTAGACAGAACTCCAATATTTATAATTGGAATAAATAAGATCTGATTGAATTTGCTGCATATTTTGGTTGCAGCTAATTATATAAAAACTAAATTTTATGTACAAGAATAAAAACATATACTTGCTACCTTCATATGTTTTTATATGAGAAAAACATCAGATTTCTGTCTTCAGTGCTTGAAACCATTAAGTCTTGTTTTTTAAAGCCACACTGCAAAAAAGGTTCGAATCTGTAGTGCAAACATCTGAAACTAATTCATACAAACATGTCACATAAAGCTAGCACCAATTTAGAGCTGATTCAGAGATTAGTTATTTTTACAATGCAAAAAAACAAAATTTTACCAAGTATTTTTATCTACTATTAATAAAATACACTTGAAATAAGACAAAACTGACTTACAAATAATTAATCAGCAAAGTATAGGCACTTGTTTTAACTCAATAATTCCTTATTATTGATAAACAGACTGTAAGTGAATCAATCTGCTAATGGAACCAGACTTTTTCTACAATATTAAGGAATTATTGACTTAAAACAACTATACTGAGCTGAAAAAGTTACTTTATTTTAGTTTTATCTTATTTTAAGTGTACTATGATATTTGCACTAGAAACTGGACAAGAATATTTGTGTTTTTGCAGTGCAGATGGTGACTGGACCTGAGCCAACCAGCAGGCTGCAGAAATATATTGGTGAAAAGATGTCACAAAATAAACTAAAACAGAACATCACGTTAAGAAAATAGATGGAAATGAACTGTCGAGAAATTCAATTTTCAAAGGAAGTGATGAAGGAAATTTGAGAAAGAGGGGAGAAGTAAAACAATCAGGACTCCGCTCTCACATCCTGAGCCCTCCAGGAGGAAAGAAACAAACAGATAAAGAGGAACAACAATAAAGGAAAGATGGATTGCAGCATTTCCAAACACCAACAGGCTTCCAAGGAAGGAAGAGGAGGGAAGAAGACATCCTCTAACACAGAGGAAAACAACATATTGCCTCCTCTGGTCCACATCCCACCATTCTGAGATCTGAAGCCCAGTAGGTAATGTGTTGTGCTTGATCCAGCGGCTCTGAAATGATTTTTCCCCCTCTGACAGACTCCCTAAGCTGACTCCTTAAGAGAAGTTCAGAGACACTTTGAAATGCGGCTGGGCTGCTGCAGAATTTATGTATAGTGCCAGATCAACACGTTTAAAGCTGGATCCCCAGCGCTGAGATTAGCCGGATTCCCTCCACACGGGAAATTGCCTCGGCTGGGCTTCTAATCAGAAAACTCCTCTGTGCAGCAGTGTGACAAATGTGGCTTCAACCTGGGTTAATGTTCAGAGTGTGTGTGGGTGTGTATGTGTGTGTGTGTGTTTTTTTTTTTTTTTGGGAGGGGGGGTAAAAATGTAAGTTTGTTGCATTATTTGGAGTTTCTGCAGAAAACAAGACTCAGAACTCAACAAATCTGAGGCAGCTCACTGGGCTGATGGATGCACTGCTGTGTTTTGCTACGACATCGAAGCTCGTTGGTATTCTTGGACGATAAACAGCAGCAACGCTGAAGCAAGACAAGCATGACAGACGCGCCCACAAAACACAAATAAGGAGTAATGTGGCGATAAGAAGGCAGAAACTTCACAATCTGTGACAGGACGGAAACAATTAATCGGATTAATCGCTTATTTAAATGATCATTAAATTTAAGTTAACGATTAATTGTTAACTGGAGTACACAAACTCAAAAAAGGCCATTTACTGAAAGAACAACATACACAGAGCAGTAATTAAGCCAAACTCTACAAAATATTTTTATATATTACATATAAAATAATAAAAAAAAAACTTTGTAAATCTTTTCTACCCAGAACTCCTTAAGTGGAAGAACTTTACCTTCACCTGGTGCAAAATCTGTGAAAAAAATCTTCTATTAAACACATTTAGCTATCGAATTAGTAATCCAAAAATATTAGCACTGAAACAACTAATCAGATTAATTGTGATTAATTGATTACTGAAATAATAATCAAATAATTTCGTAGTCATTAACTGGTTAAGACTTTGTAAGAAAAACTAATATTAAGCACATTTTACTACTCAGTTACTAATATCAACAGATCAGTTCTGTTAATGTAAAATCAAGTAGAAAGTGATGAACGTTTCTCTTGTTGTTATTAGAAGTAATTCTTTATCCACAAATGCATCACTGGGATGGTACTGTTCCTTTTTATGCAAAAAATTTATTATTTGTTTATTTGTATTTTTTCATGTATTTCTAATACTGTATACAAAACAATTAAGCAATAAAATAAAAAAATCTGCTGAAATGACATGTTATCAGATCAACTGATTAATAATTAGAATAACTGCTATTATTCTAAGGAGTAATACCAATTAATGGTGTAGAGATGTGCAAGAACAGCTCCAAAAGTTAGAATACCCAGGAGGATGAGTATTCCTGTTTGTTTATGCCTGGCTGGGTTGTTTCCACTGAGCCATTCCACTTGATTTATTGTGCATATGAACTTCTCTCTGCGTCTGCATTTGGGTCCTCAAATCACGTCCTTATAACAATAGGAACATTTGCATGTAATTAAGCTTAGTAAGGATTAGCATGGAGCACAACCTGAACTTGAGGAACAGAAAAAGAATTTGAATTGCTATTGGAAAAGCTTTAATAAGCTCTTTTGTACATCAGCAGCATCCTGTCACTGGACTGACCTTTGAAGAAATTAAAAGGCCAAAGGGATACAATGCTGCTAATTCACATTTTGACTTAAAACCAACTCATAAGATCTAAAAGATCCATTCTATAATGATAACAACCAGTGCAAAGAAGCTAAGATAGATGAGCCGTAGTCCTTATTAAGAAAACATGAGCTGGCTTCACTGTCACAGTCTGGATTAAATAGTAAATTAAAAGGAACAAGTTTTGACTATTGAGAATATCTCAATGCCAAAATAAAATTCAAAATGACTCCAAAGAATAATTTCTGAACATTTCCAAATTGGCCAAGTTCACCACACAACAAAGAGGAAAAGTCATAAAGCTTTAAAGTACGACTCTTTCACTGCTCTTTGACTTGAAAAAAGTTTTAGACATTAATGCCTTTTAAATACCACAGCGTAGCAAAGGCCTTTCAGACTTTGGTGTAGAAGTGCACTTCTTGCCGGTTTCTGGTAGATCAATAAGTTTTAAAACAACCTAACCTGCTGATTCAGATTTTGGAAAATACAAAACTTTTTTTTGTCTGAAAAGTCACTAAATATAGCAATAAAGTCATCAAGTTGGCAACAGTTGGGAGACTATTGTTAATGTGATGGATAAGACTGATTTCTCATGTGAATACTTTATGAGAGGAGGATAGATTTAGGCACCAGGAATTGAAAGATTATGCTTGTGGAGCGCATGATCCAAATAGAGTCTTGTAGGGGAAAAATAAAAGTGCAAGACCAAGAATTGACCCTTGCAGGACTCCACTTGTTACGGAAACAGAAAAAGGACATCAGAATCAAGAGATAGCAATATAATTTAGCCATGCAGTAGGTATTTTAAAATAGTTTAAAAAGTGAGATGCATCCTGGACAGGTTGCCAGATCAGTGCCTGGCAACACACAACAACACACACACTCACACCAATTTAGATTACCAACCAATTAGCTAAACAGTTGTGCTTTTTCACAAGGGGAACACACAACGTCCATGCACAAACCCCAGGCTGGGATTTGAACGCACAACCTTTTTGATGCAAGGCAACATTGCTACCAACTGCTCCACTGTGCAGCCCTGATTTTAATAAGCATTTTCCTGACAAATAGCTACATTTGTATATGTAACAGCTTGTCTATTAGCTGTTACATCTCCTCTCAGTTCATGTCTTATCTGTTTACCTCTGTGTGTTTATGTTCACTCTGTCTTCACAAAATCAGAAGGGAAAATGTGAAGCTGTGATCTGATGCTTTGGCAAAATCGTCTCGAACTTAAGACGCCAGCTAAACCCTCGACAAAAATGACAGAGAGCAACAAACAAGACGTAAAAAAAGGAACAAATTGTCCCACTTGACTGCGTCTGAGTTTGTTGTGTTCAGCCAAATGGTTTGTCAGCAGAGCTCCAACACCCGCTGACACATTACAAATGAAAAGATAAACTCCTGATGACTGAGTTTATCTTTATGCATAGCACAGCAGACGCCAGAAAGGAAATGGAGTCTGTAAGAATGCAAAGCTATAAAAATAAAATCATGTCTCTTGATTGCATTCATAGTTTTGAATTAATAAAAGAATAAACCAACCCCTATGCTGTCCTCCTGTCTGTACTGCTTCCAGTTATGTCCCGTGTCGCTGAACATCAGTTGGTAAGACGTCAGCCAATCAGAGCTGCCGTAGCGGCCCTGTGTGGCAACAGCTGTGATCTTGGTTCGCTCACCCAAGTCGACCTCCAGCCACTGATACCTGTCCGAACTAAGAGGAGACCAGCCTCCAGCGCCTGCAGAGAAGGGGAGAAAATAGCAGGAGACGTGTGATTTATTAGGTTTATCTGCGCAGGAGGACATGAAATATGTTCGTGTAAAAAACTAAAATAATAAATCACCTGGCGCAGCCTCTCAGCTAAATTCAAACTCCTACACTACAACCAGAACAATGAAAATCGATAAAAACTTCAGTGAAAACCTTAAAATTCATTTTGTGTCTATAACAAACAATAAACTGTGCTTTAAAACCACAACACCAACTGGAATTTGTTCCATTTTGACTAGTTATCAAAATGGAACTCTGGAATAAGAGTGTGAATTATTGAAATGTGAAAAGATTTGCAGAAGTTTTGAACCAATTTCTCCCAGCAAGCTGCTGAAAAAGCATCAATAAAACCAGTATAATATTGTACGAAAGTTGAAAGAAAGTTATGTTTTTAGATTCTTGTTTTATTTTAGCTAAAATGCTGGAGTCATGCTAACATGCTAGTTAGCATGCTCCTAGTTAGCACAAAATATGTTTATGTAAAAAAACCCTAAAATAATAAGTCATGAGACTCAGCTTCTCAGCTAAATTCAAACTCCTACATTGCAACCAAAACAATGAAAATTTATAAAAACTTCAGTGAAGACCTTAAAATTAATTTAATGTCTGTAACAAGTCATAAGTAAAACACAACCCCAGCTGGAATTTGTTCCTTTTGATCGCTGCGGTTATGCTAACGGGTTAAGTATATGACTAGTTAGTATTTTACCCTATCCTGAAACACAATATAAAATATGTCAGTAATACTAAACACACACCAAAAAATAAACAAAATGAAAAAACGTGATAAGCCCCCTCTCTTAAACAAATTTATCTGGTAGATGATAGCAATTGGATAATGAATGCGTAATTATTCTAACTTTTAACTTGTTCCCTTGTTTATTTTTTTTAACAATAAACAAAAGTTTTAACGTACTGATCATTCTTTTTTTCAGTGGTTCTAATTTTCTTCTCAGAGAAAACTTAGAGAACTATTGATCAAAATCAATTTAAAAAATTAAAAGAAACAACACAATGAATAACTTAAGCCATTTGTATAAACATCTGCATGAAAAATGTAATTTTTAAGAATGTACGTCAAAGCATTTTTCTTGCTGAGTGTCCAGAAATCTTTTGTTTTGCTGTTTTGTGAACTACAATAACAAATTAATTCTTAATTTGGTACCATATAAAAATAATTAACACATTTTAAAGCAGTACAGATGTGCGAATTTGCCCTCCTTTGTCCAGTAATTAAAAGAAAATTATAAACAATTTGATATATTTGTTTCCAAACTTCTTCAGTCTAGAAGCAGTGAACAAGAACAATCAGGTTGTATGAAGATTAATAGCTAAGCAAAACATTTTGTTAACTTATAAACTGAGTGGAAATGTACAAGAAGCATCAAGATGAAGGAACTGATGTAGATCCATTTCACCAACACACTGACAGTGACCTGAAAACCTTACAGCTTGCAGAAGCGAGGTGATTTAATTTCTCATAAAAATCAATGAGAAGCATTGATTAGTTTTACAGTACCTCCTAATGTGTGTATCCTTCCTCATGTTGAATGTCATCAATAAAGAAGCTGTGCTGCGATTCATGCTGGATTTTCCAGGATGAGAAGTTTTCCCACACAAATAAAAACCGAGATAAAAGTGTGAATTATTGAAATGTGAGAAGATTTGCAGGAGTTTTGAACCAATTTCTCCCAGCGAGCTGCTGAAAAAGCAGCAATAAAACCAGATAAGCATGAATAAAACAGGATGCAGGTTGGTTCAGCTAAGGGTGACTGAGCATGTTTGCTGCAGGACAGTAAAGTCTAAAAAATAAAAACAAAAACAGTTGGTTTGTTGTCATTTAATATTATTACCTTTATTAGCAGATTGTAATTCCTTTTTTATTAACATTATTATCATTACAGGGTACACTTTGGGAAGGAGTTGTTATTCACAACTGCTGTTACTATTATTATTATTATTGTTATTATTATGGGTCAGTAGATTTAGAGTTAATTTGCAATAATTTTGTTTATGTAATCTCATTTATTTGTTTGTTCCTGAGGGCAGTTTATTATACAGACATATAAATATCACAGCATGGTTTTAATTACAAGTTTATATTACTGAGTGATATATCTTATTAAATTGAAATAGGATTAAAAAAGTGTTCACTTCTTAGCTTCATTGTTTTTTTTCAAACAGAAAAGCAGTGGTAATCTAATTATTTTTTTCCTGATTATGTATTCACTTTTTATCCTAATGATTACTTGTTTTCTTGCTTTTAAAAACCTGTTGGATATTTAAAAAAATCTAAATGCAAAATGTGTGCGCGTGCGTGGAAAATATTTAGTCGGGCCAAAACGATGGCACACAGAGCTTAAACACCAGATGGACAGATTTTGCAGACCAGAAACCCACTGAGCCCATGCACGCACATCCACACACACACTCACGCACACACACATGCAGGCTCATAAAACGAGCGGCAGAAAGCTGTACAGAGCACAAACACACTCAGAGGGACTTCTTTCGCTTTTTGCACCTTGGAGCCAGTTTTCTGACAACCTGCTGCTCTTTACCTGCAAGAACATGATAAAAAAAATCCCTCAAAAAGTGGTAAAATAGATGAAAAACTATATATTTCTTTATTTATATTGAAACAATATTTGGCAGCTTGATAGGAATATCTATACCAACGTATGAGTCTACATTTATGTACCCAGATGGCCACAAACCAACTGCTGTGCCTGAAATAATCATCTTTAACTCTTTTGAGGACTGGAGGCAATGCACTGGCTATAAACCCGTTTTAGTGACAACATGTTTTCAGATAATTTAACACATTATCATTACATTGCTCATAAGAAACATCATAAATCCTAAACAGCCAAATATGATATATTTTAAATAGATTTTTAGTATTGATATGCATGATCAAGTTCTTCCCATTTAAATAGCAACCCAATCGAAGCTCCAGCACGTTTTTTCAGCTTGTTTTACTGCTGTCTGCGCTGTACAATGGCTGCTGGAACAGACAAGTGTGTTGTTGCTAACTTAATGCATTCTTGTTGGTTGTGCAAAGTCTCTACTAATGCTTTTCAAAGCTTTAAAGTTGCATAATTGCACATCTGTTTGTGCAATTAGTGTGACTGTAAACATTGAGTTAAGGGGGGCGTGGCCAGCAGCAGCTTATTTGGATTTAAAGGTACAAGACGCCCTGAAGCACCTCAGAATAGACAGAACTGACCAGAGTAAAACCATGTATCTAAGAATGATTTTGTGCAAAAAACTCATAATATGTTTGTTAATGTTTTGCACAGTCTGCAGACCTATCCTGATCTGTTCAAGAAAGCATAATAGGTCTATAACAGACAGGACAGACTGAGTAACGCATACTGGTTGTTTTTGTTTATTTATTGCTAAATCTGTATTTGCTGATGTGTTTGCTGATACAGAAACTCTCCCAGCTTGTGTGCCATGTAAGGCAGCAACAGGTTGAACTGCTGATGTTTCTGCCAGTGAGACATAACTGTGATCGCTGTGTGACAGGCAGAGAACAAAAAGCAGTGAAAATGAATCGGCGTCGGTCGGGTAGCCGATCTCTAAAGAGCTAAAGGCCAGGGCTAATAACCACTTGACTAAAAGACGTGTTCGGTGGCAGCAGAGAAGAAAAGGGCAGACACTCTGACCTTTCCACATAGCGATTAGACTGTAGAGGAAAGGAGAAGGAGATTAAAGAAAAACAACTTGGGGAATGAGAGGCGTACAGAGACTCTGTGTCCTCGCCGTCAGAATAACTGCGACTAATATAATGGAGGTGAACCTCCGGTGGACGGTCTGAACACTTCAAGTCACAGCTGTCGCTTTAAATCAGAGAGATATCTTTGGCTCCTTTCTCCCATGTGTCTGTCAAGGTGGCAGATGCAACCACCCACAGCTGAAAGTGAAGATTAATGGAGGTCAGGACTGTGACATCACCACTCCGAGGGCCGAACTGCAGCCTGAAAAATCCTGCAGCCTCAAACTCAATAGTTTCAATTCAGCGGCTAATTCAGTTTTTAGAGTATCAAACCGGTTCAAACTTCAACAGTTTTTTTCTTCAGGATGTTTCACTGGCAGCCTGTGAGAAGAATGTTAATCTTTAAACTGGTTCTAGGATTTAAAACTACATTCTGCATTTTTCCAGTGTAGAGCATTGAGCTACAATGTTGCTATGACAACGTCAAGAGAGCTGGTGATACGTGAAATCTGGAAATCCATCCATCCATCCATCCATCCATCCATCCATCCATCCATCCATCCATCCATCCATCCATCCATCCATCCATCCATCCATCCATCATTCCATTGTTTATTTTGTATATATCAATAACAGTATTTATTTTCATTTGAATGGAACAGTTGTCAATTCAGTAACTATGACAAACTGCAAACATTCAGCTTTAGATGAATTGAAACTCTTTATTCTGCCTCGTTATTGTAAACATGTGAAATTGATGCAGATATATTTTACAGATATGAAACATTAATCAAGCTGCACAATGAGCCGTCGTGGAGGTCAGAACGGATAACTGAATATGAACGTCAACAACCGATTCGTCAGCTGCTCCTACACAGGCTTCAATTAAACTTTAATTCAGCCTTCAAATCTCTGAGGGAAGAAAGATTACTCTGGCGCAGCAATTCTTTTCAAGTCACATTTCAGCATAATTGTAGCAGAGTCACTGATAACTGTCAGCTTTGCCTACAGAAGAAAGAAAATGTTTAAACGTGAAGAGTGCTATTAACATTCGGCAAGAGGACAGCGGCGGCTAAATTAGTTCCTGGTAAAGAAAATGAAACTTAGCGTAGAAGGAGCAGAAGATTGACACGAACATTTTGGGCCCAACAAAAGGAGAAGGAGAGGCGAGATAAAAGGATAAAAATAAAAAAATAAAAACAGGAGATGAGGTAAAGCTGTGGGATCATGTCTTAATGTCTTGGGCAGTTTGGTTTAAATGGGTAAATCTTTTAGAGATATCATATTCAGGTGTCATGAACACAGAGTTTGTGCACTTTTCTCACAGTAAAATTCACCACTTTTCAAGCATTTTCAAGGTAAGTTTTCAAACTTTCCCAGCACCACACTGTAAAAAAAAGAAAAGAAAACAATGTCTCTAATTTACGGTAAAATACCAGAAGCTGTGGTTGCCTTTTTGTTTAGTTTTTTTACAGTGCACACTTTGGAGTTATAGACAATATAAATGAACTAACAAAATAGCTTTAATTCACTATTCATATATGATAACATTTATTACTGTTGTTAATCACATATTGTGACAGTTTTCTACATATAAGAGACAGAGTAAACGAAAATATAACAAAATTATATGTATTGAAATGACGCACACACACACCTTGTGTGATTGACGGAGGACAAAACGATATTCTAGAGTTAGTTTGCATTTTATTACAAAACTATGCAGATTGGATATTAAGAACTTCTTGGGACTTTATATAGAAATCAAACACCTGATTGAAATTCAAGCATTTCTAAGGATTTCAAACACCAGTACTAACTCTGATAACAAAACTCTTCTAATGTTTATAGCCTTAGTGAACTCAGACGGCGTTCCTCAGAGAACAACTGGTGAAATCTGAGCGTTGACAGAAACAGCAGCAGCAGCAGGAGGAAATGGAAATAAAAAGAGAGAAATTCATCTATTCATCAGCTTCCTCAACAAACAGCAGGGTTTGCTCCCTGGGATCCTGCATCAGTAACTTTCTGATCTGCTGACTATAAATCCGAAGACCCAGATTCAGATCCAGCTAGACGTCCTGGAGATCCTCCATCTGTTGGATGTTACAGCTCACAGACACGTTTCAGGTACAATTCGCATGTTTTCTGGGTATTACCTGTCTTTGGTAAGTACAACCTTTAAATATGACTGTTTTATACTCTGCTGTTTGTTGTAATTCTTAACATTTTGAAATACTTTGTACTTTCTGTAAAACTACTGAGAAAATGTATTGAAATAAACTTTAGATGGGTAAAAATAAACCCCTAAGTAACGAAAATGTAAACATAGGTAAATATACAGATTTACAGATAGATATATGTATAAAGATGAATAGACAGACAGACAGACGCCATTGATGTCAGCTCCATGTGGCTGGCAAAGAGCGATACAATCTGTGGCCTTCGAGCATATATTATTGGAATTGGTTGAATGGATCTAAACTGTAATTGTACATCTATTGTGCTTGAGATGACATTTGCTGTCAATTAAAGCTGAACTGAATTGAATTGATTTGAACTTTAGCGACCCAGTCCGTAGGTGTATGAATCTTTTCAGATGTAGGACATTTTTGACCAGTCTTGGTTAATCAAAGACGAGAAAATGTCAGCTTCATTATAGCAATAGGCTTTAAAGCAGCAAGTGTCAAGAAAGGGCAACTACAAAAATGAGGTTTCCAGGCTAAGAAAGAACAGGAAGGACCGCTGTGACCTTATTTAATTTACTGCTAACAAAAGCTGGAGATTTAAACTGAAATTGAAAGTTGTTTAATGCTCAGTAAAACACAAAACTATTCAAAGTTAAATGGTTCAAAGATATCAGGTTGATAGTTTCTGCCACTTAGAGGCCAAAGTTTTAAAAAAGCTTGAAATGGTGTCAGCTTTCTTCATGTTCACCAGGTTTTTGTGTCCCGTGTGGTGGGACTGGTTCTGATCCAGGATAAACCTGTCTTTCCTTCCCAGCTGGTTGTGGGTTTTGATGTCAGGATGATGCTGTGAAACAAAATCCTTATTTTGTCAAAGCCGCATTCCCACTCCCAGTCGGGATTTCATGCTGGACGGGCAAATACTATCCACATTTATCCTCCTTATATGAGCCTTCAATGCAGACAGCAGCAACAGTGTTCGGTTTCCTTTCATGTTATTTTAAAACTCACCTTTCAACTTTTATAAACTCAACAAGATTCTCCTTGATTATGATTAACTGGAGAGGTTTTCTTATGATCCTTTGGTCATGTCTTTGTTTTTTTATATCTTGACATATTTAACGATTTATTCTGTTAGAATTTTATTTATTTATTTCCCCTTTTATTCTCTTGCTTGTTTAATTTTTTACCTTACCATCCCAACTGTTCAATATTTCTTCATTTGTCCCAACCTGCTCCTTCACATGTAGCCAGATATCTGAGAAACCAATAAATTTTTATATATATATAATATATATAATTATATATATTATATATATATATATTCTATATAATATCACTAAAAAAGATTATTTATTAAAACCAAAATTTAGGGTCCTGTGTAATAGTCTGTACAACAAATAATGTGCCAATATATCCACATACGTTCCTTGACATTATTCTCAATCAACCCCAACCCTTTGAGGCCATTTTCAAGTAATATAATGGCAATGGTATAATAATGCAATTCTAAAAGATCAAAAAACTTTAAAAACCAATGGATATTTAACACTGTAATTGGAAGACATTTTAAATATCCAAAATAAATGAACAAAACAACCAAAACAACCAAAAAGTACAAGTAATTATGAAGTCTCTGTAAACAAAATTGTCTCTCAAAAAAGGGTTTAGTTGAGACCAAAGCACCAGACTGAACATTTCTGTTATACAGTGGTTGATAGAAAGAGATAGAAACTCGAGAAACTCATTATGGAAGTAGAAATGATTGAGCATGTTTTAATTTATCATGCGATAAATTGAGTTATTGCTTGCTGCGATAGGCTTAGTAAAAGCTTTTCTGAAGCAAATCCCACATGCACGATATTAATATTTGTGCGATGTTGTGGAGAAATTGTGTATTTATAAAGTTCTCCACTGGCCATTACAACCTAGCATTGATCTCTGCAGGGGGGTTTTTTATTGGAGATTTTGTTGGTTTTAATGAACTTTCATCATGTTCATTCCCAACTCCAGTCTGCATTTTGGTCCAACCACAAAACCAAACTTCATGACAGGTTTCCATTTAGAAAGAGCAGAATTTCAGTAGGAGACAGATAGATCGGTCCTAATGCCTCCACAGTGTTGTCTCTATTAGTTACATGCTCTCCACTTCTACACATTTCCTCTCAGAAACACAACAATGCGTCAGACTCTAATACTCAAAGCAATTACAGTGCTTTCAGCTTTCAGCCCACTTAGAAACACACACCAGGCACACACTCAGGCAGACATGCATCAAGCGACTGTTGGTGCTCACCGTCTCTCCGGTTGAGCTTGGCGAAACCCGGTGCATGGCTGCTGGACAGCTGGGAGGAGCTCCTGAAGGATGACGGTGGCAGATTGGAAACCAGCGCGCTGTCACACACCTCTGCAAAACAAGAAGGATGAAGCAGAGACTGTTGCAAAAATAACTGCAGGTGTTTCTCATGTAATCCTTATACAAAGAGCTTGTTTAAAGCCTTCACGGATTCCATACGGGTGATGTCAAAAGTTAGTTCATTTGTTCATTAAACTAGGAGTTTTGCAGAGCAATATTCAAACTGGTTAACCCATGCTTGAAACTGAAGAGTAGAAATTATGAAAAACCTTTTTCCAGACATCAACACTTCAAAATACCTTCTGTTACTTCAGGTGTAAATATAAACTAATGATCCAATAAGGGATTAAAGTTAGTGATGAATGAGTTAATCTAAAGTTGATTGAGCTTATAAATCAAGTAGCGATTCATTGATAAGTGGAGATTTTCTAAAAATCTGAGCTTCCCCAAATGAGCGCTATCAAGAGGAAACTTAAAGGGTTAACTGAGTGTTTATATTTCAAAACAAAACCACATCACCTACTGGATTTGTTTGGACCGTTTCTCTTTCCAGTTCTGGCATTGCACCGCCATTATTATTTCTGTACTAACTGGCTCTGCGTAAAGATCACCAGCGTCGCCCTCTGCTGGATGGTTGCCACACCACAACATAACAATAAGGTCTCAGTTGATGTTATTTGTAAACTGAACTGACCTAATTTTTCCTCAGGCTTCCTCTTAATGGGAAATGTCTAAGACAGGCATCCTTATCAAGTGCCTGAACTTCCCCAGAGCTTTCCCTGAAGAGCAAAACCCTCTCTCCCTACCTCCAAAGGTGAATTCAAATGTATCAATATTTCAATCTAAGTCCAATTCTCAGAAGTCAATGACAATTTCAGTTTCCAGAAGCCCTTTTAAACAACCCAGAATATGAGTTTTGGTTAATGCCAGCTAAGTGAAAACAATCCCTGTTGTTTCTCTTAGCAGGAATATAAACAGTCCCATTGTTCAAAGTCATGAAAGTGAAGACGTCGCAAAATGTGACACAGCTGGAGATGGATTATGGTCTTTTTCCCAGCCGAGGAGAAAGACAGTTAAGTTGTTAAACGCAGCATGATGGGAGCTCACTGGTGCTGAGAAGTCAGACACGTTTATCTCCAAACCATCAGCTTTTTAAATGAAAATAGTTTTATCCAAATAGGTTTAGGTTTAATCTGTTTCTCAACCTTTACTCCTTGAAAATAAGGCAATATAAAGGGAGAGAGGAGAGAGGATTTTCAGGAGTGTCCAGTTACAAAAGCATAAAGGAATATATGGAAAACCAGGACTGCCAAAGTTGGAAGTAAATGTTAAAATATAGAAATTGCTAGGTACAAAAATCACTTTGCTAACAATTATAACAAAGGACAATTTAGTGAGTAAAATGTAATAAAAATTGACTCATTAAATCTTTTTGAATATAAAACTTAAAATATAAGCATGTTATTCCTTTACTCTTGTATTATTTTTTTGTAATGAATTATTGCATTCAGTGTTTTTTATTAGTGGAGAAAATGAATCATTTAATGATAAAAAAAAACAATAAAAACAAAGGCCAGATAAAAAAATAAGAGAATGACACTGATGTAAATTATGACAGTTTGAAATTAAAAGTAGAAAATGTTTTTGCCATCTTTTTTCACTTGCTGCCACAGAACGTGTTTCATTGAGTCGTTTAAGCATTTTTCTAGATTTTGTCAGCAGAAAAAAATCTGTTCTGTTGGATTGTGCTTTGTCTGTTTTTGTGTTTGATTGGATCAAAGATAGAATGTGTGAAAGGCGACCTTCAGCACCATGAATATTTATTTTTGCTAACCTTAAGCTACATTCAAAAGAACAATGCCTCACTATTGATATAACTGCTAATTAACATGACTCACCCTGCAGAGCAAATTGGGTTCACAACTCTGACAACAAAGCTTCAGGGTTTGATAACTCTGTCAACAAGCATTAGTACATCTTTTTGATAATCCCTGCCGCCTGATAATTTGGAAAACTAAAGCATAATATCACACCAGCTTAAGAAACTGTTTTCAGACTTTACAGCCAGAAGTTGTTTCCAGATTTCCTCAGGCCTCAAAGCATCAAATATGCACACTCACATTTGAAAGGACCAAAATTAACATTATATCAAAGCAGCACAATTAACTGAATTAGAACTTATGCTGTAAAACACAGCAGGATTTCCACAACATTTCCAGTCAAAACTCCATAGTTTGCCGGCGTTTTATGATACCTTGATATGGTTTGATTAATTTAATTAGCTAAACAGTCAGGACTTACATAAATCAAAATGTACAGACCAAACAATCTGTGCATCATGGTCCTGAATTGACTATAGATGCTTGAAATCAGTGTTTGTGACCAGCAGTCCACATGTTTCTCAAACCTCAGAGGAAGCAGGAATTCAAATTCTCTGTTTGGGTTGGAAAATCCTGATTAATATCCTCAGGTCTGCCTTTAAACACACAAGTTTTTCTTGACTTAGGAAATTGTCATAAAGAAAAACTTACAAATCAGGCAGCTGAATACAGCTGAATACTTTTCATTGGCAGGTTCTGCTAAGTTGTGAAAAACTGGTGGTAAGTTAAAGCAGATGCAAGCCTCACCTCTTTATCTACCCTGCAAAAACATAAGACCTATCTAAAAGTGAAATAATCTGCCGGTCGAACTGTCAAACTTCCCCAACATTACCAACATTAAGGAATTATTGACTTAAAACAAACTCCTTGATCTTGTAAGTCAGTTTTGTCTTATTTCAAGTGTAACATACTTGCACTACAAAGTAGATAAAAAATACTCAGTAAGATTTTGTGTTTTTGCAGTGTATGTGGGTTTAACTGCTCTGTAGCAATGCAGGCGTTAAAATGTTGTCACCAGACTTTCCATTTGGAAACGTTTCATTTTGCCTTAAAAAGTCACTCCAAACAGGAGTGACTTGATTGTAGATGCTTGAAATCAGTGTTTGTGACCAGCAGTCCACGTATTTCTCAAACCTCAGAGGAATTCCTCTAGAGGAGCAATATATATATAGCTGCTCTCTATATGTTGATAGAGAGCAGCTAAAGAGAAGTGTCATTTGGCTGAGACACTGAGAAAAAAAAAAGCCCTGCAGCAGCTAATAGTTGAAGGGAAATGTTTGCAGAATGCAAAGATTCCTACAAAATGGTTAAACTTAAAGTCTCCAGTTTCCAGAATGTGTAACCACATATTTCCTTATTCATTGTGAACTTAAAATGAATTGTTAAAATACTAGGTTGAAGATTATTTCCTCTTGTTTCTCCCTCAACTATGTGGTTCTCTGATGGTCCTTTTTATAGTTTCTATCCCTGGAGCTAGTGACAGATACTTGTTAAAGCAGGCGGTGGGGAGCTCTTATTGTGAAAAGCAGGTGAATTACAGTGGCCTGAAGAGGAAAATAAGAGGTTGGCTCTCCAACCAGGAGAGCTGTAATCCCTGAGGATATAACATGGGGTAAGCCTTGACAAGGAAAGTCAGAGAAAGAGAGAGAGGGGGCAGCGGAGTTAAAAAGCAGAGATGTTTTTTTTTCTTTTGGCATTTAGAAGCCGATGGCCCTGATGGTGTGACCAGTGGAGCACAAACACAGACAGCTCAGAGGAAAATGGAGGTAAATGTTGAATACCTGCTGGCCTCTGCAGCCAACCAACCTCAACACTGACCCTGGCGATGCTGAATCAAGAGCATCCCTGAATATTAAGCTTTCCCACTCAAACAAAAACGGGTTCTTTGGCCGAACAATACTGTTCATGTGATGTTGAGGAGAATAATGCGTCCCCTGGTCCATTTACAACCTGCATCCCCAGCTAAATACAGAGTTACACAACATGATTTGTTGCCATTGATAAGTCAACTCATCACTTATGAACTCAAGTTATCTTTAAGTAATAATAAAATTTTTAGATGATCTGACAAAACGGAAAAATGGAAGACAGTAAATATTTTTGACATTTATTAAAAATGTTAATGGCACACTACTTGATTTGGGATGTTTAAGTTACATTGAAATTTAAATGGTTTGTGTCAACTTTTGCAAGTTTTTTCTTACGTTTTAGTTAGAAAAACCAAAAAAATTGTACTAAATTTTGAAAAATATTATTTTTCTTATAAAATTTTTAAAAGATAATTTCTATCAGTGAAACAAGAAGTTATTCAGCAGCCAAATAAAGTTGCAGTGACATTTGATTGATGGGGAATATTTTTGTTGTACATTCAAATTTCCGCCTGGACATCCATCACTCAGCCTCTTGACATTTCGTTGGCTGGCACAGTGTCAAGTTTATCTTTTTGCTGCGGTGACAAATGGTAAGTTTGACTGCATTAAAAAGTCCAGAAGAAGATTTGAAACAATATTTGGAGAGAAGAAGCCAAGTCCATTTAATTCGACCTGAAAAGGCAGACTACCCTTACAGATAAGGAGGAAGATCTGGCCTCATTCATGAGCTTTTCCCACATTTTCTCACTGAATAACAACGTGTCCACAGAGTCCATGACAGATTGGGAAACCCTGAATACTGATGAGCGCCATCCATCACCCAGCAAACAGCAGAGAACATGAAGTCATGCATCTGGGAACCTGTAAGCCCCACAAACACAGATTTCTGAGCTTCTCCGTATGAATGTCGCTCGGCTTATTTATCGGCTCAGGGCTCATCGCAGTAAACAATAATGAGACCCAGGAACGGCTGTTTTCTGTCTGGGGCCAATAAGATTTCTTCAAGCAGAAAACATCCCAGTACGTTTAACTAATCTGGGCAAATTTAAATCCAGTTTGACCTGCGAGAGTTCAAGTCTCCTCCTTACTGGGATAATAAACAAAAAGCCAATTAAACCACATCATTACAAAACACTGCAGGTCGTATGAGATTCAAATGACTGAAGTGAAAGAAAAGAGTGATACATAGTTTTAAAAATCTGTTAAGTTTCTCAGGCGCTAGAGCTTCCCTGGATGACTGAAAGGGAGATTAAAGGATTTCTCAAACAAGCATGAAAGAATCAAAGCAACTCTCCAGGTATGTGTTTGATGAGGGAATAATATTACAACATGACATAAAGCTCAAAAAAGACGGTTTTACATAATGATCTCCCTTTAAAGAGTATCATTGGGAAAGCTGAAAGCGTTATGGCAACATATTATGGTCTGTAAGTGAATCACCAGAATGCTGTACTGCCTCTCTCTATCAGTCCACATGCTAAAAACTTAACTGAATAAATCCAAATGTCACAAATAAAGGATTAAAAAACATTAGACAATTTCTTTTTCTGGGCTCTTTGAAAAACCTGTCCCCTCCTCGCCTGTAGTGGTGCTATACCAAGAACTGCAAAAGGAAATTACACAGGAACCTCAGAAGACATAAAGCGTAACTTCCTCCTTCACAAAATGTAAACAAAAATGGAGTAGCATCAAATTTCTCTTTTGTCTTTGGCTGAAGACCATGAGCCATTTCTATTGTGAGTCTATCCTGCTTGCGATAGACTCACGTTTGTTTTGCTTGCATTTACCCAGAATGCCTCGTAGTGAAACCTCGTAGAGTGGTTTCGGATCTTCTTGGCATTAAAATTATGCATTTGAGTTTCCTTCAACGGAACAGAGACCGAGGTCGGTCGGCGGACCAGAGTTTGCTTTTTTGGAGTTTGGTCGTGCGTTCACACCTTTACAAACGAACTAAAGTGGACTAAGCAGGGCTGGTGTAAATGTAACCTCAGTATTGTCAATAATATTTAGTCGTACTTTCACATTTCCACTCAACATTTAACACTTTTCACATAAGAATATTCTAGTGGAGTGCTGTAGCACCTCTATCACTGAGTTTAGCTAGATTTCTGGGGGAAACCTTGTTACCAATACTCTCATCTGAGCTGTAGATCTCCACTGCTCTAGTCACATAAGGGCGCTTTGCTGCTTCTTTGAAGGCATTGGCTATTTACCGAACCATAGTTCTTACAATGTAGAGACCAAAAAGTGGGAACGTCCTCTGAAGTGAAAATAAAAAGGGTTTTTCACCTCCAAAGCCCTCTCTCTGTTGTTTCAGACGATTCTGCTCTTTTACACACACTCAGATTTAAAACATTCTTCAGTGTTTGCTGCTGCTCCGAGGCACTCGCTCGGTTGTGAAACCTCAATACTTCAGCCCTGACCTTCTCCTCCTCTCTGACAGTCTTTTCCTCAGGAGAGCTGACACCACTGGCCAGATAACAGTCTGCCTGTCTGACAGCTACTAAACTGAGTGGCTCAGCACTTTGTCTTTCAGACTCAGAGTAACAAAAAGAACTGTTCTGTTCTGCATCCTTAAGTCAAACACACTGCTAAATCACCCTGATTTCTTCTTCTGACAGTCAATAACAAGCCCAGGGTGCTCATCAGAATCTCCATATACGAGAATGTTCAGTAATCCACCCATTCACCAATCTGTCGCTGCCCTTGGAAGCAGAAAGAAAATCCTCCTTCTTATTGAGAATAATCACACTGATCAGCAGCGTGGGCGTCTGCGTGGGAGACAGACATCAGCTAAATGATATGATCAAAACAACAACAAGCTGCGTTTCTGTGGTTATCTTAAATCACTTCATCCTTAAACTGTCAGGCGTGACTGACGGAGGAGCGGAGAGAAGCCGGAAGACACGACGAAACACTCGCTTTCACTGCAGAGACGCACAACAATCCAAGAACCGTAGAGCCAGAAATATGCAGATGTGGAGGGAACGCTGTGCGCTGCAGCATCCATACCAATGAACCCACCAGGAGTTGCGAACGATAAAATATCTGCTAATTCACAGGCTCCAGGAAGTAAATGCTGCTAACATAGTTGACATAAATTTCTCTTAATGGAGGGTAGCAGGCCAACAAGGTTCAGTGGGAAAAAGAAAACTGTTTTCTTTTTCCTTATTCATATGAAAATACAGGCAACCATCACCCAGCACCTCTGCAAATGTAATTTATTTCAGAAAGGAAACACGAAATTGGATGCTGGGGATTCATAAAATGGAAAACTCTGCATTGCAGCAGCAGAAAAGCTTATACTACAAACTATTTTTATGCAAATGAGCTCTAGGGGCAGCATGGCGTGTTTGTAAAGGGTCTGCAGCCATCAATGTAATGCTTATGTTGCAATGTGAGACCAAATCCAGTGTTGTTTTGTATCTGAGCTGCATACATTTATTAAGTGCAGATTCAGCATTTTATCTTTTTTTTGTTCTGGGATTGGTTCTAACCGACGGCAAACATCTGTGAACTAATTAAACAGCAATGCTTCAAAGAGTTTGAATTTATGGGGATATTCCAAATAAAGTGAAACAGTATTTTAATGGATAGACAATGATGCGATGGAAATAAAACTTGTTGCTATTCCCAAGGTTTTAAATATTGACATTTTGTATAAAATTTTCACAAAGTATTTACCTGCCAGGGTTAATTTGAAGAAAACAAACAAAAAAAAAAAAAGCGAAAAGAGCAGGTCAAGATTTTCTGTTTGCCGCCTGCAGGACTTCTACTAGGTTACATGTCCTTCCCTCACACAAATTCAAGGTTTTATTTCTGGAAATGTTTCCAAAATCTGTTTTATCTTTAAAAAAGTATTTGGTTTGCAATAATAACAGTGTGTATATATATTTTTATACATTTATATACAGAAACGCAGGATGGCTGGATGGATGGACGGACAAGCATTGTTGGGAGGGAGGAATGGGTGGATGATTGGACAGACAGCTGAATGGCTGTCAGAGCTGAGTGAATCTTCATTGGCGCAGACAGAGCGTCTGCATGGTGCAGCATGAGATAAAGCAACAGTGTAACTGAGCCACTTCTGCTAACTCCGTAAGATTCATATCAGTATTGCCTATATTCTGCAGGGCTTCTTCGTCACGACACGGATCACTTTGATGTATAAAAAAACCTCAACCATCTGGTCTTAGCTGGGAATCAAACGACGTATGAGATGTGATGTTAAAGCAAACCTGGAGGGTTTTGTACTTGAAGCTGCATTACTCATCAGACGTGTCGCAGTGTGGGAGGGATAGTAGGTTAATTGGCAAATCTAACTTGCACAGCAGAGATTTTCCATAGTACGGGATTCCTTTTATGCATATTCCTCAACATTTGTATAATGAGCCTATTTTGCTAATTAGTTTGCAAAGTCATGCATAAAGATCCAGCAGACTGTTTCATCAGCCATCTGAACTGCTGTAAGTTATTTCATTTCTTTTTTCAAACTTTCAGTTTGTGCATATTTGATAAGGAAACCGTAAACCTCGTTGCAGAGGTTATTATAGCGATTGCATCTGCAGTGTCAATAAAATCAAGAGAACGTCAGTTTTGGTCAATTACTTAACTCAAACATAGATTTCTAACATGCTTTATTTTATTTCTCTGCTTTCTTATAATGCTTGAATTTTACCTCATTAGTTTTATTGTGTTTTCTGTCGTTAATGTAATTCCATTTCCAGGTCGGCACTTTGAATTTACCAACTTGCCTAACAGTAGTGGTGGATTAACCTAAATCCTAACCTAAAATATTAATTGTTTCAGGAATGTTCTCTCCATCTTCTTCAATTGTTAATATTTAGATGCAGATAATTTGTTTGGGGGGACAGGAGCATCTTTGTTTGCTCTAAAGGAACTTTTTTTTCATAAAGATGCTACGAACGATGCTTAATGAGCTGCAGCTTGACGCAAAGCGACCCTGACAACATGATGGTGGGTTGTTGGAAGTGAATTTGGACTCAGAGTTGAAATTAGCACATTAAATGTAAAACCTTTGACCCAGATTATGCATTTTATTCTGCCGGAAAGGACCCTGTCACTGCAATAATGTCCTTGAAATTTGGTGCGACAGCATGTGCATTACTGTTGAAAATATCGTCACGGTTAAGTGAGCAGCAAAGAACAATTAGCCAAAGTTAGTCCAACTTTCTTCCTTCAGCGAATTTGAACAGGGAGAAGCTAAAAGTTTACTTCTTGTGGAACTTTGGCTAAAACATATTTACAGATATTTTTTATCTTCCATGTATATAGTTTTTACAATTTGTTTTAATTACTGCTTTGAATTTGTTTTATTTTTCACCAAATTGTCTTTTTTAGAGTCAAGTTAACGATTAATTGATTACTAAATTTGTTGACAATCATTCCAATAGTCAATTTATCACGATTAATTGTTTCAGCTCTAAACACCTTTATGAAGCTGAAGCATTTTCAAGAATGTCAAGCACCACCAGCCTATTTTTGGATTTATCAGGAGCAACACGCATCCATTAACCGGAGCTGTTTGGAGACTTGGAAAGTGGCCTGTGTGGAAACTCTTGTTAAGATAAGGAGCAGTTTGTAGATCAGTCTGCTCCACAGAGACCAGAAGCCCCAACAGCACTGAGACTCTTATAAGAAATAGCTGTGCAGAAGAAAAATGGGATGTTGTGACTGACTGAGGGTGTGCATGAATCACAGTCTGTGCCCTCATGTGTTTGTGTGCACGGCTTCAGACCTCTGCTGAACCACAACGGCAGCCGCCGCGGCATCAGCTGAATTCATCTGCAGCCGTCCTCCCTCAGGAAACATTAAAAGATAAGTGCTCCTTAAAAAAAACTTCTCTGCAGATAATTTGATGCTCTCCGCCTTCCTCTGCCTCTCCAACAATCCCAGCTCAGCTCGCCTGGAGGCTGAAGTAAAATCAGAGGATTTCTTTGATTCACAGAGGAATAGTTGGGATTTTCAAAAACTAATGGTGACAAGAACCGAAGCAGAACTTTTGGCCTAACATGTAAGCCTTCTCAGGCAGCAATTATTGGGTAGGATATGGGGTTAAAATCTTGTCTCTGTTCAGGAAACCTCTAAGAAAAAGAGGAAATGTGCTGTCATAGCATGCCAGTCAAATTCTCCTTTAAATTGTAGATTTTCTGTCAGAAGGACAGGGTGAGTATGAGTCTCCAAGGAAAATGCAGGTTATCTGCTGGATTTATCCAGAAGAAGAAAACGGACGTTTATAAAATGTTAAAAGTGAGTCACAGATTTTGTGCTTGGACATGGTCTTCTTTGTGGTTCCAATGTACATTTTTTCTTCAGGTAATTGATCTGGGATTCTTTTTTCCAAACAGATCCAGGAGAGGATCCCAGACATCTCTTTAAACAACTCTTATTACCGATGATTCCAGAAGGAACATATAGTCCTTTCAGAGAGTTATGGGTCTGATAAGTTAGCAGTTGGATGTGCCTGGAAAGCAACGAGCCAATCAACTGGCCCTTTGCAACTACGTCAATTAATAATTCTAGGCACCATGATGGACGTCTGAAATGAAGGTCGGGAGTATTGAACAGGGCAACTGAAATTGTTTTCCAAGTTGTTTTTGCCTTTCATAGTTTCTACTTGTTCGAGTTGAGCTAATTTGTCTGTGAATGTAAAAGTTGGAAATAGCTAGCTTAGAAACCGACCCAACCCTTTCCCTTCTGATACCAATTTTACCTTTCACACCATAAATCATGTGGTGTGTATTCACACACACATGTGGCGTGTACTCACACCACATGATTTATATCACTGGCATAAACGGCGTTTCTCCTTACACTGGAGCAGTCATAAAAACATGGAAAAAAATGAGATGCTAACCAGTTTTTTTATACATGCTATTCTACATGATGGTGCGGCACTGTCTCCATGGTTACTAATAGTTAGATGCGTACCTTCTCCATAATGCAATACTTGATACCTTTCTAATACTTACTTATATACTTACTTATAACCTGTATGAACGTTAGTCTTCTTACCTTGTAAAAGTGTTCACTACAAATTCGCAATTACACCGAGAGCTAACAGTCATTATAATTAACGGCTGCTATCGCCGAGTATTAAAAGGAAAACAAGAATACAGGTTTGGTTTCTATCCTTGTCTGTTGGTGCAGCTGACCACACGGCACCCTATGACCGTTTCTAAAGTGAAATCAACTAAATACAAGCGATATTAGGCTACCAAGTATCTGTATTTGACAGGCTTGACAGGAATCCCTTGGTTGTTTTGACGTCCATCATGGCGGCACGAGCAGAGTACTGAAGAGCATGACGTCACATGCAAAGGGTCAAAGGCAAACAAACCAGCAAGGGCTGGTCGATATGGCTGAAAGCGTATCATGATATAAGTGTTTCATATTAGTTTACAACAATAATTATTGATTTTGATCTTTTACATATCCCAAACACTGCCAAACTGGTGATGTGACCTTTTGTGATAACTTCTTTTACCTCGGTGTGGTGCTCTCTCCTAGTAAAAATCTGAATTTTTCTCAGTAACAATGATGCAGTGAGAATAAACTGTCAGTCTGCTGGATGGCAGTCGATTTGACAGGGATGATTTTAATTGTATGTAATAAGGGAGAAAGCTCAGCAAGGACACCCTGTTCCTCCTCATTTTGTCTACAAACTTTTAATTAACAGTCCGATCGGTTTGTCTCTTCAGATTTCTTATGCTATCAAAGAAATGAGATCCATTCCAGCTGCTCTCATCTAGCATTTTTTCCGTCTTTATTGAACAAATTTAAGCTGTTAGAATTTTTTTTTTTTTATTAATTGGCACTTTTAAATAAGTCTTGTCTGTTTAACCCTTCTTTTTGGATTTTTCTAAGTTGTGTTTTTCTCCAAGAAAGTGGTATTTAAGCTGCTTTTCATCAAAGCTAATGATCTCTCAAGATACATATTTTATAAGTGGGTCAAATTGTAGGTTGACTGTAAAAAAAAAAAAGCATATGAAATTACAGATTTTTCCTTCATTAAATGTGCTTTGAACAAGAATTGATCTAAAGCAACACACATTTTAACATTTCACATCCGGTTGAACCATAAGCTGATAAACGGGAGTCTTTGCACCAAAGTTTCACTCCAGTTCCTCTGCAGGACAACCTTGCTGATGGTGCTGCTGGAGGTTACGGGGCAGAGGATTGCAGATGGCATCGCTCCAGACCAGTATTTGTTCTCTGCCTCGCTAAAATTTAATCTCCTGCTGGGACTCAAAGTGTTTTATCTTCAAGTTGATAATAAGGCTCCATACAGGAATTCAATTTTTTGCTGTTTGGTTGCAGGGGGTGGGAATTTATCACGCTGTTGCAATATAACTGATTGGGGCCTGGAACTCCTGCAGCTATATGGGGTTGTCCGCGAGGATAATAGTTTTTGGAATACGGTGGGAAAAAGTACAGCAAGTTATGAAATTAGGGACAATAAAATGTTCCAGCAGCTGCCAAGGATAATTTCAGATGGTAAAAAATCTCCAGCTCAATCATACCAGGACGGAAATGTTATGGGTTTTTTTTGTCAGGGAATTTCACAAAGCATTACATTTGCACAGGATTCATACAGCTGTGAACAGACTCATCAAGCTCATCATATCTGAGCAATTTGCACTTATTTTTAATCGTATCTAAGCAGGGTCTAAGCAGGTGTTAATTTATCTGAATTTTGCTATTAATCCCGCCAAGAATTTTGCTGGGAAATGTACAAATTATGCAGTTAGCGGCAACCACATCACAAATTTAGGTTTTAGAAGCTTTTGATTAGAGAAATCAATTGCAGCAATATCAGCGAAAGGATCAACTCTATCTTTTGTGGTAAAAAAAAATAAAAGAATCAAGAAAAACAGTTTGTTCATAACAGTTGTTCTTCACACACTCAGCGTGACGTGACCACCGCCAGACATTCAGAGACATTCAGAGGCTTCTAATTTACAAGAACGTATAAATAGATTGGAAAATTTTCCCCAAACTGCAAACATAAAATCTATGATTGAATTGCAATTTTTTAGCTTCATATCTTTCTGCTTGAAAGTGACTCGTCTTTATTTGGTCCGGCCCTTTTGTGTGTGTGAATACACTCAAGTGAACCCTGGTGTGGACCAAGAACATTTTATGGGGTGATCTCTGTCCACTTCCAAACGAACTCTGGTCCGGTTCGCCTCTGGTGTGAATATAGACCGGCAACAGGACATATGTCTTTTTATACTTCACGTTGCTAACAGGACTGCTGCATGTAGTGATTAAACTGAAAGCGTACCAGTTTTCTTACAGGACACATTTGCTGACACCATTACAAAATTTGATTTCTAACATTGCGAAACCAGCATTGAACGATTTTGTCATAACATTTAAAATGGTATTGTAGGTCTGATAACAGCAAAGCAGCAAGCGGGACTTGCTCATTTGTTTTTCCAGGTCAGTTTCACCGCCGTCATTTCTGACTAATGGGAGCAGTGATGGTTACCTGCATGACTCTGTTCACAAGTTATAGCCCACTAACAAAAAAGAACAATAAAGCAAACAGCTTGAAACAAAAACCAAATGGACCAACAATCATTTCTGGTGTGAATACACCCTGAGACTGATGTGCAAACTCTGATTTACACATTTGCCCTCTGTTACTTTCTGGATCAGTGAGTTTGAGTAGTTTTGATGAACTTGTCTAGAAACACTTTATTTGAAAGGGTGCATAAGACTGACATGAGAGCATCAAACATCACATAACATGAGTAAATGTCATTCGGTAAATAATGACACTTTTAATGCAAAAGTTGACATTTTTAATGGACTTTTAATGCAAGTTTTAATGTTTTTGACAAAGAGACATTCATGTTCATGACGAGTTCATGACAGTTTCATGTCAGTCTTATCCACACCCCTTCAAATAAAGAGGTTACCACTTGTCTTCAAAGAAAATGAAGGCAACACTTTGAGAACTTTCACCTGCATGACCCATTAGAATGATGCAAATTTGGAAGAAAACCTCCTTCAGTGCAAAGAAATATTTTTAAGTACCACATTTTGCTCCATTTGCAGCACCAAGTCCTTTGGGCTATGTCTCTTCCAGCTTTGTACATCTTTGCAGAGAGCACATTAACAGCGATGTCAACACATTCCCACAGTCAATCAATTAGACCGAGGTCTAGACTTTGACTGAGCCATTCCAACATATCAACAAGTCTTGATCTAATCCTTCAGCAATGGCTGAAAGACTTTGGATTTAACTGTAATTCTTATTACTTTCTTCAAACAATGACTTTCTTCCCATCGTTCTTTTGTAGAGGTCAGTTATGTAGGTTTCAAAGTATTTAATAATTAGATGATTTCTGAAGTAATTTAACTGGATTTCATGTAGACAGCAAATATATGTGACATTTTCTTTTTCTATTTTCATTTGCATTCACAATACTCCCCGAAAGCTCTCTTCATCATCCCGCAAAGATTCAATCTTAATCTTTTGTGAATGGGCCTGAATATTGATGCATGACTCATGCTCATGTCCTCAGAAACTATACAATCTGGATTTAACTTTGAGAACAGAAAAAAAAATAAAAACATTACTTATTTTTGCAGCAGAAAAAACTCTAAATCGAGTGGTGACAGGGATAACACTATCAGAGATCAAACCACTTGGAGAAAACTATCACTTGTCCTTCCATTCGCTGACATTTTTAGCATTGCTGCTTTGCAAAATTCTTGTTCCTCTTCTGCATCGAATGGTGAACAGAAAAGAAGAAATTTACGCTCCCTTAAAAGCCAGCAGGGGTGAAATTGTAGAATGTCACAGGAGGGAAGAAAGACATGGGGAACTATTAGCGAGACACAGAGTCTTATCTTCCCATTTTCCTCTTCTTCCCTCGCCTCAGCCTAATCCTCTTCTCCCACCTGGTTCCTCTTCACTTAGCCTCTTTCTGCTCGTCTTCATCATACCTGCTATCCTCTGTCATCCTCCTCCTTCATCTCATTAAAGCGAATCATCTCGGGGATGTGAGGCAGTGCATCTTAAGAGCGGATGGTGGCTGCGACACAAACTTGGCAGAAGAAAATGTCACTGAGTCTGTGAGCAACACAGAGGGAGTAATACAACTAAAAAGCCCTGAGGTTTGAGTCTCAACACTCATATTACTCTGCTTCCTGTCCATTTTTCTCTTTTGCTCACTTCCTCTGCTGGTTCTGCTCTGTTTCACTTCACTGCTCAGCTCAAAACTTTATGCCTCCTTGTTCTGTTCAAATTTTAATCCCTCTCCTCTGATTTTAATGACCACTGGCTCAGTTCTGTCCTTCTCCGCAACAGAAACTGATTCGTTTTGCTTCTCCTCATTAGCAGTCGCAGGGGAGCTGTGGTCACTCGGTTCATGAGAATTACACAACAGAAAATCATAGTGTGATCAGCGTGTATCTGCATGTGTAGGAGGAGGCACACCATAAAGCTTGGAGCAGCACATAAAGTGTTGAAGACACACCAGCTGCTCCAACGCTGCAACTGAGGCAGAATATATTACTGTTTTTATATTCTATGTTATTCAAAGTTGATGAATAATTAACAGATGCTGTAATGGATTTCAGGGTGTTTTAACTCCTGATAGTCCGGTAGCCTCGGTTCGACTTGGGACCAAAAGTGAAACATTTGTTACATTTTCAGCTGCTGCGGTTCGTTTTCACACTGCACTGTCAAACGAACCAAACCAATTGAAAAACTTGTTCCCCTCCTTGCCTTTGCAGGCGCCAGACCTAAAATCACTGAAGGAAACAACAGGAAAACCAGTGAAGAAGACACTGAGCACAAATGTCTTCTTCATGGAATGTAAACAAAAAAGGTATAACGCCAAATTTTAGCAGTTGAAGGATTTCTCTTTTGTTTTTGGCAAAAGATCGCAAGCCATTTCTTCTGGTAGTGCTAGACTATTGTGTTTGTTTTGTTTGTATTTACCCACAATGCCATGTGCTACAGTCTGCTTTCTGCTTTTCCAGGAGTCTCCAGTTTACTTGGTGTTCACATATGCAATAAAGAGTTCCCTTTATTGCTCTGCATCAGAGTTTGATTGAGATATTTTGGGAGCAGATCCTCCATTTTGTTTAGTTACAGATTTGGAAGCATGTGCAAACTCAGGCTCGTAAACATTTAGCACTAAACATTAGCATTAAGCTGTTGGCTTGAAGCACTCTTCTGGCAGGTTCCCCACCATGAAATAATTAGTTTTTAATTTGTTTGCATTGTTTTATTCAGCAGAATCATGTTTCATTCACCAGAATAACCTGTAATGCTTGAGTGTGTTGCCATCCATCAAAGACTAATCTCTAATGTAATGGAAAATAAATATAGCAGCACGGTCACCTCAGTGACTAATGCCGATTCACTTGGTAAGTTTAACGTCCCCAAATTATGCCAGTCATAACTAACACATGAGCTGCTGCAAATAGAGCTGTGAGTGTAAAATCCATTTATGGTGTGAGACTCCCGTCACCCTCAGTGATGAAGTACGATGACCTACACACATAAAAACTGATATCTGGAGCAACAGCAACTCATCTTCAAAGATGACGTTTGATAAATGGCTTTGTTGTTTTTCCAGGTGCCAATCGTTGTGGGGTTGGCCTTGAACAAACACACAGGTTCCTGATATTAAATGAATGGATGGAAGTCATGTGGACCCCTGGTTCAGTTCATGATGGGTGGTTTCTTATTTGGTCTGTAACCTTGACCTCCCCTCTCCAGTTCGGGACTCCTGTTTTCCTCTGTTCATTTCCATAAATGACACTAAAAGAAAAGTATAAAGGGGATTTATCCTCAGTTACTTTCCTTTCTCTGCCATGCAGTCCTCTCATGAATCATAAACAGCCCAGGGGTTCAAAAGGAAACTTCAACACATATTAACACGAAATAGCTGTGGTATTGTTCCTCTCGGCCAGCGCGCCGAAAAGCCATAAATTCCCACAAGACGGGACTCTGCAACACTCAAAAATGAGTTCAGATTTACACTTTCCACCCTCAGCGTTTACCAGATTAATCTCGGAGCAGATGAGGGATACTTCAGGAGCAGGGAGATTTAATCAAGCCGTCCTAATATTCCCGGGAGCCTCCACAGCTTAAATAACCAACTCTTTCTAAAGGCACCCAATAGCCTTCAGTGGGTGAGTAATAACACCTCTGACTTTGCCATTCAGCCTCCAACATCTCAATAATTTACTGCAACTCATATTAGGTCCCTGCAGCCTGAAGCAGCGGAATAATAAAACTTTGTGCTGCCACACTGAGCATGTAGATGGCCAAACCATGCAGGTTTTACAGCATAATTAACTTAGACACTCTATCTGTCATAACTACCAATTTGGAGTTTAATTGTGGCACAGCTGAATGGAAACTAACTAAACTCAATCATCTTTATGGCTCTACACAAGGATTGTACTCTTTTTCCGCAGTAAAATTTAAGCACTTTCAAGGAAAGTTTTCAAACTTTTCCAGCACCTCAACTTGGAGGTAAGAACAATACAAATGAACTAAAAAAGACTTTCACTTCATTGTTATGTAATATCAATTAGTACAGTTAATAATCTGTTTTTCTGTGATAGCATTCAACATACAGAAGTGACAAGGTAGAAAAAAATATATAACAATTTTATGATTTGAAATGTCTCTCTCACACGCAGCCTTTACTACTGACTGATCCAAGTAAAATAAACACAAATTTAACAACAAAAAACATCTGCAGATTTCAATGATGTTGCTAAACGTATAAAATATAAATCCAAATCCAATTTATTTATAAAGCACATCTAAAAAAACACAAGTTTGCCTAGTGTTTTAAAACATTAAAAACATACACATGACATCAAACAAAACAATAAAAAGAGCTTATCAGCTCACGCTGGGCCAAACGCTGTTGAGTAAATATAAGATTAGAAAACAGGAAGTGATAGGGATGTCTGTCAACAAATTCGAAGGCTTAAGAGCCACGACAGAGAAATCTTGATCTCCTTTCATTTTCCGCCAAATTTTGGGGACAAAAGCAACTGATGAAATAAGTCTGAAATATAGTACACATAATACAAAAAGAAAGATACAAAAATAATCTCTAAAAAATGTTCTCTGATATTTAGCAAACAGAAATAATTTTGGTGATTGTAACTAACGTAAAACAAGAACATTTTAGTCTAATTTAACTTCAGATAGCGAGAACAAAATTCCACTTGTGTCTTTTGATTAGATTAATGAAAATGTCTTGTTTCAACTGTAAATAATGTTTTCCAAATCAAACATTAGATTGCATTTTATTATTTGAATATCAAACACTTCCCAAACATTGAAAAAAACCCAATTAAAAGTCAAGTATTTTCAAGTATTTTCAAGGATTTCAAGCACCCAAACGAACCCTGTACCCAGTTGCAGACAGGACAATGTGTGTCTGATCCGTTCTGGGAGAAAAACAACTAAAAACTTTTCTTTTAATGACTCCAACTGTGAGCACAATGAATCACCTCAATCACCTCGACCAGTGAGCCGTTAACGTTTAAACAGCTGGGTAAAAACAGAGGCAAAAATGCAAATCAGCATGCAAAACACACATGCACCCACAGTTGGAGTGTGGTGGTATTATCTGTCATTAAAACAGGATTAAAGTCATTTAGTATTCGAGAGATAATCTGTCATTAGGCTATGATTACAGCACACACTCCAGTGGCTCAGAAGCTACAAAGAGGGGAGATAAAAACCTCGAGGAAGACTGATGAATCTCTGAGAGTTTTAGTTAAGATGACGACAAGTAATGAAACCCTCACTTACAGCTGAATGATTCGGGAGTAATGCTTTCTCTTTTTTTGCCAGGTTCTAGATGTACTTTTTGACAATCTTACAGCAAAAATAGAAGTGGTAACAGATGTGTTGTCTGTCCCTGAACAGATGTGTGAAAATCCTTACATTTATTCAGTGTGTAAATAAGTCCTGAATCTCTATAGACTCTATAGCGTACGAAGTACTTCGTGTTGTTTCTAGAAATAGATAGGTGTGATTTTCACCTACACCAAGCAAGGTGTAGGTGAAAACTTTAATGATGTTGTTATCATTATTAAGAGGAGACACAGGTTTATTCTTTTTTAGGAAAGAAAGTAGCGTAGATGTTTGCAACAACATTTATGCACCACAGATTACAACTGTGACCTGATATTACTGTACTGCACAATCTGCAAACATTCTGTCTGCACTGATGAAGATTCTCCTAAGTCAAGTTGAACAGCTGACAGCTATAGAATTAAATTTAATCTAACATTTGTTTCACCACTTGGGGGCAATCTTTAAATGTGCTTAAAACATTGAACTTTCAGTCCAAGACGGTCAGGCAATTGTTTAAGGTGAACTATTGTTCTTCCTTGAACAGGTTAGGATAGTTTTATGGGCAACACAAAACATGTTCATAAGATTTTTTTGTGCACAAAATCCTTCTAAGATGATGAGATTTTAATCTGCTCAGTTCTGTCTAATTTGGGCTGTTTTATGGCCTCTTCTCACTTTAAATCCAATTTAAAGTTTCTGGCCACACCCTCCAACTCAACGTTTGCCCTCACACGTCAAAATAGCTGCAAACAGATGAGCAATTATACAACCGTACATCTTTGAAAAGCATTAGTAGAGCCTCCTGCACAACCAACAATAATGTAGCATGTGGTTTCTGGATAGAAAGTCCACAACTAGACAATTGTCATTTTCAGTAGCCATTGTACAGCGCTTGCAGCGACAAACCACCAAATGTCCACAATGCCTGTTAAATGTGACTAGCAATCAGGAGGTGTTTCAAATGGCTCAGTTTCTAGACAACAAAAGGCATTAACTTATTGCCAAAAAACGTCTGGGAGTTTTTTTAAGGGCTTGGTTTGTTGTATAAGAAGTATGGAAGTATAAAAATATGCAAAGATTAAGATTCCCTTAATAAGAAGGTTCAATAGTAGGTAAGTTGTAGCAACATTTCAGTGTGCATGCAATAGCGTATGGCAATATGGCTAAAAATACATATCACAAAATAAGCCTTTAATATCACTCTATATTGATAATAATCAATTCGTTATTTGTTTGAAATATTCCAAATACTGCCAAACTACTTTTACCCACAACTTCCTCTTGACCTGCCATACTGATTTTCTCCTCTCATGCATTTTAGTTTTAAGTAGTTATGGCTCAATGTGAGTTAACATTAAACTACTCACTGACTGCCTATTGTTTTTTAAAGAACTATTTAACATATATAAAACACATAAAATGTTGTATATAAATAGCTTTTTTAAAAAAACAATAAACATTCAAACATAAAAACATTTGTACTGTGGGAGTAATATAATAAAATATCCACTTTTTTTACATCTGAAGTGACCATTTACTGATTTGTTTATACACATAAACACCTCTCTGGACCCAAATACTCTAAAAAATATAACTATTTGCAATTTACAAGTAATCAACGGCTTTCAGCATCTAAACCGGAGCCAATTTTCAGATTTAAATATCCTGTGTCAACATTCACTGAACTCCTACTTCATGTTAAACTAAATCCAACAGCTGTGTGCAATTTTCAGGGTTTCTGCGTCCCTCTGCATCAAAGTGCTTATCACTCACAAGGCTGCAATTCAAACTAGTTTGCTTAAATCACTGCATTTGAAGGGGGGATATTACATTTTATGAACTGTAACAGGAGAGAGGGCAATTTCAGCATTCTAGAAAGTTCTTTGCGCAGTAAACAAACTAAATCAATGGTCTAAAACCCAATAGCAGAATGAGCTGGACATATAGTTTTGAAGTAGTTTGAAAGGTGATCCAACTTAGAAGTAATTTGAGCTACCAAGGTGCTGAACGATTGAGAGGAGAGGAACACGAACACCAAACCTCTCTGGATGTGTTTAAGACCCGTTCTGGCTCTCTGATAAACAGCTCTAGTCAGACCTTGCCCCCGGCTCTGTTGGAGCGCTGAAACAAATGAAAAGTAGAGTGGAAAACTTGGCGAGGATGATTATTAAGTGAGCGATGTTCTATAGGTGGGCTCTCTGAGGAGCAAATAGCTGAAGGACAGCTTATTGGTTTCAGGGAGCCGAGGTTTGTGGATTTCTTTTTGGTCGTAGCTTTCAAATGGCAGAAACTCCTCTGGGTCTGAGAGCTTTTCGCTGCACGACGGAGAGGCTTTTCGTTTTCACATGACTCACTGCAGATTCAATCACAGCTTTTGCTACTTGTCCATTAAACTCAATCCTGCACTGATATATGGCGCTGACTGAGCCAAAATAGAGCTACGTTTCATAGCATCATAACCCAGACTGTAATCAGGAAACTGAGTCAGAGTAACAACCTTAAAGCTCCATTAAAACAGTCTTTTTCTTTTATTCACGTCTTTAACAGGAAGGTAAACCAGACCCTTCAGTGAAAGCTGCTTTTTCCAGATATACTTAAAGTTTCATTCCTCTTCTTTAGCATTCCAACACATCAACTCTTTTACTCCTTAACCGCTTAAAAATGAACAACTGTTTTATATTTATAGAGTCTAATGGCAAACTGTGGTGGTGTAAAGTGATACTGTTTGTATTAAAATGAATTCAGCAACCTGGTATTATTTATTTACAGCGAACCGGTGGTATTCGCTGTGGCAGCCGTTAGCAAATATCTTAAATTTGCAAACACTTTCAAGGTTTCTGCAGGTTTCACTAACTCATATTTAACATCTTCCAGGACCATTATTCTGGTCAATTATTCTGTATAAAGACAGAATTGCACAAAAGGAAATGTCATGCAAATATAAATATGTTAACTTGTGAGACTGACTGAACATATTATCACATTCTCAGGCTGTTTTCACACCTGATTTTCCGGTGGACTCATTTGTTACAGTTTCAGCTGGGAGGTTTGTTTTCACACGGTGAAGTAACTCAACTTCCCAAGCTGCATTTTCTTTTGAATACTTTACATAATAGGGCAAACAACATGGACAAGTTTTATTTTTTATACTGTGTGCATGAATACAACTTTTCCAAAAATGTCCTGAGTAACAGAAAAATGTGAAACGATTTAAATAATAAACAATAAATACAAAAAACTTCAAAATCTCTCTTTTTTTTAATCATTCTTACTGCATTGCTGTTTATTTAAGGTAGAGATGTTAAGCATTTTTAGGTTAAAGCACAAACAAAAAAACAAAACCATCTTTGACGAAAACATAGTTAGAATGATAGAAGTTTCACATTTCAGTGAAATGAAGACTTCTTTAACTCAGAAAAGCTAATTAAATTCAGAAAATAATCCAAATTCTTCAACATGCAGACCTCTGCAGGATGTGGACGGATATAAAGCCGACCAGAACAAAACGAGCCTTTGGAGGCCGTTGTCAGACACCCAGAGAGAAGGAAGGTTGTCAAGGTGAAGAATAAAGACGGAAAACTTTAATGATGCTGTTATTATTATTCAGAGGAGAACTGCATACCTCTCTGGCTGCATTGCTTCATTTTGCATCATTTATACACTGTCAGATTTGCAAAAAAAAAAGAATCCTTTGATACTAAAGCAGCGGCTCAGTAGGGCGTCTTTTTCTAAGCTTAACTTCTGTTCCTTAAAAAGGAATTTGGCTTCTGGATTAGTTTATATAATTTTTTTTGTCTTCATAAAGACGTTTGCTATGTTCTGAGAGTATCTGGAGAGAAACTTGATTCGTGAATTAATTATTGACCACATCAGAAAAACTGACATATTAATATTGCAGTCCCACTGAGAAATAGTTACAAAGATTACTAAATATCTGGAGGCTACCAAGACAAATTATTATGATATTTTTTATTTATTTATGGCCTTACTTCAGAAATATTCTAGATAATTTTTCCCAATTTAACAACTTTCAAAATCTACATATAGAAGAAAAAAGATGGCAAAAATAAGCAAAACTGAACTTAAATGGCTACATTGTCGTTATTTACAGTCTATAACTTCAAATCACGTAAGAAATACTGGCACCTGCAGGTGGGAGTTACTCACTTAAACCTGAAGTTTCTGACCATTTTGAGGAAAATTTGAAAAAATAAATAAATTAATTAATTAAAAATATATTATATAAAACATTCTGAGTTTATTGAGATTTATTTTTAAACTGGGATTATGAGACACCAAACTATCATTCTAAGCAAACATGAAACATTTCTTGTTCCTTCAAGCAGAAACAGATTAAAACTTAGCAACAAAACTTATCTGTCAAAAAAAAAAGTGAGCGAACAATAAATTTTCATGCAGTTTCAGTTTTTTATTTCAGCTGTTTTGCCATTTGGTTGCTGATCCAAGAGCAAGTCTGAATCGTTGATTTACTGGAACGAGATTAAACAGAGACAAGGAAGGAAGGAATGAAGGGAGGGAAGAAGGAAAGAAGAAAGAAAGGAAGAAAAAAAAGGCTGATATAGGGAAGGAAAGAAGGGAGAAAGGAAGGAAGGTAAGAAGTGAGGGAGGGAAGAGGAGAGGGAGGGAGGGGGAAGGGAGACTGATGGAGGGAAGGAAAGAAGGGAGGAAAGAAGGTAAGAAATAAGGGAGGGAGGGGGAAGAAAAAAAGGAAAGAAGGAAAGACGATTTGAGGGAAGGAAGTAAAGAAGAAAGGAAGGAAGGAAGGAAGGAAGGAAAGAAGGAAGGAAAAGCTGATAGATGGAAGGAAATAAGGGTTGAAGGAAGGAAAACATAATAAAAGGAACAAATCAAATATAAAACAGGTGGACTCCACTGTTTGTATCAACTTGAGATTTTTCCTCAGTTATTCATCATCAGATTTTATCTCCAACCAGCTTAAAATGACAACAAACAAGAAAAATAAGATCCAAGCAGGGGAAAGGATGTAATATGTTTTTATATATATATAAAAAAGCAAAATAAGTAAAAACGAGAGGGAACTTTTTGAATTAGAGGCAACAGAGAAGAGAGGTTTTGTGATGTACAGATCTGAAACAGAGAGAGACACAGCGTCTCAGAGGTCAAAGGAGAAGAAAGATGGAGCTGGAAAAAAACAACTTGAAGAAAACGCAGCAGGAAGAAAATTAACAAAAGTAAGAAAAGCAGGAAGGCAGAGAAATATCCGGAGGAAAAGGAGAGAGGAGGCGACATTTCAGCTGAAGCTGGAAATGTTTTATTCACGGAGGAAGAACAGAGAGATGAAGAATGAGGAAACAGACAGACATCAACTCTTAGAGTCTCCAGACAGCTTTGACTACATTCACCAAGATCATCTATCAAGGTGAAGATGCTCCACTCTGAGGGGAAAGCAGCAGAAAATCAAACAGAGCAGTGACAGATCCTTTCTCATCCAGAGCTGCTTCTTAACTCAAATTCACGTTTCACTTCATGATGCTCCAAGTTTAGGGTCTTAACACCGATAGTGTCAGAAAGTAATGCCTTAAAACGTCTAATTTATTTACTTTGCACAAACTTTAATGCTTATTAAAATATTGGGATTTTACATAACAGGACAACACAAAGCAGTGGATAATTGAGGAGTGAAAGGACAACACTCCAAAAACACAAAATCTTATGAAGTATTTTTGTTCTTGTTTCTAGAGCAAATATTTTATTACACATGCTTACGACACAAAAAATAACTTACAAGTAAGTTTTCAGTGAGTTATAAATGCTTGTTTTAAGCCAATAATTCCTTGATATTGATTGAAAAAGTACTTGTTCCACTGGCAGATTATTTACCTTTAAAACATTTTCCCCTTTTATAAGTGAAATAATCTGCCAGTTAAACTCTTTTTGATAAATTTTAAGGAATTATTGACTTAAATAAGATCTAAAAAGTTAGTTATAAGTTAGTTTTGTATTATTTTAAGCCCATTAAGATTTTTGAACTAAAGGGTTAGGAAAGTCAGCCTATTCCTTTTAGGTAAATTATGTTTATAAAGCGGAATTTTGTTTTTTTTTTAATTTGTGTAATGTTGTTTATTTACCAAAATAAAGCTAAAGTGAATGAAACTAGACCAAAAATACTACAGATGCACCGATTGCCGATCTTTAAAAATCCCGGCCTGGCAATTACGATTTTGGCCGATACCATTTTTTTTTCTTTGAAATGTTTGAACATTTCAAACAAAAAAAAAAATGGTAAAAGTAAAATAAAAAGTACAGCATAGTAAAAATACTCCTATAGTAATTTTTTTCCCAAAAGCTATTAAAGTAAATGTATCTAACTCTGAAGTCACAAAAGGCTGATTCTATTATTTCTATTTCATTTTTCTTCCGTTGTTTTGTTGCTATCTTATCATGACACTGTTGGCTTGCGTTGCTAAAAAATCGATCCAAAGATGGCGGCGTCCATTGTTACTTTTGAAAACACTTCACTGCTGTGTGACATCAACGTTCTGCTTCTGCCCATGCGGGTCGCTTTGTGGTCATAAATTGTTCACGCCGAAATCTGACAGTAGTCGCATTTAATCAGTAGAATTTCAGCAAAAAAATTTGTGACTGAGAATAAAGATCTGTTGTGTGAACAAAGCATAAGTTGCTCTGCTTGAGGTTGTGTTTTGTAGCCTTCACTCTGCAGCAGCAGGTTTTATTGCCGTCCTTCAGCTTTGCTGTTCGTCCCCCTTATAGCTAGCCTGACACTGACTTCCTGTGACTGATCAATGTGGAAAGAAAAAGTTCTCAAATGCAGCGACAGCTATTTATTAATATTTTATTAGCTTGTTGATGTTTTTCTAAATGCATTTCAGCATAACCGTAACCGGGCCTTTGGGAGTATTTATGATCTTGATGTGGCAAAAAATGAAAATGAGTTTGACTCCCATGCTTTAGGTTGAGCAGGAAAAGGAGATGCAGAGCAGCTGCTGAGTGGTGGGTGAGAATCACGACAAAGGAAGAAATGAGCTGCATGGGACATTCAAGGAAGCAAAAACAGATGAGTTTGAACATAAACCGTTCTGATTATCATCTTCACAACTCGGCTGTGTCCCAGAAGTTAGCATGATAAAGGACAGTATTTCTGTTTTTGAGACCATTTTTAAACAATGATAATGCAAGAAGACATTCTTAAGTTCTAATAGACATTTAACACTGGAAAGGGAAGTTATTCAAATATAAATAAACAAAAGAACAAAAACAAGAACTCAAATTAATTATGAAGTCTTTATAAACAAACTTGACCTTCAGAAAAAAGAGCCTGTTGAAAGAAAAGCACCCGACTGAAGGCTTTCATCATCCAATTTTTTGTAGGAACAAAGGTAGAAAATACAAAAAAAACCCATAAATAATGCAAATGGAAATTATTGAGCTTGTTTTAATTCATTATAAGTTTAACCAATTTATTGCTTATAGTGACAGGGTTAATCATAACAGCCTCAGATTCAGCAGCAGGTCAAACAGGACTCTGTGCCAAATTCACAGCCATTGCCTGAAGCATCACCTCACCAACCTGCTTTGTGAAGCAAAACCCAAGATGCTCCTCATGCTGCAGTGAGCACAAAACTAACCAGAAAGCGAACAGATTAAACTAATTTTACGCGCAGGAATTAGATCCTAGGAAGGAATTAGAGCACTCCTTTGCACCACAACTGCAACTCTGGTAATTGCAGGACACAAATGAGGATTAGCGGGATGATCAATGCGATTTGTCCTCGAAGTCAAAACTCCCAGCAACGCAAAATGCGCTGCAATCTCCGCACTGAAAACTCCTGAATAAATCTCTTTCGGTCCGGTTTGCCTCCATCCAGAAACAAAGTAAAGAAATCAAAATAAATAAATAATAAAAACAAAGACGTGCAGAGCTCGGACTCACCTTGCGCTGCTGTCCCGCTCACCCCGCACAGCAGCAGGGCGACCCGAGCCGTAATCCCAAACACCCTTATAGTCCGCAGATCCATGGTGAAGCTGCAGGGAGGCTGCAGAGATGCCGACAGACCGCCTCTCCTCTCTGGTTCCGACTGAGATCTCCTCTGATCCAGCTGGAGGAGGACAGCCAGGGAGGGAGGCGAGAGATGGACGGAGAGAGAGAGGGAAACAGAGAGCGGGTGAAACGCCTCCTCCACCGGAGAAAATACGGAGCTTTGCAGGACTGCGCCCTTTTATTACAAAAAGATAATAAAAACTTTACTTCTCATAAACAACAGTCTTAAAGTTGAAGAGCTGGGTGACAAAACCTTTAAACCAACTTATAAAAGCTGGAAAAGTTAATTATTTATTTACTTTTTTAAAATAATGTGGCTGTAAACATGTGTTCAAACAGTTGGGGGCAATAAAAGCCTGGAAAGATGCGCTTACAGGAAAAACAGCCCTCCCTGCATATGAAACTTTTCATAGCTAATGCGTATTAACAACAGAAAAACAACCAAATTAGGTATAAACAGACAGTAGAGGCTGCTTAGGACACATATTTGTCATTTTAAACTCCTCTCAGGTTCGAGGTTCCCTTTGTAAAGTTACAGTCGAACGTTAGCAGTAATAATTTGAGTTATTTAGGATTTTATAACAGAAAAAACGGCGGTTTAATTCTTAAAGCTACAATTTCCCAATGTTACTAACTCATTTATGAACACAAGTTTCCAAATAAACTCTTAATTAAATATTTAGTTGTGAGCTAATCGGTTAGCAAGATAAACATGTGGCTGCAAAACATATTTAGTTAGCACAATAACATTTACCTTCAAAGTAATTTGGAGCTAAATATTGAGCTAATTCCGTTAGCATTAAACTAAGCTAATATGCTAATTGGCTTGTCGATAAGCGGAAGTGGACTACCGACATAAAAGACGGGTCTAACGAACCTTTAACTTATGTTGCTAGTGTCATAATTCTTTCTTTTCCTCTCGACGTGGAAAAGAAAGAATTATGACACTAGCATAATGTACGCGGATGTACGCTGTACATCCGTGGATAAACGTTTGTTTAAGTGGCATTTCAATGGCAATACAAATCCACGGATGTACAGCGACAGTTCACCAGCAACTTTATATGGAGAGCCAACCGGATTTCCGGTTGAACTTGTGTCTTAGCTACTTGTTTGTTTTGCTCTGAGCTAAATAGTCAAGACCTAATATTTAATGTTAAATGGAATGTCAATCTAAATAAATATTTATTTTTTGCTAACAAAATAGTTTGAAGCTAAATATTTGGTTCGTAAATTAAATGTTTAGCTTGCTAGCTTATTTATTTAGCTTGATAACTAAATGTTAAGCTCGAAGCTACATAATTAGCTTGCTAACGGGGGTTACATAATGCAAATTATCAGTTAATTTTTGTTTTGTTTCCTCGAGTTGACACAAGAGCAAGGAAGAACTCTAGTTTTAAAAAGCATTGTTTTAACCTCTAAGTCAACATGAAGGTCCCCTCATGCTTTGCTCAGTGTGAGCCAGAGGTTACTTATTTATGCAATAAATAATGTAATATTTAAGCAAGCCTGACAAAAACTATAAAAATCAACAAAAGGAGGAAAATATACACAGCACAGACACTGATTTATTTCAATTTCAAACCATTTTACAGTGTCTATCATTTTTTTTTACCTTTCCATACACAAGTGAAAAAAGAAAGAACACAATATTGAAAGAAGCATAAAACCAAACTAGGACATAAACAATATTTATATTCCTGCCAATGGTAAGAACACAAAGTGTAGAACGAAAAAAGTTTTTATTATTATACTTTGTTATATATATTTTCTCAAACTTATTTCCAAGGGAATTGCAGCAAAGTGTGTAGAAAAACTCATGAAACAAAACAAAACCTTACTATGAAAAAAGAAAACAGGTGATCCAAATAAAAAAGTGGTCACAAGTAATCAAATTAAGATTATCCAAGTAACTATATGATGTTCATTAAGTTGTCATGATTAACAAATGTAAATAAAGTAAGTCTGCCAAACTCAATGTAACAAATTAATTGAGCTTGTATTCTTTTAATCTGTTAAATGTTCTGGTCCTGTACATTTATTTTTTTATAAGCAAAAAAGTAAAAATAAAAGATTATTTTGGAGGATTTTCTGAAAATCACCATCATTTGGTATTTTTCTGTTGAGGGTTGGAAACCCTCCTGGTTCTAGAACATTCAGTCCAGTTTAAATCCAAACAAAACAAATGCACCTTGAGGAAAATGGCTGCTGGCAATTACTTCCCATCCATCCATGACAAGATGGAGATCCACAGCATTCGGTCTGCTTTCGACACCAAACTGAAACAGATCAACTCACTGCCCATCAACGCCAGGCGAGATGCCCGGAATAAAACCGGCTCCATTAACTGGATCTGCTCGATGGGTCAGCGGGCCGAAGCGCCGTCCGCCTGCCAGGCATCGAACCTGCTCCTGAAGGTTCCTGAGTACCGGCCTCTGGACGCCTTCGTCGTGACAGCAGAGGATCCCGGCTCGGCTTCTTGGAGCGACGAGGACGAAATCTGCGAGCTGTGCATCAGGCTGAAGGAGTTTGAGCTGCTTGAAATGATGCAGGACTCGGCAAAGATCCAGTGCAGTAAGTAGATTCTGATGGTAAAAAAAACCCAGCAGCTTTGATGAAATCACCAACAGGAGTTCATCAACTTACGACTAAAATAAAATGGGATGTTTTCTGATGTAGCTTCCAATCTACAGGTTAGCAACGTTTCCCCAACCTCACCGATTATCATCTTAACTTATGAAAAATCTGCAAGTGTGTTTTCAAAACAAAACAAAAAACAACAAAGAATCAAACTTTCTCTAAGGCTACGTTCACACTGTAGGCCTTAATGTGCAATTCAAAATTTCTGTGAAATCTGACAAGGGTTTTTTGCCGTGGTTGTTCACATTTCAAAAAATATCCAACTAGTATGTGATCTACTGTGTGAACCGCAAACGTCCTGAAAGTCTCCTGGCATGCACAGTAGGGGGCGCAATAATGTCAAACAAAGGCAATGTTCACTCTACAAGCTGAAGTGACCCAATTCCAATTTTTTTGACTTAATGCGACCTGTATCTGACCTTTTCACGACAGTCTGAACAGCACAGATTAGATTTTTCTCAGCACTTGGATATCCGGCGCTTGTATCGAGTCTTTCAATCTGAGTCTGAACGACTGAACATCGTCAACACACAACAAGCATCATTATTCTGCGTTATGATAACACGCGAGCAGGAAGAAAAGCAACAACCATGGTGGACGATAATGACGATTAAGTTAATATGCTGACTCCGATCGGACTTTAATAACACATAATTAAATCGTGAGATTTTGAAATTGTTGTCATGCTAATGATCGATGGATAATTAGCATCCATGTTTTCTTCTGCAAAAACTAAGTACTTCTTTTTTATGGCGGTTGGAAAAACTGAGCATGCTCTCTTTGTGTGACCTTATTGCGAAACACTTTCAGGTTATTTGTGGTTCACACAAGAGATCACATTCAAGTCACTTTTATTTGGAAGTATGAACAAACACACAAAAAAATAATCTTATTTGGATAACTACAGGCTGCAGTGTGAATGTAGTCTAAAACAGCTTGAAAAGATGTTTGACTTGAACATCATGGAAAGAATTAGAAAAACTCAAAGATTCATAACAAATAACACTTTCATTTGCATCTTTCAGACACATTTCTGAGGAACATCAGGATGCGTCAGATGAAGCCCATGGAGACAAGAAGGAGATGAAAAATCAAAACAATCAATGAATAAACTTCAAGCAGCTCTAACTTTTTTTTTAAACTAATCAGTTTTTCTGCACTGTAAGTTCACCAGATAAACAGTAAAAACTAAAAAATTTAAAACTCAGGTCACAGTTTTTTTTTTAATGACGTCTGCATCACGCATTAAGCATGCAGAGGAAGGATATGTGATTAAAACTCTGCCAAAGAAATATAATTTATTGCATCGTTTGTTAGCAGGGAATGGCAAATTAAAAAAACAGATTAATTCTTTGTGTCAGAAATATGAAGTTGCCTAGAAACTCCATTATGTGTCTCAGATGAATGGTCTTCCAAATTACGCTGCTGTTCACTAATCTGTGGAGTTAATCTGTTATCTGCGTTCAGCAGATTTCTGTATCAATGTTTCGTTTCTCTCTGAATAGAAAACTGGTCTTCTTTAAGCTGCTGTGAAAAAAACAAAAAGGAAAAAACTAACTTGGAAACAAACCCCTCTTTGTAACATTTAATACATTTGCAAAGATGAATAAGGCAGAAAAACAAAATCAGTTTTATGACATTTAGCTGGGTTTTTTGTACCATATTCGATGCGGCGAGAAGGCAGACGTGGGTAGAATACCCAAAAATTGTACTCAAGTAAAAGTAAAAACTAGCCGTCCACTTCATACAGTTCTCAGGTATGAAGTGATGTGTGAGTCGCTCTGTTCAATACTCCCGTCCCTCACTTACGTCCCGGCAGTCAATTAGAGGACACCGTAATGCTAGATGAATGTTGCTTTTTCACTTTCCAGTAATTTAAAACAAGACATTCACTCAAGTAAGACGGTGTGGTACCTACTACATGCTAGCCTGAGTTATCTGGGCCTACCTTGCTAAATTCCCGCTCAGCAATCTGTATCGGTAAAAACATTGATTAACCCAAGCTATGCAGTTCATTTTTGTACTTAAATATCAATTCTTAAAAGCCTGAGAATTGACTGGATCTCCTCTGCCACCATGGTGAGCTACACCGTCATAAGCAACTCGGATTGTCACAACTTCAGCTCAACATTGTATAAAACAGTGCTTCATCTTGAGCTGGGCTTTAAATTGGGCATATTATTAATAGCCTAAATCAACCGATCACAAACAAAATCAGCTGTTCAAAGGCACAAAAATTTCCCCCAAAACACAACTTACCGCTCTTGTTTGTCTAAAATTAGAATAGCCATATTTTGCCGTCATTCGTAATCAGTGCCATACATTTATTAGATAACTATGAACTAATTTCTCCTATTCTGATTTAACATAACAAAATGTGATTTAATCTAAAAACTACTTGCCTACTCTGAAAGATGAAGCAACTGTAGAAAAAGTGTAAAGGTTTCCTGTGTAGAGTGTTCTGACGTTTACAAATGTCTGAAGCCAAACTTGTTCTCTCAAATTGTCGCTGATAGACCGTTAAGATACTTTTTTCTTTCTCCAAAGCTTGTTACAAGTGAATTAAAGGACAAAACGTTCTGTTTGTCAAAGTTTCATTTTTTTAGGCGTTAGTTTGCAACCTCTTTTTCTCCAGCACAAACAATAACAGACGGAAAAATCTTAGGTTTTCTGGAACCTCGGTAAAAGTCGTGCCGCACAGCTGGCGGCCAGCTTTGTTCGAGACATAACTGAATATTCTCCGATCGAAGGCGCCGCCGTTTTCCACGCAGCGGGGGCTGCGGACCAATTTGTGTAACACAGAAATGCCCGGGGATGAGGTGAAGGAGTCACATTCAACACATCAGGTCTGGGGCAGAATATCAAGTGAACGCATTTGGAGAGAAAAAGCCTGAAGTCGATAATACACGGTCAAGAAAAGAGTCGTGGAGACAGAGAGAAAGGCGAGGGGGGCATGCCGAGAGTTAGCAGGGGGATCAGATAATGAAGAGCTACTGAGAGTGTGGATGGCAAATGCAATGAGATGATAAAAAAAAACTTGTTGAGCGCAAGCGCAGCATGGGAATCAGATAACACACTCAGCATGGCCATCACACACTTAGACGATCTGCAGATGTTTCACACACAGAGAGAGCAATGTTCTGAAAACGTAACAAAGAAACAGAAGAATGAGACGCGATCAAACTGCAGGCTTCACGACGATGGGAAAAAGGTGACGGATTAGTTTAGACACAGACAGCGACACATAAAGTCAAAAAATCTGAAGCGAGACATGAAAAATATTTCTTTGCATGTCGGGATTTCTTTGGAAAATGTGCCCCAATTATTAAGCGACACATTGTGTAGATCCAAATTAGAAAAAAATAACGGATGCATTTACAAACAAAGTGAAATGATTTCATTCAAAGAGTCCCAATAAAGAGTTACACAACTTTGATGTCATTTCATTTAATTTGAGAGAGAATGTTTCCAAAGTAACCTGTCATTCAATTTTTACTGAAAAGCTGATGAAAGGGTTCAGACATCAAGGTTTCCTACAGAAAACTTGCTAAGCCCGGTGGTTGGGTAGGGCAGTCATTCATCCATCGTCTGAGTTAAAAACTGTTTAAAGTTGACAAGAAATTTGAAAATATCACTTGATAATTATGTGTATTAAAAGATTAGAAGATTAATACCTGAACACCAACTATAAAGTCTTAAAAAGTGCAAACATTTTAAAAAGACTTAGAAAAAAGAAAAGAAAAGTAATACTTAGCCTGGGGGGGGGGAACAAGTAAAGCCTGGTGGCCCGCCAGGCTTACAATACACTGGGGGGAACCCTGGACATGTTACGTTACCTACAGATTAGGTCTGTGGTAAGTTATTGATAAATCTGATAATTAATCTTGCAATTGAATAAAAAAGTAGGTACATAATCTAGTGAAATAAATGCATGAAAGAGAAAATGTTTGTAAAAATATAATTCAGTTAATTTTTAGTAAGAAATTGTGGTAACACTTTATTTGACGGGATGTGAATAAGACTGTCATAAATTTGAGTAAGTCTTCATAAACATTTATGACTGTTGTCATAAAGTGTCATTCAGTAAGTCATGACACATTTAATACAAAGTTGGCAATATTCAAAATGTCTTTGTTATGACAACTTGACATTAACCAAGAAATCATGATCTGACATAAATTTGCTATAAAAGTATTACTGATTAAACTTTAGCTTTAATAACATAAAGCTACATAATTTTTTAAGGTTTACTCATGTTCATGACAGGTGTTGTGTCATGTTTATGACGCTGTCATAACAGTCTTATTCACAACCCGTCAAATGCCAAAATTGCTTAGCCATCGCTATTGCTAATGTACGTATGCTCGGAAAGCACCACAACAATTAAAAGAGAGCGATTAAACCAGCCCTGTTTTTATTAAAAGCAAACATTTGGACTGTTTTTCTTCTTTACTGAATTCCCAGGAAGCTCAACATGAGCTTCACTGTGTGGAAAATGAAGATTGAAAACTTTGGGAACACAGCAAATCAGCGGGAACCAAGCTGCAATGGAGCCAAGGTATGAAGTGTTGTGTGAGTGGCTCTGTTTAATACTCCCGTCCCTCACTTACGTCAGGGCAATCGGACTTGCAAACAGTCAATTAGAGGACACCTTAATGTTTTCACTTTCCAGTCATTTAAAACAAGACATTTACAGTCAACATGAACAAAACGACACCAAATCAGTGAGATACCAGCCACAGTGAGGATGTTTGTGTCTTACTTTGTCTCAGAAAGGCCATGGCGTTCTCAGCCGGCTCTTTGATGTGAAGCCACTTCATCAACTTTTCTCTGTTTGTTCAACCACAGTCACATCGTCGCCTCGTCTCTGTAACTGAGCACAGAAACCACAGAGCGCTTGAACAGCAACAATAAATACCTCAAAATAAGCAGGAAAAATGTGAAGCAGAGATGTAATAAGTGGTTTAGTGATTCAACAATCTGCTGTCCAGACTGGAGGCATGCAGATTGCAGGAATGGAGCCAAACTAAATCCCACTGCTTTATTTTTTAAAGAGGAGAGATTTGCTAAACAGTCGCTCAATGAATGAACACCCAGGGACACAGTGAATAGCGTTTTATAAACTTTAAAACTTCAGATAATAGTGGTAATAAAGCAGCAAACCATACATTTTGCCATCGTCTAAATCATTTACACATCAGATATGTTCATCGGTTTTCCACATACTACTTATCAAAGGTGAGTTTTTAGCATTTAGTTTTCTGGTGTTTGTTCCAGACTTGTGGTGGATAGAAGCTGAATGCTGCTTCTCTGACAACATTCACTTCAATAAACACTTTTCTGGTAATTATCCTAATTAATATTCTTTTCCAGACTGTGGAGCGTCTGCAAAGTATTCCCTGAAAAACCTCCAGCTTATTTAGATGTTTGTAAACATTTAGACAGTTTATTAAGTGAAACAGCCAAACTGAAGCAGTGAATAAACTCCTTCCAAGTAGTTTTTATTTGAACGCTCATTCAGCTCTGCTGGACCAGGAATCACTAAAGTATTCCCTCCTCTATCTCAGCCACTGAGGAGGAATTTCTGTTTCAGGCCTGCCAAGTTTGCCGGTCAAAACCCTCTTTTAGGTTGTGGACCTGCGATTCAAAGGATCCCCGTGGCGAAGCGACACATTTGTCACTGATGGAGTGTTTTTGCTTTGGCATAGAAACATCTGAAAAAAAAAAGAAAGAAAAGAAAGAAAACAGCTAAAAGGAGCTTCATACCGGACGTCTGAAAAGCATAGAGGAGCTGCATAGAAATGAGGTGAGAGAGAAAGAGGAGTGAATGTGCCTGAAAGTATCAGTTTTTATTAATCTGCTCTGGTTGGGTGTTTAGAAAAGTTGTAATAGTTTGTGGGTTTTTCTTTGTAGTTTAGTTTTTTGTTAAAACTAAACAACTCAGTTAGTTTTAACTAGTTTTTAGGGTGTTTTTGCCTGATTTTATTAGTTAAATGTTGTTTAGTTTCAGTAGTTTTAGTTCATACTTTGGTCAATTTTTAGTTGCAGAATTAAGAAAGGTATTTTGTTTGACTATGTAAACAGTGAATCCTCGTTTTTTGCGGGGGTTGCGTTCCGAAAAGAACCCATGATAGGCGAAATCCGTGAAGAAGTTACCTTTATTTTTTACAATTATTATGCAGCATAATTAAATCCTCTACAATGAAACCAAACAACGAAACCTGTTTTCAGAAAGCATGTTTTTAACAAATAGAACCCTTTCTTACAAATAACTACAGTAAAATTATAATTTTAATCATCAGTGCAAAGTAAAGTAGGACAAAATTTGCCAGAGTGCCAATACTGCAACGTTATTGGCTCACAGGTAGAGAAGAAGCGCGGAGACAAATCTGTGAGGCAGAAAGGTGAGGGTTAACTGTACATTGATTGGGTGACGAATACCCAACAGAAGACACATATTTCAAAAAATTCATTAAATAAAATGTTTCTGATGTTTATCTTAATTATGGAGCGCCGTAATTTGCTGACAGCTGACCTAAAATGGTTGTGTGTGGAAAAAAAATATCAATTGTACATCATTTCAAAAGGCTAATAAATACATTCATAAACGTAAAATTTCAGTATGTTACAGTCAGTTTTAAAAACGCATAATATAGTTAGTTATATATAGTTTTTCACCATTAACTACAATTTTAATTTGCTTCAGGTATTGAAAATGTTTTCTCAATTTCGGTTTTTGTTATTGTGTTAGCGTTTAATCTCTGAAACTTTTTATTCCTGACTTTAGACAGATTAACCTTATTTTTAGTGATACGACAGAGTCGAATATTGAAGTGAGATGTATGAAAACAGAAACTCTGTTTCTCTCTGTTCAGTGCTTTGCTTTAAATGTGTTGACCACCCAAACGGCCTTTTATACAACAGCTCACAGAAAACCCAACCAAACGCTGACCAGCAGATTGAGGCCAAAGTGTTTTGCTCAAGGTTCACTTCTGCATGTGTTACAAACATGCTGGGATCAAACTGTCAACCTGACAGATGACAGTTTTTCTTCTTCCAAGAAAGAAAAACAGAAATAAGTTATGAAACCAGTTAAAAGCAAAACACAAACAAAATGAGACCTGTAGACAGAGTCGGGTTGCATTTACTTGAGTAACTTTTTTTTAAAATTTACTATCAGAAGTATTTTTACTGCACTGTAATTTCTACTTTAACTTAAACAAATTTTGAATGAAGTATTTTTACTCTCACTTGAGTAAAATTTCTGGGTTTTCTACCCGCCGAGTGAAAAACAAACATGTTTTAACCAAAAATTCACCAGACACAGACACACACCTGCAGATTTTATTAAAGTTTCATAAATTTTTTATTGAAAGAAACCAATTTGAATTTTTTTTTTCTTTTGTCTGACTTTGTTTTGTTTTTTTATCCTTAAAATACCAAAATTTTCACATAACTTTATATTTTGGTCTGTCTGATGATGTAGTTTTTAAATAATAATTCATTGATAATTTGATCAGTTACTCAGTACTTGAGTAGACATTTTACCAAATACTTTCTTGCTCTTACTTGAGTAATTTCTTGGCTTTTTTTAACTTTTACTTCAGGACATTTATGTCAAAGTATCGCTAGTCTTACATGAGTACAAGTTTTAGGTACTCTGCCCACTTCTGCCTGTATACATAAAAAACAAAAACACACAATGTTGTTTTACATAGCTCCACTATGATAGCATCTTTAAATTTCATCTAGAAAAAAACTAGCAAATTTACAAAATACTAATTAGCTAAGAAGTGAAATAAAGCAAAAAGGGGAAGTTAGCCATATAAAAAGAACAGAATAAGAAAAGTGAGGGTGGTGCTAAAGGCTGTAGATGTTTTCAGGCCAGTGAACGCATTTGCAGTGAACGATACGAGCCTCAGCTTTGCTTTTTGTCCACACTTGAATTTGTGATGAATTCCAGAAGGAGTGAGCTGGTGATCAATGATCTTTGACTCTGTTTTATATTCACAGCAGCAGCTGCAGGCTGTTGGAGACCTGCTGCCCAACCACTCGGCCAATTGCATGAAAGAGAAAAGCGATGAAGAGATTTTTTTTTATGCTTTTCATATTAAAAGAGAAGATGAAGCTTCGAGAATCCAGAGAAGACGAAACAACTGAGTTTTCTGTGTATTTCTACATATAAAAAGGTTTGCCAAATATAAAGCTATGCAGTGTTTAGGCCTATCGAAATAAACAATAAATCAATTAATCACATGATAAATTGAAAGGAGATGAATAATTTCCATGTGTGTGATTTCTCTTTTCTCTCTTTCTACCAAACACTGGATGACAAAAGTCTGGTGAAAACACTGCACTTGCAAAATTGTGGGGATTTTTTCGACATTAGCAGAACATACACAAAGATTGGCACAGATTGTAACGGAAACAAGCTTATATGAGAAAGTGAAGTTTTAGGTCAGGGGGATAAACACCAAGACTTGTACGAAACCAAAGTGTTGACAAAGATTGAAGGAGTCTTCAGGAACATTTATGACTGTTGTCATGAAGTGTCTTTCAGTAAATGATGACGCTTTAGTGCAAATATACATTAAAAGTTGCACTAAAAGCGCATCAAACGTGTCAACTTAGCATTATTTGATAATTACATTTGTATGCAAAGTTACATTAAAACTTACATTAAAAGTCAATTCAAAATTTGCATTAAAAGTGTCATCATTTAGCGAATGACATTTCATGACACCAATCATAAACATTCACAAAGACTCCTTCATGATAACGACCCTTTTGTCATGTTTATGACAATGTAACGTCAGTCTTATGCACACCCCTTCAAATAAAGTGTTACCAAATCGATTCATGAAATGATCTAATATTTGCTAATATTTCTAGCATCTATGAAATAAAAATTATTTAGATAATCCTAAATCCAAACCCAGAAAATTTCAGGCAGCGGGAAAGAAAATGTGTTTTTTAAAGACTAAATATGTAACTGGATTTAATTGTGTTTGTTAGATTTAACATAGAATAACAAGTCTTTACTTGGTTTTTCCATTTATTTTTTTATCCTCATGCTGGTTTTTTTTCCAAACGTCTTTTGAAACCTGGATTCAAGGTTTTTTATTATTTATTTGAGTCTGGTGTTGGTACAAAGTATTGCCAAGTATCATATGTTTTCTTACATGTTTTCAAGCAGAGGTGATTTTCCCAGGAGCTTGCTTCATTATCAAGTTAGTGGGTGAAGGCGCTGCAGTCTTAACCTTCAGAAATCCAGTAAAAGCCGTTGCTTTGGTGCACCGCCTTATAAATAACACATTAGGACAGAGGTGCAGGCTGGAGGTGTAATAATGTGTTTTCAGAGTCCTCATCCTTGGATATTTAGGTAGATCAAAAACATTCCTGCAGCCTTTACAAACTTTACACGCCACATGTCTGGCTTGTGAATTACTGAGAGTGAATGTTTAAAATCTAACAAATGTTTTAAATCGTGTTTTCACAGCCAGAATTCAATTAAAGGTTGTTTCTTGGGTTTCTGCTTTGTAAGCTTGTAAAACAGATAAAAAAAAAAAAAACATTATCAGCTTCGATTCAGTCAAGGCTTTGCTCCCATTCTCCAGCAGCTTGTTTTGTTCCAGTTTTATATGGGGTAAATAATTAATCTAACACATTTAGATTTGGCACAGCAACACAGAAAGTTTCCCTCTGAGATTTCACTCCTGCTTTTGTTGGCCAAAACTTATTTCATTTTTTTTTAGCTTTTAGTTTGTCTTTGAAGTTACTTTTGAAGAATGAGACGACAGATTGATTATATCTCTGAGCCGTAACCACATTTTCTCCATATGCTTAATCTAGATGCAGCAGATGATGATGATGAGAAAAGCTTCGCCTCAGCTCCGAAACCCTCCTTTATCACAAAGATTAAAGCTAGCTTCTTTCTCTAGCTCTCAGTTCAGAAGGAACAGGGTCCAGTAATTGGCTTATATTGCATGACAGAACATGTTTAATGGCTCCTTATCATCTCATCTAACATGGACTGATGTCAGTCTTAGTGCTTTAAGATTACAGGTGCTTTTAAGTAGAAAGCCACAAAATCTCATCAAGTACTTTTGGTTTAGGTTCTAGTGCAGATACACTTCAATTAAAAAACTAACTTCCAGGTTTTAAGTCAATTATTCCTTAGTATTAATTAAAAAAAAAAGTACTTATTCCCATGGCAGATTATTTTACTTATGGGAAAATTGTCTCAATATAAGTTAAATGTTTTTGTTTTTAGGTTTACGTTTGCTATGAAAATAACCATTTTTAAGTGTTATTTACTGCAGATTCTAACATGACAAAATTCACCAATTTTAGCGAACGTGGCATAATTTTCTAATATGAAGCCAGACTTTATTATCTTGTCTTTTTTTAGACTTTTGTTGTTGATGTTATTTGAAGAGAACAAGAGGTTAAGGTGAGATAAAAAGGTTCTGATGCTACAATGTGAAACACCAAAATTACATTGTCACAGATAATAAAACAGGTAAGCCCTTTGAATGGGACTTCACATAACCGTTATAATATTCATTGCATCAGAAAAACAGGACATTAGAAATGAAATTTCAAAAATAATTCATTAAAAAGAATAAACACAGAGCGACTATTCAGGACTGATTTTAGTCTTCACTCAGTTAGGAAACTCACTGAATGTAATGGAAAATAAACACCAGACCTTTGTTGGATTGTTAATCGATGTTTCTGAGTTTAAAAACATACAAGTATGATAAACTCAAGTTGATGCAACTATTCAACACAGTACTATCACACAGGTTCTTATCTTCAGTTGTGTTAAAATGGCTTGTCGAACACAAACCTTGTTCTAAATATAAATTCACTATTTGGTCAAACGCTCTCAGTGGATAGTTATCAGTAGAAGCACAGAACCGTGTGAAGGTTGATCAATACAGTTGATTCTCACAAGAAAAATCTATATTGTAAAAATGGAAATACAAGTTCTCTTTGCAAAAAGGCTACAGTATGTATTTACTGTCTACTGGCTATGTCAATGAAGTGTGAAGGTAATGTAATAAAATATTTTCAATGAAAAAATGTTCATTTACAGCCAGGGTCAGTAGCGTTTCCATGAAGATTTCCTCCATGACTTTGTGCTTTTAATTTGTCTGAAAAAGTAACTTAGTAATGATTATTTTCCAGAAAACTGCAAAACACCTGGAACTCTGAGTTCCACCTGTTTGGTTTCTTTGGAACCATAATGAATGGACCATTGGCCAAAATATTTGGCGTGTATTGATGACTTCATCAAAATGTTTACTGGTTTCTCAATAGTTGACTGTATGTTGCTTTTGTGTTTTTATGATGCAAAGCGCTTTCAACTGCATTGTTGCTGAAATGTGCAGCACAAATAAACTTGATTGATTGATTGATTGCAACAATTAGTTGCAGATATATTTTTCTCAAATACTTATCTGACACTGTAGTAAAACATTTAATTCCCAATTTATTGACTTACTTAAATATTATCCAGTGTCTTTTTTAAATTGACTTTAGTATTCAAAAGGAATATTTAAAACTGATCTCTCTTGTCTGACCTTGCCTTCGTCTCATTGTATCGATTCAGACTTTGTCTGATTCCATAAATATGAATGATTCCTTGTTATATACTTTTGCTGTTTTTCCATTTTGTGAAGCCAAACTCAAAAACACCCAGAGGCTGAAGAAACAAGAAGAAATGAAAACAGGATTAAAAGCCAACTTTCTGTAACTTTCATCTACTTTACCGCTGACGGACTGTTACACAACTGTCTGACTGATCCGTCTGGTTTCTTGATACTTTGGGTTTTTCTTGTTTTTCAAACAGAGCTGATCTAACCTGAGGCGTCCTGGAAGATTAAATCAGAGCTCATCTTTCTGTAGCTCCACCTTCATGCAATTCCCCAGCAAAAAGAATAACAGCATTCTAAATTAAATTTTCATTTTTTGTTTTTCCTTGCACATTAACCTGCAGGCTATAATTAAATTAGAAAACTAATCAAAAGGATACTTTTCTTCCAGTGTTATTTTTGTCTGTGAACTTGCAAGGATCCAGTACCTTTAATTGGTAAAAATAGCAAATGGATGGAAAATTCAAGATTATTATTAACCAAGGTCAATGCTGTTGTGAAAGAGGTGGCCAGATAATTTATTTTCTATAGATTGCATCAGCCTTTGCTTATAATTCCACTTACTAAAGTAAGATGATATCCTTAAGTGTAATCAAATGACCAACTCTTACTGGAATAGTCACGTTTTAGCTCGGCTAAAAATAAAATCACTTAGTGTTTAATAAAAGGGCTGCAGAATTTGTAAGTTCAGTTAGCTGGGTGCTCTGGATTAAATCTGCAGAGACCCAAATTATCAAATAAGTATTTTTGGTCTAGTTTCGGGTGTAAATAGAGTACACTAGAAATAATACAAAAATAAGTTATAAGTAACTTTTCAGCAGAACTTAAGTTTTAAGTCAATGATTCCTTCATATTGATTAAAAAGTATTTCTTTCATTGGCAGATTATTTGACTTACAAAATGGGAAAATGTCTTATTGTAAGTTAAATAATCTGACAATGTACTAAGTACTTCTTTTTCAATTAATACTAAGGAATTATTAAATTGAAACAAGCTCCCATTTCCTGCTGTTACTTATAAGTTTATTTTCTTATTTCAAGTGTACAAAGATATTTGCACTTGAAACTAGACTAAAAATACTTGCAAAAATGTTGTGACTTTGCAGTTTGAATGGATTCCACAGCATCCTTACACCTGAATATTTCAAAGACCCACCGTAAAAAAAAAATGCATTCAAGAAAACAAAATCGTTCGCCTGAATTATCAACTCAATTACAAGGAGTAAATTAATAATCTCTAAGAGTTTTGCATGAATTTGCTTGGGTTGAGTATTTCTGTGGAGCTGATTGGTGCAGGCCCAGCTGCTATGTGTAGTTCTCCCTCTGCATCAGTATGACTGCATGTAGCTGTATAAAAATGGAGAATAGCTTCATCCAAAATGACTCAATTATCCGGAGTATTGGCAAGAGAACAAAGCGTGCAGACAGGCAGCAAGAGAGAACGACATGAAAAGAAGTCAAACTGATTTTGGTGATGGATGGCTGGGGAACAACCAAAGCAAGAAAGATAAGAATGACTAATCATTTAAAAAGAAACATCTTACAAGACCAGCTTATGCACTGCAAAAACACAAAGTCTTACCAAGTAGTTGTTGTCTAGCTTTTGTGCAAATACATGAATACACTTAAATGAGCACAAAACTAACTTACTAATAATTTTTCAGCAATACATATAAGCTTATTAAGTAAATAATTTCATAATATTGATGAACAATTACTAGTTCTATAGAGAACAGACGGCAGTGTCAGGCATCACATCAGGTTTAATTAGCTCCTTAAATTAGGGACATATTCTGTAATCTGATCTTTCCATTGATGTGGACTAAAGATTAGTTTCTTCTCTCTGCCTGTGGTGGTGAGATGCCACTGGAAGCAGAGAGTTTGTTGAACAAAATGTGATATTTTTCTGCAGAAACACCAAATCTGATTGAAAATTGTGATTATGATGGTGTCACCTTTCCTGAACAGGTTTTAATTTGTGCTGTTTCAGCAATAAAAAGGCTCTTTTCTATTGTCATCTGACTTACATAACTTAAAAAAGTACAGAAAGTATTTGTCTAGTTTTTAGTGCAAATATCTTAGCGCAATTGAAAGAAGAAAAAATTAACTAACAAGAACCTTTTCAGCAATATATTGGAGCTAGTTTTACGTAAAAATTCCTTAAAATTGAAGAAAAAGTGCAAGTTGCACTGACAGATTATTCCACTTATAACAAGACATTTTTCCCCGTGTTATTAGTGAAATTATCTTCAATAAAATAAGTAATTTTTTATCATCACTAACTACTTGGTGAGTTTATATGACAACATGTTAAAGATCAAATATCTTAAGATGCTGTCGGTCGTAAATGTGGGTTAACATTCGTAATGCTGGAGCGTTTCTAAATAAAAATAGCTGCCAGAAAAACAAATTTCACCTTGAAAGCTGAGAAGTGAAATGTGATTTGTCATGTCAGGTCACATACGCTTCTTAAACGACACGAGACGGCCTGAGAATACAGAACAGCAGCAGCTGCGCCTGTTTAGTGCTGCAGTGTTGTTATTATAACGTTCAACCAGAAAACAGCTAAATATCATTACAATGACTGTAGCTGCTTATAATCACCTGCAGAACAACGATTTGATAGGCATCCCATCAAAGAGAAGTACTGGTTCATACTTCTTGAACCAGTTTATTAAACCTGCTTATTTTGACAATCTGACCTCAGTGAATGTTTATTAATATATACTTGCTGCACATGGAAAAAAATTGTTATAGAAGTTATTGCGGTAAACAATAATATTGTTGTTTTGTGACCATTTTTAAGGATTATAATGGTAACAACAATATAAGAACAGATTCTCAAAGATCACTAATGAACATTTAACACAGGTACTGAAAAACATTCTAAATATCCAAAATAAATAGCCAAATCAACTGAAATAACAGATAAAATTAATTATGAAGTCTTTGGAAACAAAAGTGTCCTTCAAAAAAAGCATAATTTGAAGACCTTCAAGTTTTTGGTAGAAAGAGAAAATCAATAAATCATGTAAATGGAAATTATTGAGCTTGTTTTAATTTATCATGCAAACAATTGTTTTAGTTTTTATTGTTACAAGCTTAGGCATTACTATCAATCAATCGTTTATTTGTATGGCAACAAGGCAGTTCAACGTGCCTTGGGTCATAAAAACACAAAGCCATAAAGGATGCCACACAATGAACTAATATTTCTTTTTTGCACAAAATGCTTCAGCTCATAATGTAGTTTAAATAATTCAGTGGATTAAAATTATATAATTTATTTTAGTTATTTGTGTAGAAAAGCACTTTAATAATAAAATTGACACATTTATTGCAACTTTAATTCTTTCCATTCCTAATTTACTACTGACTTCTTTCAGGACTTTACAAATTTTCAGCTTATTTTTGTATTTTTGGATCAGCTCTTCAATTTCTAAAATGCCAATTGAAGCAAAACCAACTCTCCTGACTGTCAGGAATACTGTATTGTGTAGTTTGTATCCAGCTGGGCCGCCCAACAGAGACTTATGAAGCGTGATATTGGAACCTGAAGATCACGCCAGGAGGCTCGGGAGTCCTAACGATCTATAAGCATCTGCGACCCATCAGCACTGACTGGCAGCTGGAACAAAACATTGCTCCAATCATGTGAAATGAAGGGCAGGAGGTCGGCGGACCGAACCTGCCATTAGGAGAGACGCAGTCTGCTTTAAATGGTGCTTAGCGAAGTTGTTGGGACAGCGGACACAGATCGGTGGACAGTGTGGTAGCACTGCTGAGAATCAAACCGTCGGGGAGAGACACCCCACTGTGCCTGGAAATGTGGAAAATCACGGCTTCATTGAAAGGAGGAAACTGATTATTTCCTTTCTATTTATCTATAAAAAACATGTGATAGACTCTTAGAGATTTTTACTGTGATTGTTTGATATCTTGACGTCATAAAATGCTCTTCAATGAAATGTAAAGAAAACATGTTAATATGTTTCTACATGTGGCTAACCTGCTGATACCCATTTTGGCTGATACCAATTTTTTCTGTGAAATCTACTTCACATCTAAGTACTGGCTGATCACCGATCTCCCAAAATTAAGAAAATCTGCGCAGATAAATCAGTCCGCCCCTATTATTAATAACTTTAAAACAACAATAGGTGAGACTAAGTGCTGTTTCACCTATTGCATCTGCGACCCATCAGCGCTAACTGATGGGTCGCATCAAAATGTTTATTGATTTTTTTTCCGTGCAGAAAAAAATCAATAAACATTCAGAATATAGAAAAGACAACAATAGAAACAACAAAACGTGATAACAGAAGTAAGAGCAAAAGTCTTAACATTTGTTAAAACCCCCAAAATAAAAATGTTTCTTAAGATAAAGTTTTAAAAGTGAAAAACAAAGGGGCACCTCTACTATGTGACGTTAGTTACATGTTAATAGTTAATTTTGTACTTTTTCATTGACTTCTTGCATTGATTTCCATTCATTTCAGAATCTACTGTGAGCAGAACCCAGACATTCTCCCTAACCCTGACCCGATGTTCACATCGCCAAGTTGCTAATCAGGTTTATTGACATCTTTCTGAAACGATGAGAGCTGCTTCTTGCTGATCTTCCTTGATGAGTGCCAACATTCAAATAGCAACATCTTGTTTTTTATGTGTTTAACATCTTTAGAAAGCTCAGAATCCACACTTTCAGAAACTTTAAACAATTCAGTCACAAATACATTCACTTACGAATGAAAAATTAAAATGCAGCATCTATGAACGCCCTTTACTCTAATACCTGTAAATAAAATCTAGTTTTTTGAGCAATTTGGTAAAGAATATAGATCCCTGTTTTAACCAATCACAAGCATCTTTGTGAAAAAGTGTCACAAAACATAAAATCAGGAACATTTGGTTAATTTACTGGATTGGACTGTTGCACATGTTGGTTTGAATGGTTTTGTTCTGGTGTTCAGGCTCTAATCCATTCAAACAAACTTTCTTACATAACTATTTGAACAAACATTAATTTCTAAAATCCTTTCCTGCTCTTCATTGGAACTCGATATGTTCAGAAGAGCCTGAGGGGGCATCGTCCATTCAAATTAAGTTTCTTCATCCGTTTGGCTTTCCCCCCAATCTCTCATCAGTCAGAGCGTTTTTGTTTCTCCCTTTTCCCCTCCTCTCTCTGTCTTTCTGTCAGTCACTTTTCTCTGCAGGGTCTCTTCCTGTCATGGCTGACACTTGTCCCCCCCACCAATCTCCCGCTGACAGCCCCAGCGCTGATCTGAGCAAACTATTTCTCCTCCATTGTAAACATCCATTACTGACCACCAGCCGCGAGCCAGTCAGAGGTGCTGAGAGGATGTAAGATGCCACGAGGCGTTTGCATCGGCAACAAAACAAACGCGCTGAAAGCTTTGACCTCAATTTTACAACAGGTGAGAGTGGCATTTTTCAGACGCCTGATTCTATTACTAAAACTTTGAGGTTCAGTTGGCTGCAGAAGCACTTTGCCAAAAACATACATTGGAGGCAGAAACTGAAATGAGATGAGTAAAACCTCCATAAATTCAACCACTTTGCTTCAAAATATTAACACTTTACCAGTTTACACTCAAATATCAGCCTCTCCTTCTGGTGTAAAATTCACAGTAAAACGTTAAAAAAGCTGTTGTTAAAGCAGAGGGTTACAGGGAGGCCTGTCACAATAACAAAGGTCAGTGGATGATAAATTATCCCAGAAGTTATTGAGATAATCGATAATATTGTTGTTTTGAAATCATTTCCAAGTAATAAAATAGAACTGGAAGACATTTTAAATCTCCAAAATATATAAACAAAACAGAAACAACACAAAAAGTTAATTTTTGTGTTGTTTCTGTAAACAAAACAGTCCTTCAAAAAAAAAGGGATAGACCAAAACACCAGGCTGAAAACTTTTGTCATTAGAAAGAGAGAAAAGAGAAAAACAATGGAGATGATTGAGCTCAATTTTAATTCATCATGAGATTAATTGATTAATTAATTGCTTATTGTGACAGGGATAATCACAATGTCATGCAATGTATTCATACCACATAGTCTGATACGCAGTTTAGTCGCATTATATTAAACACATTTGAAATTTTGACCAAAGGATACATCTCCACGAGAATTACCCATTATTCTTTACCAAATTGCTCAGAAAACTAGATTTTATTTACAGGTATTAGAGTAAAGGGCGTTCATAGATGCTGCATTTTAATTTTTCATTCGTAAGTGAATGTATTTGTGACTGAATTGTTTAAAGTTTCAGAAAGTGTGGATTCTGAGCTTTCTAAAGATGTTAAACACATAAAAAACAAGATATTGCTATTTGAATGTTGGCACTCATCAAGCAAGATCAGCAAGAAAGCAGCTCTCATCGTTTCAGAAAGATGTCAATAAACCTGATTAGCAACTTGGCGATGTGAACAAAGACTTTTTACTTATATTACTTTGCTCTAAAGTAATATAAATAATCTATGTGTATATATATATATATATTTCTGAGGTTTCAAAACAGGCTCAAAAAGAAGTCGATAGCTCATTTCCCAGAAGCACTTCAAAATGTAATCTATGGAAGAATTCAGCCTTTTCCCTGGCATGCTGCTGCATGTTTTAAAGCTCTGCACAAACACAGCAGCCACCTTCAGAATGTCACTGATCATCTTTTCATTCGGTACCCGATGCTTGTCCTGTGCTGTTTTGTTTGAATTATTACTTTTGCACCCAGCGTGAAGGAATGATTCTGCTGTGGACCGACGTATTTAGTCCACAGGCTGTTTAAACTGTTGTCTGCAGGAGCTGAACTGCTGAGGGTGTGATTAATGGGGACACTAATGACTCAGAGTGAAGCTTTTTGTGCTTCAGTACCTGCAGGGTTAATGGATCATTTCTGCTTCAGGGTCAGGAAGGCAAATCATGTAGTGAAATAATTCGAAGAAAGGAGAGCTTCCACTTCGTTTATTTCTCACTCTTTTACTCTCCATCCAAAGGTTAAGCGGCCTCTTGATTTTCTTCAAGGTGTTAAATAGCCGGAATGCGGCTGGTCATTTATTTTAAATTGTTTAACAGTGCATTTTAAAGGGGGAGTATTGTGTAAAAATTGACTTTTTGAGTGTTTTCCCCTCATCAAAAACACACCTGGAGTGTTTTCTTGACTTTTCATGCATGTTTGAGAAATTTTGAGAAATTTAGTTTATTTTGCAATTATTAATAAGTGAGTAAGTGAGCTGTATTGCTAAGCTAACACAGCAATGGTTGATTAGGTCATTTAAACCCCTGCTCTACTGATGATCTGTCAGAGTTGGTGTTTAGGTCGCCTTTGTTTTTACTTTTTAACTGAACCAAAACACAACAAATTCCACAGCACGTCTACATGTTATGGTTGTCAAAGTCAAGCTAGCATAACTGACCTACTTTCCTCTCCTTTGCTATTTTTTCTACATTAAAACTTTTTTCCTGACCTTGTTATTAAGCAGTTGTAGTGTCAACAATAAGGAGCAAAACACTGTGTCCCTTTTTCTTTCCTATTCATCATGGATACATTTAAGATTTAGCTCGTTACGGTGCCAACTTGACAGCTACAACCAATGCTAGTCATCATCGGTAAGCATCAGGGAGATGGGTGCACTGCATTGTGTCTATATAGTCTTGTTTTCATATTTTTAGCTAAGGAAAATATGCTTCAACTTGCTGCTGGTACACCTGAATTTCACCACTGTTGGACAATAAAGAATATTATTCCATTCTATTTAATTACAACAAATTTTAGATTCTTTTAAATGGCCTCCTAACCAAACCCAGTTTTACTGAAGCAGTGTTCACACTCATGATGGTCAATTAATCAATTACATTTGATCAGCAGCATCTAGCTGCTACCTTTCCTCATAAATACCACTCAGCAAGGGTACACTTAGTTTACCCTATGACTGCCTATTTAATGACACTAAACTAGATTTGAAATTAGATGACGATGGTGATATCCTCCCATCACGTTCTCATGCCTGTCTCTTTAAGTTGAACTCTCTCAGCTCGGTGTTATTATCGCCCATTAGACACAGTCAGAGCATCCTGTCTGAAATATAAATGAGAAGCTAAAAATAAAGAGATCACAGTAAACTAAAGCCTCATACCTAAAGGAATTAGCGGCGCCCCAATTCCCATTAATGTTCTCATCAAATGCCTGCTAACAAACAATTAGCTCATCTGTGGCCACTTTGCCTCCCTTCATCTTCTGGCTTCTTTTGAATGTGAATCCCGGCTGCAAATGGGAAATATTTGCTACCACTGCAGTCTGCTTGGCTTGAAGCCCAGCCATGCTATTGATGTGTGTAGGTTGTAGTGATGCATCTAATCACAGTTTAATGATTTGTGATTTTGTATGTTTAGAGTTTCAATATTTGCTCAGCTGGGGATGTTTGTTCCATTTATAAGGAGGCTGAATGAGCAGTTGGTCATTTTTCTGAGCATGGATGAATCATAAAAAAAAATTAAGCCCTTGCACAACTTTATCAATCCTAATTTATCCAAATATAAACAACGTCTGTGCTAATAATATCCGATTTAAGCCTTTTAAAAAGCTGATTGGGTGGAAAATAACAGAAAAAAGTATGGCCAATGTTTGCACACTTTTTGAATTAGAAAGGCAGAAAATACACTGATTTTAGATAATCTGAAGTGTTTAAGGGTTAAATCTTTTCATTAAATGCTTAGAAAAATCCCAGTAATGTGGAGATTTTCAGTATAAAATGCTTAGTGCTGATAATCTACAAAAACTCCATAAAAACAAACATCATATTAGTTTCAAATGCTATAAAACTATATTGAATATTTTTTCCATTTGAAGTTTTAAACTAAACAGCAACATGAATACATTTTAGTTTGCTCAGTTGTGAATATTTTAACCTGTTTTAGGGCATCCTGTCACTTTAAAACCAAATTAGCTGCAGCTGGCCACGGCCCCCGACTCAATGTTTACATTTGCACATGAAAATGACTGCAAACAGAAGCGAAATTATACACTGTACATCTTTGAAAAGCAAAAGTGGGGCCTCCTTCACAATCAACAATTATCCAGCAAGCGGTTTCTGGATGGTAAGTCAACAACCAGCCAGTTATATTCTCCAACAGCCTGGGTTGCTAAGTAATTGTGCAGTGCATGTAAAATCAAATTTGGCTCAACTATCTGGAGGTTTTTGAAACTGCTTGTTTTCCATGCACCAAAAAACATGAACTTATTGCCAAAAAACATCTGGCTATTTTTTGAAGCAGTTGAGAACCAAAACATAAAAACATATAAAATGTAAATTTTGCATAACTGGTCCTCGAAGACACATTGTGTATTTGGATGTTTCTCCACAAGTACTTAGCATTTCTGCAAGCACCAATTAAGGTCTTTTATTTCACTCTTTTTGGATATCTTTGTGACCACTTCGCTTTTTATCTTTTCGCTTTTGTGACGAACTGAAAGGGATGGCCACCCTTCAATAACCTCGAGTCTAATTGAAGGTTAATCAATGAATCCTGTCGCTGTTTGGCGCTGCAGATGTCTGGCTGAACTCCTTGAATCGGAGGTTAATGCGGCTCCATTCAGGAGTTAACGGACCTCCAAAACACTGCCGTCAGGTACGGTAGAGAGTTTCATTGAAAACAAAGCAGAGAAATAAAGCCACACGGACCAGAGTGGAAAGTGATATTACGATGGAGAGATGATGCTGAAAGAGATGTCAGCTGTTTTTATGAAGATAAAAGACAGGGAATATAGAGAAATTACAGATAAATCAGTGATGATCCTTTAAATGTGTCTCTCTGGCACTTGGGGTAACTATTTCCATTCCTTGTGTTGATTAAACAATGTGTTCTTGAAAGTCAGATAGATGCTTACACAAATGATAGTGAGAGTAAACTGAGTAGACTTGAAATTCCCTGATGCAGCTCAGATTAATTCCTTTTCTATCCTCGTCAAACGGTTGCTGAAGTCCTCTAAAGGCATCTTAACATTCAGCGTGTGTCCTTGGAGAGAGAAGAGCCTCTTTGTCAGTTTAGATGCTCATCCAATCAGCGCCCTTCAGACGCTGCTCTAATTACTCCTCAGAAACAAAAAATCTTCACTATGTCTGGCTTACAGAAGGGATACTCTGAGTGTCATCTTGAAATTCATTCCCAAAGAGTCTGATTAGGACAATTTCAACTTATCATCATCTTCAAGAGGACAGAAAATTGTGCTCACACACACTCTCACACACACAACCCTCACTCAGCCCCTTTCAAATGACATTTCACATCCAGAGCTCAAGGTTTAATGCTGAACTCAGCTGTATTTGTTTTTTTTTTTTTAACATATTTGATATGCCTTTAGACAATAATGAACTATTCCAGCAGCATAATTACACAATAGAAATGGAGAAATTACATAAACATTAACAAAAACAATTTTATGTGAAATGTAATAATAAAAAAAACAATTTCTGGTGAGGAAAAAATTAAGTAACCACACATTTACCGCCACTTAAAATGACCAAAATTACACAAGGGCATAAACATGAGATCCACATGATTGGAACATGATAATTTGGCATTTTGAAGATTAACCTCAGAGATCTAGTTCGTTGAGCGACTGTTTGTTAACGCCAGAGTGAATAAGACAAGATTGTAGGAACGTAAATTTGAAATCAGCCATTTCTGCTGCATGGAAAATAGTCAACTGCAAAAAACCAAAATCACCACAAGCATTTTTGGTAGTTTCTAATGCAAATATTTTATTACACTTAAAATATGACAAATTGAACTTCCAAAATAGCTTAGTTTAAGTCAATAATGTCTTAATATTGTTGCAAAGGTGCCAGTTCTAGTGGATTTATTGGAGAACAAAAATTGGTATCCGCCAAAATCGGAATCAGGTCAGGCTTTTTAAAGATCAGTAATCCACGATCAACCGGAAAACTGCAATCGGTGCACCTCTAATCTATTTTTGTATTCACTAATTTATTTATTTCAACCTGTTTTTTTTTTTTTAAACTGCACAATCCATCAACACAATGACATCATGAAACAGAAAAAAATGTGGATAACTGTGACGGCAATTCAAGGAAATCAAAACATTCCTTCTTTTCATTTAAATCATAGAAAATTATGTTAATTTGATGGCAACATGTTTTCCTTGAGGAGAGGATAACAGTGCTGACAACACGATAATTTCTCTATTTGAAAGTCAGGAGGGGGGGTAACCGCTTGCAGGTCACACTCCCACACATAATGGGCTCTTTGGGAGCAGATTTGATGGAGACTTAATTAATGATTTGATAACTGATGAGGCATTAAACTGAGAGCGGGGAAAAGAGGGACCCCCGCATGAGATGTGAAGGCAGAAATGAGTTTTTAATATAAAGCGAAGTGTTTCTCACTGCTTGCTGAATCACACGTTTCTGCCTGGTTTGAATCAATCTTTCTGTGGCTCCCTCCTTTCTTTCTGCTTGATCTCTGAGTCAGAGAGACGCAGCAGGACGCCTGCAGCGCGCTCCCGGTGATACAGTTAAAGGAGGAGGAGAGCTCTTGTCTCTGCAGACTCGGCGCTCTCAGACTGTTTCATTAGAAAGTAGCGCCAGCGCTTTCACCTGGACAGGGTCGGCTTTTTAATGAAATCATTTCAGTGAAAAACTTCACAGAAAAGCTCCGCTAGCTCTTTCAGAGGGGGAAGGTCCGGCCTGACACCGGTCACTGCAGAAACTTTTTGAAAGACGTCGTTAATGCAGCCGGCTGAAGGTGACTGTTCGTACAGCTTTTAAGGATTTAAGGACAGAGAAAGTAAAGTTCAGTGCTCAAAACAACAGAAAAACCATCAATAATTCATTAAGTGTAAAAGCTACTGAGCCAATTGTTTGACGAGGTACATCTCTGAGCTGAAATTGAAAAGTAAAAGCCATAACAGAATGGAAGCAACATCAATCAATACTTTGGTTGTTTAATTTAAGAACTCAGTATGCAGTTTTTCCTCTGCTTTATGCTTCACTTTCACCATCATCTCATCGTAATCTGTTGGGAGTTGTCAGTTATCACTCCGTCATTTAGCTCTGTGCTTTTTCTAGAGCGTTTGTGTTTTGGTGTAGAACTGGGATTTTGGTTCACCCCAGTCCTAAAGTCCTTCCACTACCAATAAACTTTAAATTGTCTGAGCTACAGACTATTTAAAAAATTTCTGTAAATACCTTACAGATTTGCTGTCGTCATAGCAACCTTCCAGCCCTCTCCGGTCTTCTGGTTCTGCTCTGCATCCCCAGAACAAGAACCAAACACGCAGAAGCAGAATTCAGCTTCTATGCACCACAAATCTACAACAAAACACTGAGTTTCTTGCCCACCAGGCTTATAATAAACTGGGGAAACCCTGCACTGAAAGCACTTAATACTGTTTATAAGTTAAATAGGAATGAGGCGAGAGCTAGTTCTAAGCTTGTCGACTGTTTATTGTTGTCATAGCAACAATAAACTCTTTAACCGTTAAGTGCACAAACTTACATCTAAGTCACACTGAACTGTGGTATTTTTAGCATAAAAGATGTACATTATCATTTAATGTCATGTTGTTTTGAAACGATCCATTAGTTCTCTAAGTAAACAGAGCAGGACTCCTCAGGCGTGTTCTCCGTCGATTCCTGCAAACCAACGTGGAAGTTGATAAAACAATTACGGCTCTGAGTCACGCTAAGTCTCGCAGTATGAAAGAGGTTGACTACTGACAAACGCTGACATACGAGCTTCCTGCTGTGAAGCGACATGTCTCTGACGTCACTAGTGAACCGAGCAGAGAAGCAGCAGCAGTCTGCTGATCCCTCGGTCTGAACTCCTATTAACAATCCGGCCCCTGCTCTGTTCCGCTCTCTGAGCTGCAGGCAAAGTCAGCTAATAAAGAAGCAAGCCAATTACCAACATAATGAATGCTGCCGAGAGGAGAAATTAAATTTTAAACTGAGCCAGGTGCACTGCTGAATGAGAAAAGAGTCAAGCAGGTTTATTAAATCAGACAAACGATATTGGGAAAAGTTGGGACTGAATAAACAGCCGGGATTTATACTTCCAGATCAGAGAGCGAAGCGAATAATACAGAAATTAAAACAGAACATTAATTTTCCTACAACAGAAGATAAAGATCCAACATTTTTACAATTAGTTTCTGAAGCCTCACAAAGGCTTTTACTAATTACACAACTAATCTAGACTTTTTCTAGTCTGACTGTTTAAAGATAAGATTTGAATTTAACTGCACAAACTTTTTCCTCTCCTTGACAACCTTATTTTGTACTCAGCTTTAATGCACAGGTCCCCAGTTAAGCTGCTTTTTGATCTAAATGATGTTATTAATCAGCGTCTGGAGGCTAGAACCATAAACGACCTTTATAATGAGAGAGTCGTGCTCAACATGCTGCTTTTCTCCTTCTCCCACCTCCTGCCTCGCGCTCATACCCCTCAGTGGATTCATCTTTCTCTACCGTCGTTTCTGTCTCTCCTCCACTTTCTCTTCTCGCCTGATGGGAGATTTGGAAGTGAACAAGAAAACAGGACCAAAAAAAAAGTGTTTTCCGGATGCTTTCATCTAAAGTTTTTGTACATTTTGTAGAACACATGTTCCCAGTAGGTAGGAAATCCCAGCAGAGATTTTCTACCTCCTAACTTCAGAGTCTTTGTGCATTCGAGCAGCTGGTGCAAAACGAGATAAATTATATTTGAGAAAGTATTATTATACTGCATTTTTTATTTTTATTTTTTTACTTTTATTTATACAGGCTGAGATCCAAGGTCTCATTTACAAGAATTTTAATTATTATATTATAAAAAAAAAAAAAAAAATGAAATTAATCAAATTAATCTTTTAACATGTTATAAGTAAATTTATCTGCTAAATGAACAAGATTAAGAATTTATTTACTTAAAAACAAACTTCTATATCTTGGTGAAAAAAAACTTAGAAATTAGTTTTGTCTTATTAGTGTAATAAAAGGAAAGTGCACTATGAACTAGACTAAAATTAGTTTTTGATGTTTTTTTCTGTTTTCAGATGATATAAACATAATATGCTTTTTGATGACATTTTAAAAAGTGAAAAATATATTCATTAAAGGTAATTTTATTTATATAGCACATTTTCAGCAATAAGGCAGTTCAAATGCTTTACAAGAAAGACAATAATAAGTCGTCCATAATTTATAAATTAGCAGGGTTTCTCTGGATTGTTGGTTCTCCATGTTTGATTTCTAGTTCAGACATTCAATGGAAGGACAAAAAAATAAAGTTTTGTTAAAGTACCAGTTAATACCATAAATTGCATCATAGTGTGTAGGGAAACACATCACAGTCTAAATAGTCTCTCCACATTCAGATTCACATCATCAAGCCTACGACTGCCCACTAATCTTGCCTTCTTCTTTCTCAACATGGACTTGTAATATTCGCCAAATGTGTTTCTGCATTTTGTTCTTGTAAAAATGCAGAGCCATGTTCGGGAAAGATGTCACCTTGAAAGCAGCGAATGTTTCTAAAGTGCCTTTCCACACAGATACGACCATCCCTGAAGTGTGAATCACTTATTCAGCCTGTGCTGCATGGACACAAAGTCTCATTCAGCAAAGGTCTCAAATGCTGATTATTGAATTAGTCTTTTATTGTCCATTTTAGATTATTTTTTTGTTTTGAGCCCAGAATGCTGCCTTTAGACAAGGTTATTCAAGCTTATTGTTCATGCAGAAGAAAGTAAGCTGCATTTGTAAAGTTGTAAGTGAAAAGTGTCTTTAATTTTTCAAGGTATTTTGTTTCAGGTGGAAAAAGTTACATTTGCATGTAGGCAACAGCATTTAAAAATGTGTATTTATTGTAAAACTTTTCATAAATGACAGTCTCCAGCAGGGTTTTCAGTTTTTAATATATCCAGTAACAGTTAGTACTGACTGTGTACATTTAATCTTAGTGTTTGGAGACCTTGGATCTCGGGGATTCGCCTATTTAAGCCTTAAGCAAAGATTTGTTTATTCTTTTACTGGAAAGTTTTCACTAAACTAAGGGTTTGCCTGAAGGCATTTGCATGCTGTGTGGTGCTGCTATGCTGCAGCTGAATGACTCACTGGGTTACACTAACAATCAAAAGGAGCTAATTAACTGGGACTGAATGTCCATTTTGTTTTACTCATAATTAGTGCAAGTTCTGCAGGAACTGCCCAGTAAATTTACATCCAAATATAGTTTTCTTTCAGGGATATGCAGTTTCTATAAAAAGTATTCACTCGCTTGGGCGTTTATTACTTTTACAAATCAATAATAATCAACATAATTTGTTTTCCTTTTGTTTATGCGAAAATATTGACAAAAAGCCAACAAAAATAATGAAAAATAAAATATGTAACCCAAAATAAGTGAATAAAACGGTGGATATTGCATCAATATTCAAGTCAGCATCTAGTGAACTCTGGTTTGGTTTGAATGCACATGTGACTGTCATGCGGACTCAAAAGGAGGAAATGGACTAAAGTGCAGGGCACTTTGGGTAAATGCAACCAAGACAAATGTGCTCACTAGCACTAGCAGGAGAAATGGCTCGAAGTTTTATCCCAAAGACTAAAGAGAAATCCTACAACCTCTAAAGTCTGATTTTACTCCATTTTTGTTTACATTTTGTGAAGGAGGTGACTCAGTTTTGGTGTTGCTTCCTTCAGTGGTTGTTGGTGTAGCGCCACCACAGGTGAGGAGGGGAACAGGTTTGACTTAGTCCAGTGTGAACGAGAACCACAGCAGCTGAAAATGTAGAAAACGTTGCAATTCGAACCACGTCAAAAAGACTATCAGGAAAGAAACATCCCAAAAGTAAAAGTATGGAAAATGTTGAAAACTTTGGACAACTTATCTCGCATTGGACAAACAAAAAAGAAGTTCAAATCTTTTAGTAAAATGAAAAGGCTTTTAGTTAGAGATTTAGTGTTTCTTTAACTTTGCATTGCAATAAGTTCTTAGAAAGTTACAGCCTGAGATTTTATGTATTATATAAAGTTTGCAATAACTAATGATATAAGCCTTCTTTTCATTAGGCAGAAAGCAGGATTGCATAAGTTATCATCCTTCTTCTGTTCAACAGAGCAACAAATTGTTTTAATCTGCTGCAGCAGAAAACTGAGAGGCAACCCTGGACTGTTCCCAAAAAAACACATTGAATTTAGATTAAGACTATCTGCAATTCAGAGCAGTTTCTTATAATCCACAGCTACAGCAACACAAAGTAGTTTTAATTCCCAAGAGTCTCCGCAAATCCAGCCGGAGTTTCGGCAGCTGAGTTCACTGTTCATCCTGCTAAGACAAAGAAACGGGAGTCTAGCCAAGGACACACGTCCACCTCAACGGGCTCAAGTCATGGAACAAATCCCCGTCCCATCGGATCCAAACACCTCGTGTTGTTTTTGTTGTTACCGGGATGAAATAACCTTGGACTTCCTGTTCTGGGACATTTCAAACCTTTGCAAAAGTTTTGTTTTCCAATAACGAGAAGTCTTTAGAGACGGCCAGCGTCTGTCACAGCAAATTTGTCTGGGACTCCAGGAAACCTTTCATTAGTGGAGTTGCTTATTGTTTAATTGTTCAGCACACAGACGCTTCATTAGTTGCTGATAATTTCCCAGAGTGATCGGTATCAGATTCGAGTGTGTGCCTGCATTATCTAGGATAAATATGTTGATGAAGTGTGTAGCATCAGCGATGGAAGGAGATTCTTCATATCAGACATCCAAGAATGAAAAACATCAAGAAACTAGTAGTGGAAAAATGTGAAAAGAAAGGTTGGATATCCTTTAAAACAACTGAGTGAAGCAGACTGTTGGCTGTAGAGCAACTTTTACTGATTAATCAAACTGTTGGTTTTTGAACATCTAAGTTTTGAAAAATAATTTTTTTCCCACCAATTCTCTCCTGGGGTTTCCACAGTTTAGTGATGTAAGTGTGCTCAAAGCCGCCATCTTGTTTGACAAACGAGTCTTACAGTTTGCAATTATTTGTCATTCCGTTTTTAGCAGAAAAGCGAAAAACGATAAATCATTCAAGTGAAAATTATTGAGCTTGTTTTGATTTATCATGCAATTAACAAATTTATTGTTTATTTCGACATGCCTAGTTGAGAATCTTGTGAAATTATACCTCGGTATCAGGTTTACCGATAAGGAAATACTTAATCTTTTAACGCCTTAACATTAAATTATTATCAGTAGCAGGACTTTGAAACAATCAAACAACTTTGTATTTCAAAGAAAGATCAACAGAAAACGAGGTATTCACGTCCTGATAACTAAGGTTTTTCTCATTAAAACACATTATTTCTTATAATTTTAATATGTTCTTTCTGGTAAAATTGCATCTATTTTCTGTTATTATTATGAATATATTCACAGAAAAGATAATGGAAAAAAAGCCACTTTCTGAACATTTTTTTGTAATTTCAATTTTAGACAAGAATGTAAGCAAAAGTAAAGGAAAAAAAAAAGTACAACCTGAAACCAGATCTGATATGGAAAGTAGGAGATGTAAATTTTATGCCACATCGGCCAGTCCGGAAGCAAACTGAGAAACAAAATGGCTTCAGTTGAAACAGACAAGAATAAGCCAATCAATCACTGCACAAACTTCCTAAAACACTTAATTGCCAACAAAACAAACATCTCATACAACTCCCTAAAGTCTTCTATAGTTCTATATAAGGAAATAAAAGAAACAGCAAAACCTTGACCTTGTATTTAGTCAAGTTATTTAAATATATATTTTTTGCTTTTAGAGTGAACTCTATGCACAGCGAGACTTTTGCCCCTCGTTGGAGAAAAGTGTTTAAATGGGTTTGTTTGCTTTTGTTTTGCATCATGTCTTATTTGAAAATCACTTTTTCAGAGCATGAGGAATTCAGACTGCAAGGTTTAGTAGTTTAACAGGGGAGACGTCGTCTGTTTCAGGTTCAACAGTTCACAGCTTTTTTGCTGTGTTTTGTATAATGGGGGAAATGAAAATCTGACCTTTCAAGTTTGCTCCCTTTGAAGAAAAACATCTGTATCATTTTAATTTCACAAAAAAACATCCAGTTGCATATCCGTGAGTGAAAACAGAATTTGACCCCAAAGCAAAACTTGACCTGGTACTTGGTGGAGAAATGTGTGTTTACAAGCACAGCAGGGAGAAGTTTCTGAAAGCTGGACACAAAGTTTGAACTCAGTTCAGGAGGGCGAGCGGGTCACGTTACAAAAACTACAAAACATTGAATTTCTTTGAGGAAACTTACTTCCTTCACATTTCTGGAGACTCCCTAAGCTGCTTCAGTATTTTAATATCCTTTGTCTATATCTACCAACATGTTGCTGGTAAGTAGCTTTTCACACCTCTGTGCATTAATTGAATTTTTGATGTCGGGAAACAGCAAAGACTCTACAGTAGTTTGTGTCGTATCTTGGTCACTGCAGCTCCTGTACATGCCCTCACCTAATAGGGCAACGATCAATTTAGCTGAGGTCTCAGGGGGAAACAAATGGTCAGTCAGAGTGAAAAAACATCCTGGAACATCGACATCCTCACAAAAAACAAACAACAAAACAAGAAAAAACACTTCAGGGTAAGCAAGTTTCATGAACTGCACTGCAAAGACACACAATCTTACTGAGCGTTTTTGGTCTAGTTTCTGGTACACTTGAAATACGACAAAACTAACTTACAAAATACTCACGATCGTGCATCAGTTGAAAAAATGCAGGTGTCTGTTGATTTTGCGTGAATTTCCGCAATTGTAAAATCACGGAAAACTGCACGATACTGGAAATTAAAAACCTAATTTGACTAAATGAGACTCATATCATCTATTTATAAATGTTTTATATTCTATTTCTATGCACTAATCTGATTTAATTTCCCCTTTGGGATCAATAAAGTGTTTTTAAATTTGAATTAACATTAGCACTCTTTAGTAAATACTGAATACAGTTTGGCAGTGTTTAAAATAAATAATTTTTTAAAAGACTTTAACATAACTTAGACTTTTCCATCAAGAAGTATTTGTTCTTTGTTTCTCTCAATCAGTGAACGAGTCACTTTTTACTTTATATAATGTTAAATAACTTAAGGTTCAGGCTGATACTCTGATCTTCAGCAGGTGACAGTTTGTCCCTAAAATATGAAGCTTTAAAACTTGTAGATATCAATTACTGCAGGTTTAGCAGCAGCTTCACAGGTGTGAGGATTTTACTGATGATATATTTACAAAAGCACTCCATAAAAACACACCAGATTCCCTTTGAACTGCACAAGGTTTCTGTGCCCTTTCATCTTAAAAGTTGAAGTGTTTATGATTTACTGAAATAATTTAAAGTTTTGATCAACACAACGTGACAGGAAAATAAAACTTCACAGAATCTTTAAAAAATAGGTTTAATTGTCAATCAAAACCTTTGCAAAATCTAATCAAGCCATATTTTACTGTTACATTTTCTCTATTCTACCAGGAGAAATAAAATCAGTTTGATAAGTTATTATATTAGATACAATTATTCTTCTGTGGTCTGTATTTAATCTCTGTACATTCCATAGTATTTCCTGTAAATGGGAAAAAAAAACAAAAAAAAAAACGTTATAATCCAGAGAAGCGGTATAGTCCACTTTCTCCTTTTGGAGAGGTCTACGGTCCGCTTGGCATTCATATATGCATTCAAACCGTGCCAGAGTTCACTTCAACCAAACTGAGGCCGAGGTTTGTAGGTGGACCAGAGTTTGCTTTTTTTGGTCCACATCAGAGTTTGATTTTGCATTCACACTTTCCCAAATGAACAAACTGGAGTCCAATTAAAGCGAACTAAACATTACTGTAAACAGAGTGTTGCTGCAGAGTGCGTGCAGGCCACTTTGGGGTTGTGAACTATTCACATAAAAGTCAGATTAAGTTTGGATTTAATTAGGAGTAGGAAAGAAAGCAAATTTTTAAAAGATCTCAAAGTGACCAAAGAGGGTTTCACCAATTTGAATTAGCAGAAGTGGGTTTTACTTCCACTGGAATGATCTCACTGTTGGTACCACTAGCTGCTGCAGATGAGAGCGGACAGCGAGCTCCATGGATGTATTTGGACAAATAAGGTGTGGATGTCTATTTCAGTCTGCTGCTTCTGTACGGTGTATATTTTAGATTCTTATCCTCACACAAATGGATTCAGATGTCGGACCAAAGATAAAAAGCCATCAGACCTCTCACTGAACAGCGCCAGAATGAAAGTCTTAGCAAAAATGGCTTCAGACGAAAAGGACAAGCAATACCTAAACCAGTTTTACCACCTTGGATTATTCCAGAAGTAATGATAGATATGACAAAATGGAAAAGGAAAAAAAGACCAGGGACTTTTTTCTGTCTGAAGTTGTTTTTGATGAGACTTTTTCATTCAAAGCCATTTTTGCTGAAGTTGTTCCTTCTTAAGATGTTTTTTCTGACGCCAGACCTTTTCTTCCAAAGCTGTTTTTCATTTGATGTTTTTTTCTGAAGCCATTTTTACTGAGACCATTTTGTCAGAAGCTGTTTTTGCTGAAAGCTTTTAATCTGATGCCTTTCTTCCTGAGACTTTTTTGTCTGAAACTATTTTTGCTGAGATCTTCCTGTCTGATGCCTTTCTTTCTGAGATTTTTTCGTCAGAGGCCTGGTGGTTTTTTGTTTGTCGTCTGACATCTGAGGCTATTCGTTCTAATGTTTGAGGATCTCCTAAATGTACACCATGCCTCTGTCTTCCTCTTACATGCTGCGTCATCTTGTTGCTGCAGAAACAAAGGCGACAGAGTGCAGATGCTAAAGCAGCCAGCATTTTCAGCCTGACGGTTTCCTGATAGAATCCAGAGGAGACTGGACTCTTCCCACGTTTATCAGCAACAAGCAGCAGAGCAATTACACCACAAAGTACAATGGAGAAGATTACTGGAAACAGCTTCTGCAAATTAACATAACTCAGAGTGAAAGCTTCTCTCTCTCTCCCCGTCTCCTCAGCTAAACCTGTTAACATGCAGTCAAAGGAATCCCTTGCTTGAATTCACACTCTGGTGATTTTCAGGAGTGTTATGTTGCTTGTCTGGCAGGATTCAGTCAAACACAGATTACAGACAGAGAACAATGTCATTTTCTTTTAAGTGACAACAACAGAAACATCTTCTGTCTCTGCAAACAGATGTGATCCGTCTATATTTCCTGGGATTTTCTGCGTTGGACTTTGGAGTGAACTTAAAAAAAGTACATTTTAATCAAAGGAGAACTTCAAGCAGAATGTTAACGGGATTAAATAGGAAGCATTTATGTAAATGAGAGAGAAAATCAAAGCGTGAGATGTTTTTCAACGGAACACCAAATGATCGAAGAAGTGGAACTTGTTGGAGGTAATCAGGCAAGGCAGCGAGGCTTAAAGCTGACAGGGTGGACAAACTTAACAGAGCATGTAAAATCACAGCGTTCGACGCTCTCCCAGCGGAGCAGGAAGCTCAGCGATCTAATCCAGCATGCTGTGTTAGCAGATGCTGCATGATTTAGTCATAGGTTTTAAAAATCAAGGTCCAGGTACTGCCAGTTTTTTATAAGCAAAGAAAAAAAAACACAACATAATACCTATTCAGGATTGAATGGCGTTCATAAGGATTTGCAGCAGTGATTTCTTTCATTAAATGCATATTTCTCCTTTTGCAAAACGTGGAGACAAACGGCAGAGCTGATTCCTGACGCTTTATGCTAAATCTGCTATTATTTGCCTCGATTTGTCCTTGATAGAGACAGCTGCAGCCTCAGGCATGCTGAAGAATCTGTCTGGATTAATGCCTAACACACACACACACACGCACACGCACGCACACGCACACAAACAGCTGAATATATTTTTCAGCACTGATCTGTATCACTACCTCGGCCAGCAGACACGGATAATATGGTTTCTATTGTTAGCTGTTGAATCCTCAGTGCTGTAATCTTTCTCAATGATAATAATATATATTTAAAATTGTTTCAAGGTATGAAAAAGTTGTGCGGAGGTTCTGGCAAGAAAAGGTTAACGGGTGAAGATCAACCTGTTGCAATAAACAATAAATCTATTAATCGTATAATAAATTAAGCTCAATAATTTTCACTTGCATGATTTATTGTTTTTCTCTTTTTCTACTAAAAACTGGATGATAAAAGTCTTCAGTCTGCTGTTTTGGTCTCAACTTTCCCTTTTTTAATGAAGAATGACTTTTCTTTAGACTAATTCATTTTATTTGTTGTTTCTGCCGTTTAATTTGTTTATTTTGGAATTTTAAAATGTCTTTCAGCTCCAATGTTAAATGTTCATTAGAATTTAAAGTTTATTAATCTTTGAGAATGGGTTCTTGTATTATAAAATGCTTTCCAAACAACAATATTCTAATTTATTGAAATAACTTCTGAGACAATTTATTGACCAGCAAAACTTGTTATTGTGAAAGGTTTACACCTGCATTCACATCATAGCATGCTAAAGAAAATGACACATTTTAGAACTTTAATCATTACACTGGGATATTTTCACCTAAATTTCTTATGGCCTAATCATGATATATATCGATATCGAATGATAGAAAAAAGTTATTGTGATGTAACATTGTATTGTCCAGCCCTAGTTTCAACATTTGTGTCCATTTCTAAACAGAAAACTTTGTTGTGAAATGACTCTGAGGAATCTCAAAGCTACTAAATTAAGCAAAACTCTTCCACCACTGCGGCGTAAGATTACAGGTCTACACTTCCTCTTTGACAGGATAACAATTTGAAAAGGAAGACACTCTAACGCTTCCGAGAAGTTAAAAAAAATCTATGTGTATCTGGAGGCATAAGAACAAAACAACCTGCTCTAGTACTCTCCATTTCTATTGTCGCTCTTTATTTCCTTTCACAGGAGTAAAAGCTTCTGGAGTTTGAGTTTTGTTTTCAGTGTTTGTCCTGTGAGGACGGTGTGACCACTTATCGATCAATCTACAGTGGGAGAAATGTCACAGCATCACTGTGGATCAGCAAACTGGCCTTTGAGGATAAATCTCATTAACTTTGCAACATTGCCATTCTGCTGTCAGTCAACAAACCAAAATGCCAAAAAGAAAGCTGGAACCTTTGCTCCGAGCAGAGAGAAATACCAAACAAGGGAGTCAAATGGTTAGGAGACACAAACCTCGTCGTTTCTGCTCTGGTACAGCCGGATCGTTTAGCAATTATGGGCTTTGTCTGAAGAGAAAACTGACGCAACAATGGAGGAACAATGTGCAGTGAAATATGGTGCTGGGTTTCTCATGAAATAATCCTGTTAAATGAGAGAGAATTACAAACTTTTTAGCTTGTTAAACATTAAAATTTCCAATGCTGTTTAGAGAATAAAGATGCATCTCTAAAATATCAATTAACTCCAAAAATTTGAAATTGGCGGAGTAAATCCATCTAATTCTGCTATCAGGTGAGTCATAAGTTACAACTACAATAAACTCATATAAACAAATATTACCATTACATATTAGTTTCACCTTTTGTATTAAATTACTTAAATAAATCAAATTTTTGATGCATATGAAATTAACCCGCATGCAATGTGACACAAAAAGAGACTGCAGGTAGTTTTTTTGTATAACAATTTTAAAGTATATGATGATGAATGAAATTAAGAATCTATATAAAGATAAAGACCAGACGTTTAACTCTTATTTCAAAGTAGATCAACTCTAACAGCTCTGAAGTATGCAAATTTAAGTAAATAAAAGCCTCCTAAAACTGATTTGTTTTTTTATGTTGTAACAGACTTTTATAAACTTCTAACTGCTATTTCCAAAAAACACAACAACAAAAAACAACAACAATCTTGCGATTCTCTTAAAGAATCAACTCGGAGCACAGCATATTTATGCGTTCTCTGACAGAAAACAACACATAACAGGGAGATAAATCCAGGTGGAAAAGAGGGAAATAAATATTTGATGAGTTTCCAGCTCATTCTTACAGAAAAAAGTTAGCCCTTTACGGGAATTAAACACACAGCGGAAATTCATAATGTTTTTGAGAGGCTTTATCTCAATGTTTCGCAGTTTTTTTCTTCTAAAAGGCTGATTCTGTCCAATCTCTACCAACCAGCAGGAGACAGAGATGGATTGCTAACAACCTGGAGCTGCTGCCACTCAGGTCAATCTATAAAGAGATCCCCACACAGTTTCAGTAACCGATAAAGCTCACAGCTTTGTGGAAACAATTGCTAACGGAGAGCCCTGATACTCAGATCTGCAGTGGTTTGCATCTGTAAAACGCAGGAGGTTTGGCAGCCTGATGAACGGCTGACACAACGTCAAGGCAGGAAGAAGCAGGAGTGAACTTAGAAAAAGAAGCCACAAAATTGTCACTAGTCAGTAACAAATGTTAAATCTGCAACAAACTGTCTGGAAAAGTAAAGAAGGTGTTACACGGTCTAGTCAAAGTCCAGGCCAAACCTTACTGACCTAAAACCAGCAAACAGGCAGTATGTTATGCACCGGTGTTCTTGTGAATTGTGTCATTCAAAAGTGAGTTTTTTGTTTTAATCTTTCAAAATGGCGGATGATTTTCAGGTATTTTCATAAATGTAAACAAAGTTTCTGCCAATTTTAACAACTCAACTTTAATACGTTTAGAACCTTTTCAGGATTATTATGAATTTAACAATAAATCTCCACTAAAATGTATGAACCTCATCCAGGCAGCTGGGGAGAAAATTTGCAAAAAAGCTGGCTGGTTAGCAGTGGTACAATAGCAGCTAGTTAGCGGTAGCTTCAACCTCAGTGAAGATGCATGACTATGAATGACAAAAAATGTTAAATAAATAGAATATTTAAGATTAAATAGCTGTCAAGACTAAATTTAAGACTTGTGATTAACATATTAAAGTTTTTAAAAATAAATTTAAGACATTTTAAGGATGTGCGGCCCTCACTGAATAGTGAAAATAGTAAACAACAGAATATGTTTGGTTTGCACAAACTCTGCAGTTGACAGACCCTCAAGGTAAATTCAATATCTCAAATCAGCACACAGATAGGTGGCTGGGCAGCATGTAAAGCCAGACTTCTCTCCATGGGTTTCATTCAGTAAGCAACCCGCCTGTTCGGCTGCACAGGCACTGTAACCATCACGAAAGGCTGCACACACGTGCTGCATTTAAATGTTGACAGAAAAACATATTTACTTTGCAAATATGGTTTAAAAAAAAGACCCTGAGGGGCACTTGTTGGATTTTATGTGTTGGGTTTCAGCAAAGTACCGTAAATAGTCACACTCTTCCTCCGCCGTTGGAGCTTCAGGTCACTCCAACCATCAGCTGGTCAAATCCTCAGTTAGCTGTTTAAAAGGACAATAATAACTCTTTTTACCATATGAATGCACACATAGTAGATGATGTCAAAGGTTGTTTTCAATAGAGAATAGATAACAGAAATGTAGCTGGACAATTTTAGCAGCAGAGATTACATATTTTCCTGATATTTTGCAGTTCAAGATAGCAAACGAGATATGCTGACCTGCATCTATAGATATGTGGATGACCTATAGTTGGTATTCTTATTGCAATCATATATAAACACTGGCTGCAGAAATCCCTACAGTGTGAGATGTCTCATTATCTAAATAGTAGAGCTGCAGAGAAAATATGACAATAATATTGTTAAAAATCCCAAAGATAGATTCAGTTCCATTAGCTTATGAAACGTGTGACAGAATATGACATTTCCAAGTTCTGCTGGATGTTAAATTGTCCCAGATGTTGTTGTAATAATTGATAATATTGTTGTTTTAAAACCATTTTCAATATTGCTCAAGCATAATGATGCGAGAATACATTCTCAAAGATCAATAAACTTTCATTTCTAACCAACATTTAACACTGGAAGACATTTTATGTATCCAAAATAAATAAACAAGACAACCGAAACAACACAGATTGAATTCTGAATTCTCATGAATTGAACATAATTGAACTTATAACAAGTTGAGACCAACACATGCAGCTTTTGGTAGAGAAAAGAGAAAAACTATAAATGAAGCAAACAGAAACAATCAATCTCAATTTAATTTATCATGCAATTAATTGATTTATTGCTTATTGTGGCAGGCCTCATTCCATTATTTCATTGATGACATGGGAGAATTGTTTTTGCTATAAGTGAAATAATCTACCAATGGAACAATGACCTTTTCTTTTACGATTATCAAATAATTATTTAATTAAAACAAGCTCCTATATCTTGCTGAAAAGCTACTTTTAAGTTAGTTTTGTCTTATTTAAAGTGAACTAAGATATTTGCAATTAAAATTAGACAAAAATTACTTGGTAATATTTTGTGTTTTTGCAGTGTATTTCTGGCTCATGAATAGTTTTGAAGATTGAATTTATAATCTAACTAACCTGAATGTATTTTAGTGAACATTTAAAACAACAGCTGACGTTGTCCAAATGACTAAATTACTTTCTGGAACAGATGCATTTACAGTAAACTTTATTACTGCACTAACTCTAACAGGACGGACGTGATTAATTAGATCCTAAAAGGTTTGAGTTTAAGTGGATTTTTAAGCTGCATCCCCATTCCTGTTGTGAGGAAGCGAATGGCGGTTCAGCCTGTGTTTATCATTCATTTGCAGTGAGCAACTGAACAGATATTAGCCCGGCCTTATCAGCGAAGGCCACAAAGCGCTGAGGGTGAAGCGGAGCGGATGCTGGGAGGGAAGCAGCTCCTCAGAGAGCCGGTTAATGATGCTCCCCACTGATGGAGGCTGACGCCGGGCCTGAGGCGTCTCTGTGGACGACCAATAGCAACTGTCGCTATCTAATTTCAAAGACGGCACACAATCTGCTCATTCTGAACGGTCCGAGTTGACGAGTGTTGAAAATAATGTTCAAAATTTAGCTAGATATATTTCACAGGACACTCTGGAAGGTCGGTGCTCAAATCGTGGATTAAGTTCTTTAGAATGGAGTTTGCATCCTTAAAGTTTTCTCTGTTGCAATCTTCTAAGCCAGTGTGTTTCAAAGTGGGGGCCGCGGACCCCTGGAGTGCCACCAGAGGGCGCCTCAGAGCACATCAAGGACGATGGGAAAAAATGTATCCAATACATTTTTAATCACAAAGGAATCAATATTTTAATAAAAAAAATACCATCTAATCCATTTTTCAATCATTATTATAAAATATAAATTTAAATAATTTATTGAAATGTTATTTGCCATCCTCAGCTTTCTGATTGGCTTCCAGTCAAATTTATCAAGCTGTTTTGCTTCCCAAGCAAGTGAAGCATGGCTAACTAAAGTCAGAAGATATAAAGTTCTCAATAACCAATAAATCAATTAATTGCAAGATAAATTAAAACAAGATCAATAATTTCCATTTGCACAATTTATCATTTTTCTCTTTTCTCTCTTTCTACCAAAACCTGGATGAGAAAAGTCTTTAGTCTGGCGCTTTGGTCTCAAATATCACTTTTTTAAAGGACAATTTTGTTAACAGACTTTATAATGTATTTTATTTGTTGTTTTTGATTTTTGGATATTTAAAATGTCTTCCGATTTCAGTGCTAACTGATCGATAGTATTTAAAGTTTATTGATCTTTAAGAATATGTCTTTGCATTATTATTATTATTACTACTATTAGATTACTTGAAAATGATCTCAAAACAACAAATTTATTGTTTATTGCAAAACCTTCTGAGACAATTTCTTGTTCAGCAAAATTTGTAATCGCAAAAGGTCTACAATGAGGCAGCCTTTATGTAAACAAATGTAAAAATTACTGAGAATAGATAATAAAAGTAAGAAAAACATCTTAAAAGTTTATGTTTCTTTACATATTTTGCAGAATTATCTCCTGGTTTGCAAACAGGTTAACGCTGCGGCACAGAAAAGTTCGGTAACCCCTTTTCTAAACTTCTACTATTAACTCATTTGTTTGCTGAATTAATTTCAAGAATATTTGTGATTATTTCTCTTATAATGAGTTAAAGGTAATCACAATAGTCCATAAAACTGGAATTCCTAATATTATGTTGATAATGTAGTATGCAGATTTACTTGCAATAAATGGAAATGATGAATACATTTACATAAAAGGATCTTTTCATCTGTATAACACCATTCTGTGATTATAGTGCAGAGAAAGTCCTTCGCTTCTCCAATGACGTCCCAAACTGTAAATCTGTATTCAGTCAGCAGAGCGACAGTAAGGGAAAAGTAGCCGTATGACCTCTTCTTTGCAGATGTGACTCTGTAACTGGAACAGTTTAAAGTAGGCCAGAGCTCAAAAGAGCCTGCATGCTCAGCACAACTCTGTTAATGGGAAAAAAGAAGTCCATGCAGACCTTGAGACAAAAGAGATCTACCTCGATGTCCTAAACACATGACTTTGCCGCTCATTAAATAAAAGATATTTTCCCAAACTTTAATATTCCTTCATTTTAAAGTGGCCTGAACATTTCCTGACACTTGGGAAAATATTTTGTATCAGATATTTGTTGGATCTTAACATTCCACTTTGTTCTTCATCCATTTTTCTAAGCACACACTATTCAACCAATATTCAACTACACACTCCAAAATAATCATAGCAATATTAATTTTTGCAAAGTTACAATTGCAAAATCTATATAAGTTGATGCATTGGTTGTTTCTGACAGGGAGCAGTGAATTTCTGCAAATGGCAGTAGGACCTCTGAGAGGAGGCAGAGGAGCTTGCTTTTTTTCACAGATTGCCTGTCTCATGTAGGGTTAGACAATAAATTAATAATAGGTATCGCAATAGATGTAATCAATATCAATAGATAATACATTTTCAGTAATTTCACTCAACCATGGCAGTTTCAGAATCGCACAGCATTCTGGGGGATCTAAGCAGAGGAAAGACTTTAGCCGGTTCATGGAATCAACTAACTGATTCTCTGGTTAGCAACTACTTGTGCAGCAGCAGCTTAAGGTTTCACTACTGTGCTACATAGCTGCTTAACAAACGCATTAAAAAAAAAAAAAAAAACAGTCATTTTTGTAGAACTACTGCAGCTTAAAGAGGAAAAACAACTTTCTAGCTAACTGGCACCAGAGAACAAAAGTGTGAATAAAAGGTTGGAACATTTTTGGAACAAAAAGCCTCATATGGTGTTTTTCAGTCTGTCTGAAGCGAAGTCTGACATGCAGTGCTTTTTTTAATGTTCAATGCTGCTCTCCACATCATATCAGCTGCCCTTTCCTGTCTGAGAAGCCTGAATTCATGTGACCGCTGCACGTAATTTCACACATGTCTGCTCCTCTGAACTCTCTGGAAGGAGGGTGTGACCTCAGCTCTTACGTTGAGTAGATACCGCTCTTTCATAGTTCCTGTTTCTGGAGAGTTTAAATTATATAGTTGATGCACATTTTCTGTGATTACATTTCATGTGCATTTTGTGAAGAGCATACATTTCTTTTCTGTGGAATTGAGCAGTCAGATGTGAAGCTAGAGGCCACATAAAAGCTGCAGCGAAATGTTGAAAATTTCTACAACGCAGAAGATATTTGCACAGTTGAATAAAGAAGAAAGCCCTTAGCCTTCTGAAAACGCTTTGTATTCACAGATAAAAGAATTTATTATCACGGTTTAACACTGACCCGACATCAAAGATTTCATTAAAATCCATGAGCTACATTTTTTCCATGGTGTATGCCTATGATGCTTTTTTAAAAAAATATAAACTGGTATTGAATCTACTTGTGGGTTTAACCTTCAAAACATTGCACCAACGGGGGTAAAAAGACAGAACTAGTTAATGTAAAATAGTTATTTAAACATGAATGTTTCGTTTAAGCCGACAAATGTCATTTTAAGTTTCGTAATGACAATTTACTTTCAGAAAGGCTGAAAACTGTAATTCAAATTAACTGATTGATTATATGAGTTCAGTTGTGTCTCATTCAAATAGCTTTCTAAAAAGGATGACTTCAGCTTCCTGTTGTTAGAAACCGGATGAGAAGCCAATGAGTTGGTAATGTTAATAAAATTGTAACATATTTTATTGTTATTACTATAACAGGAGTTGCTAATTAGCTTAGCTAAGTTAGCTTAGCCGGTTGGAATCCGTTCCCGAATCTTATATTTGCCGGTTAATTTTGAGCCTTGGAACATTATTAAACTAACAAACTAATCAATACTATATCACTACCTGAAGCTATGGTTACGTTTTATAACAACAGTTTATTTAGCCAGTTTTTACAAGGCCGAAATAACCAACTGACAGCTTCCTAAATCGTAACGGTTGGAAGAGATAGCGGACGATAGGTTTGCTGTGATTGGTATTGTTGCTAGGTAACAGCCAACTCGGCTGCTGATTGGACGATGTGCAACCAGTTCCGTGTTCCGGTTCTATGTTCACTCATACTCGTAACAATGAAAGCTACTTCAATTTTTTTTTCCAAGAACTCCTGTTCTGCATCACATATAAATAATTCGGAAATATTGTTCATAGTTTCATAATTTATTGATTATGCTTTAGCGCTTGAGGATTTTTCTTTGTCATAAGCCATGTTTCCCCGCTAGCGTTTGTTTTGATTGCATTTACCCAGAATGCTTTGGGCTGTAGGCGGATCAGAGTTTAAATGTGAATTCACACCTCGCCAAATGAACCAGGCCATCTAGACAAACAAACCAGAGTTGGATTAAAGTGGATTAAACAGGGCTGGTGCGAATGCAAACATTAAGAAAACACAAACCTACAACGTTACATCTCTTCTTAGAGGTATTTATTCCAGTTTGATGCAGCCAACAGTCACTGACTCACATGTAAACCATCATTCCCAGTTTATGGACTCATCCCTCACATCTGATGCTTCAACACGAATCACTAAACAGTGATTTCTTCCTCTCCACGTTACAAACAGTCAAGGCATACAAACGTACATTTACTATTTGTACAATTTATTGTCAGTAAGTCCATTCAATCTCCACTCTATCCATCCACTCTTTGTTCACATACACACAAACACTGTACAGTGTTCAGAGGCTGAAATATTTTACTCTATTAAGTCTTAAAGAAGCAGATGAGTACCCTTGTTTTAAGCCGAGGCCATGCACTGCAAAACACAAAATTTTAAAAAGTTTTTGTCTAGATTTCAGTGCAGCATGTAAGGCAAAACTAACTTACAACTGACTTTTTTAACAACTTTTCAGGTAAATAATTTCTTAATATTAAAAAAAGTGCTGTTCCATTGGCAGATTATTTCAGTTATAATACATTTTTCCTATGTCATAAGTGAAATAATCTGCCAGTTATTTTTTTTTATCAATATTTAAGGATTATTTACTTAAAGCAAGCTCCTATATCTTTGCAAAAATTTAGTAGAAAGTTAGTTTTGTATTACTTTAAGTGTACTATGAGATTTGCAAAAAAAAGTAGACAAAAATAGTTTAGAATTTGTGTTTTTGTAGTGTGAGATGATTTGTTCTAACAGATTTAATACAGAGAACATTCTTTCTTCTGTTTCTCAGGAGCATAGAGAGAAGCACATTCAGGGGGAAATAAAGGAGGCAGAAAACATTAAAAATTATAATTAAAAAAACTACAATAAAAACAGCCAAAAAATGCTTTCCCCACTCCATCACTTTCTGGTTTATTTCTGCTTAATTTTATAAACATCTAAAGCCAAGCTGAGGTGAAACCACCGTCTGGTTTTGATTCATGACAGGAGTGACTAGAAGCGATGAGATTTACAGCGCAGCGCGTACAGATCCCGTTCAGCATCGTACATCTCCAATACTGACGCCTCATCTGTAATACAGTCAACTTAAGCTGCTTCCTCCTTTTACGCTCAGCCTGTGCAGTTTGTTGCACATTAAGAAGAAATCCAGTGTCGGGACTAGGACAACGTCACCTTCGCAGTGAAGTGGCACAAATGCAGCTGCAGGACAAAGTGAGATACTGAAAAGTGCAAAGAGTCAAAAGTTTGTTTGGTCGTTTCTCTGGAGGATCGCAGTCGGTCGGTTGGTCGCTCTGCGATGTTTTGCGGTGAGCAACGACGCCGGATTGGGAAGAGCTCTACATTAGGAGAAACAATTCTGGCGTCTATCTGCCAAAAATGTTCTCATACTCCAGCAATATGAGCTCCACTATCTGGTTCTGGTAAACCATGTTGAAAGCCATGTTCAGGGTCTCCGTTTCGGGCCGCAGCAGCGTGGGACCGAAGACGATGGCCACGCTCTGAGTGGTCATGCGGTTTTCCTCACCATGATCGATCACTCTGCGAAAGAAAACGAGAAAAAAACGTGGAGACAGAACTTTTATTAGTGGTTCATATAACGATACTTTCAGGGTTCGTTTGGCCTCCAGAGTTTCTATAGTTGTGTTTCAAAAAGTATCAGGATTGTTTAACAATGGAAAATAAAAAGAAAAATGTGAATTTATAGCAGAGAGTTCAACACATGGGAAGTTTTAAATCGCTAACCTTCCAGTTTCTGTTTCTAATATGAAAGGAAAGATAGGAAGAATGAAACAGGGTACAAGGAAGAAAGGAAAGACAGAAGGAAGGAAAACAGGGTACAGAGAAGGAAGGGAAGAAGAAAGGAAGAAAAAAAGAAGGAACAAATGAAGAGGAAGGAAGATGGGATGTGGAGAAGGAAGGACAGAAGGAAAAGAAAAAGAAAACAGAGGAAGGAACAAAGGATCCAAAAAAGGAAGGAACAAAGAGGAAAAAAGAAAGGATGGAAAGAAGCGGGAGGAAGGACATAAAAAAAATTATGGATCAAACATTAAATGAGCGGCTGCACAGCGGCGCAGTGGGTAGCGCTGTTGCCTTGCAGGAAGAAGGTCCTGGGTTCGATTCCTGGCCCGGGGTCTTTCTGCACGGAGTTTGCATGTTCTCCCTGTGCGTGCGTGGGTTCTCTCCGGGTTCTCCGGCTTCCTCCCACAGTCCAAAAACATGACTGTCAGGTTAATTGGCCTTCCCAAATTCTCCCTAGGTGTGAGTGTGTGTGTGTGGTTGTTTGTCCTGTTTGTCTCTCTGTGTTGCCCTGCGACAGACTGGCGACCTGTCCAGGGTGTACCCCGCCTCTCGCCCGGAACGCAGCTGGAGATAGGCACCAGCAACTCCCGACCCCGTTAGGGAGAAGGGTGACGGAAAATGGATGGATGGATGGACATTAAATGAGGAAGGACACAATAAGGGAACAAGCACAAAAGAAGGAATGAAAGGTATAGGAAAGAAAAGGAATCAAGGCTGATTGGAAAAACAACAAAAGGGGGAAACGAGTGAAAGAAAAATGACAGAATGAAGGAAAATGAGTAGAGAAAAACACAACGAAGGAAATAAAGAAAAAGTGGAAGGAAGGACCGAAGGATGTGAACAAGGAAGATCAAAACATGATGCAGCATCCAGAGAAAGAAAAATATTGAATCACATTTGGAAAAACATTTTGGAATTAAAGTTTCTCTGTTTTTATACCATAATCAAACTCTGAACTTTATTCACACGCAAAGCAAAAATGTGGCCTCATCATCACTGCAGACGTACGACTTTATCAAATAAATAAATGATGCAATTCATGAAGTCTTTCCACATTGCTGTGGGGTAATAAAACAATAATAAGCTGTAAAACGTGTGACTTTCTTACTTCCTGAGGTGTTTGAAGAGAGCCTGCATGGTGTCATGGTTGGGCTTGGGCAGCTGCCGCACCAGCTCTTTGATGGCCTGCACCCGCTGCCTGTAGTCTGAGATTTCTGCAGAAGAAGAAGAAAAACATCAAGACCTGGATCCACCGCAGAGCTATTCTGGCTGCAGCACAAACAAAATGTTTCTGATGAATTTCTCTCACTCATGCAGCACAAACATGTCTAAAACATGAACATGAAACCCATTTAACAACAGAGGAATGACAGCAGTAAAGATGCAAACATGTCCAATGGAAGTTTTCACATTTTCCAGCACCACCCTTTGGAGATAAAAACAATGAACTAGTTTCACTTACAATAAGACATTTTCCCAAAGTTATAAGTTAAGTGATCTACCATTGAAATTAGCATATTTTCATCAGCTTTAGGGAATTATCACCTTTAAAGAAGCTTCTATTTCTTTCTGAAAAGTTATTTGTGAGTTAGTTTTGTCTGATTTGGAGTGTACGAAGATATTTGAACTAGAAACAAGTCAAAAATCCTCTGTAAGATGGTGTGTTTTTGCAGTGTGACGCGTACTGATGGCGGCGACAAAGTCGTGGAACAGAGCGTAGGTGAAGAGCGGCTCGGGAAGCTCCCTGAAGAACATCTTCAGAGCTCCGGTCGTCACATGGATGTCCTCCCACTTCGAGTCCGAGAGGCTCAACTTCTCATCTGAAAAAAAAAAAAAAAAGAAACACTTTTCAGAGTCTCCTTTGCTACCAAAACACAAACCCTTACCAAGTATTTCTGGATTAGTCTTTAGTGCAAATATCTTAGTACATTTCAAATAAGTTAAAACATTTCAGCCAAAAATTAGGAGACCTTTTCAAGTTATACATTTCTCTGATTTTACTTTTCATAGGTATGTTTTTTTATTCTTTGAACTGCTGACAACATGCCTCCGAAATTCCAAGCAAAAATGTAGTATTTATTTGCAGAAAATAAGAAATGGTCAAAATAATGAAAAACTGCAGTGCTTTCAGACCTCAAATAATGCAAAGAAAACAAGTACATATTAATTTAGAAATAACAATACTAATGTTTGAACTCAGGAAGAGTTAAGACATCAATATTTGGTGGAATAACCTTGAGGTTTTCAATGGGGTTGGGTGCACTGGGCTCTTCATTTTTTCCAGGACTGTCTGAATATATAAAAGCTTCTTTTCAGTAAATAATTTCTTAATATTGTTTAAAAAATTACCAGTTCCACTGGCAGATTATTTCAGTTATAACAGGACATGTCTCCCAGTGGAACTAGAACTAGGTTGCTAAGTAACGGGCTGGGCTTGGCTGGGGTTGCTAGGTAACCCCACAGTGACTGTTGAATGTGAATTAAGAGGAACGAGAAAATTTTTTTTTAATCGATATTAAGGAAGCACTGGCTTAAATCAAGCTCCTATGTCTTGTTAAGTTACTTGTTAGTTAATTTGATCTTATTTAAAGTGAACTAAGATTTGTTTTGCATGAGAAACTCGATCAAAAATACTTGCACTGTTTAACGTCTAACAGGACAAAAAAAGCGTTTCACAGCAACTCACCATGACTGACAGCAAATCGTAGCTTCTGTATGATCGCCAGATTCCCGCTAACTCTATACAGCCCGTCTACATACAGACCTGCAGAGGAACCAAACATGAAAAAATGGGTCAGTGACTTTTATGAAGTTCATCAGGAAACAACCTGCAGGTAGATTCGTTCCACTTCGACATTCACCGTTGTTCTCTACGTGATCGATGCACATCCTGACGAACTTCGGCACCGTGGTGTTCTCCTGCTGACACAAGCTGGACAGACTGCAGCCGAAAACCTGATCTGGAGAAACAAATGACAGGAAACGGGTCACTTCTCTCCTTTTATGCAAAAACAGTCAGCCGAAAATGTTCTTTAAGCATTTGGGTTTTAAATGCACTCATCTTGGGCATGAATGTAAATTGATCTGCAGCTTCCTGTGATTTATTTAAACGGATCTTTGTCTTTGCATAATTTTACTTCCTATATCTTGAAGGAATTTGCTGCAGTAGGATGAATTTGTTTACAGATGTATTTAAAGTCATAATTAGGAGATTAAAGTCATAATTCTGAGGGAAAAAAGGAATTATTTTGAGATTAAAGTCCTAATTTCAAGATAAAAATCAGAATCTGAAATTAAATTATTTTTTTTTACTACTGTCTCTAATCCTTCTCCATAACAAAGAGTGTTTGGATGCTAAGATGCATTTATTTAAATCTCATAAATATGTTTAAATTAGATCCATTAGGAACAGTTTTTAATTAAATTGTTGGTACTCCTGTCTCAACTGTCTTCATTTAAGCAGCTTTAGCAAACAGATCCCTTATTTTATATATTGTAGTTTCATAAAAATCTAATGTTTTGGATGTAGGTTTCAAAAAGAAATGTCTGCGCAGCTAAAGAGTTTTCAGGCTTGAAAATACCAAAAAAAACAACAATTTGGCACCAAAAACATAGAAAAATCATAAGAAAACACAAAGTAGCAATGTCCTGAAATATTTTTAAGCCAAATTAGAAAGAGAGAAAAAAGTTGTATTGTTGACGCTTTGATTTTTCTTGATGGATCCCTTAATAAAGCTGCTTAATGATTAAACAGGAAGTAGATTCAACATGTAATGGGTAAAACAGTGAAGGACTGAGACCTTTGATGTATCCCTTGTCCCTGACGGACTGCATGGTGGGCCGGCGGTTCAGCAGCTTCTTCAGCTTGTGTCGGGTCTTCTTGGTGTCGGTGGGCTCAACGCTGGATGACGGCTTCATGGCTGAGGAGGAGAAATGGGAGAAGACGCCGTTACTCACCGCTCGCCTCAGCACTTTGGTCGCCATGTCTTAATGTTTTCCTCTGACTGAAACTGATAAAGCACGTGCTCCAGCTTCATAAAGTTTTTGGACTTTGTTCTTTCATTTCTTTTCCTTTAAAGCCTGTTTACGGTCCAATAAGGCAGAGGAACCAAACAGAAATATTCGATTTTCACTTTCAGTCGCCTTCAGCTTTAACTTTTACTCTGACCTTTGTCTTTCTTGGAGAGTCTTTGGTCTTTGTCCTTGTCGAGTTTCTCTGCGCCGGGCGACTCAGGCATGTCCTCCTCGATGGCCTCGTCGGACTCCCAGGCCTGAAACACGAAGGAGGAAATAAGATACGAGGGGCCGTACAGGTCCAACTGTTTGCTCTTTGGCTTCTCTGAAAGGAAATCAGGAAGTTTACGCTCGGGTTGTTTAAAGATGTTTTTTTGGTCCATTTCAACAATGAACCAAAAAACCAACAAACGTCTTTTAGTTTGTAAGTAGAGGGTAAAATGTGATGTGTTATTTAACTAATTGCACAGAACATCTTCCAAGTATTTTTAGACTGGTGGAAATCTTAGTACACTAGAAATATGACAAAACTAAATTACAAGTAACTTTTCAGCAATACTTAGGAAGCATATATTTTTTAATTTATAGGAAAAAAAACAAGCAGCTAACTCAGCAATTTAAGTTACAGGATTTTTTTGCACATATTTATGTTAAATATCTCAAAACCATTTGAACAGAAAAAGTTTTATCTTATTTAAAGTGCACCAAGATACGTGTTCTAGAAACTAGACCAAAGTTACTTGGTCTGTTGCAGTGCAGGGTCTGAATTCTCTGATCTAATAAAGTTCAGTTCGCAGCAGGAACCAAATCGTTTCCATTTGTTCCTCTTATCGTTCATCTACAGTCTCAAACTCTTCCTCTTTTTGCACACTGGTTCGGCTGCGGCCATCTTGTTTGTGGGTGAAGCAGAGGGACGGCGCAGCGGCGGGGTCAAACACTCACATGGGCGCTGATGGCTTCCTGCAGAGCTTTGAGCCACTCGTTCACCACGGCGTCGTTTTCAGACCAGAGCAGCAGCTCCGTGCCCTGACGGATCTTCAGCTGCAGGCGGCAGACAAAAAAAGGGAAAAAGTTTGTTAATTTTATGAATCAACTTTAAAAAAGCACTCCGAACATAAGATCCTTTTCTGTAATGTTACAAAACGTCTTATTTACCTGTAAATATCTTAATGTTTGTTGTCTGAGCCAATTTTAAAACGTCTTTTTTCCTCAATTTTTTCTTTTTACAAATAATAAATACTTTTGTGAAACAGTAAAACTGTCCTGAGTCGACAGAAAAGCAGTCGGGCCACAGAACAAAAAATACAACTGTAATGTCATAAAGTTTTACATGGCTGATTAAAATCAGTATTCTGAGATTAAAAGATTAAAATTCTGGAATAAAAAGTATCAATTCTAAAAAAAAGGTTGAATTCTGAGGGGGGAAAAGTTAAAATGAGCAGATTAAAATCAGAACATAAAATCAGATTTCTGAAATTCCTGTTAAAATTGAGATTAGAGTCAGAATGTATAGATCGAAATCAGCATTCTGAGAAAAGAAATTCTAAATTATGAGAAAAAAAATTAAATTCTGAAAGAAAAAGCTGGACTTTTGAGAATAAAATGGTTAAAATTCTGAGAAAAAAAAAATTCTCAAAGGAAAAGTCAGAATTTCAGTGCCTTTAATCATCTTAAATAAGATAATTGTATTGTATTTTATTTATTTAAAATACAATATTAAATAAATAAAAATTACATTATTAAATAAAACTCTTCTGCTTTGGTTTCATCTTTGTTTAATAATTACAGCTGGTATGAAATTTGTAGTCTGTTTTCGTAAAAACTGGATTGTATTTAAAAGAATTTAAAACCTGGTAAAGATCAGATTGTTTACTTTTTGACCAGATGTGTCTGTAGTTGAGTCAATTTTGCATAAAAATAAAGGCAGCGTTCAGAAGCAGATGGAATAATTTTGGATTTTCACCTTGTTGTGGAAAAAAAAAAGTATTTCCAAGCACTGTTCAGGTAAAATCACTCAATCAGGTTTATTCAAGAGTTGTGCACAACTCAGAGAGCTCATGAGATGATCAATAATCAAGCAAGTCTGGATGCAAGGATTGCAAAGCTCTGCCAGGCAGAGACAACATGTAAGTTTTATACAATGATAAGGAATGAAAAACAAGGGGTGAGACAGTCTGGTTCCCATGCAGCTGCAGGAAACAACCTTCCAACCTCATACATGGAACCCAAATAGTTCTTCTGGTGGGAGTTCACAAACATTTCATATGACGTGACAAGCAGATGTGACCTTATAGTAATCTTTTCCATGACACACCTCTAAAACGTTCTTCTTGCTGGACTTGTCTTTTGGGGCCCAGTCCACTGATGCTCCCTTCAGATCCACAGTGAACTCTGGCTTGGACTGACCGCCTCCAAACTGAGCAGGGAAGACATAAATATGAAGAAAATATACAGATAAATATGGAGAAAATACAAACAAATATGGAGAAAATATGAAGACAATACACAGATAAATATGGA
>VMRN01000074.1:1871437-1934111 GCA_010277015.1 Poeciliopsis turrubarensis
GATGGATGGATGGATGGATGGATGGATGGATGGATGGATGGATGGATGGATGAAATTAATGAATGGACTGATAAACAGATGAACAAGCAGTTGGACGGACAGATGCACTGAAAAATGGATATAACACTAAAAAAATTAATTATCACTTCTTGTTAATTAATTTTAAATTTTTTGAAGAGTCGACGTAAAAAGGACACAATGATCAGTCTGTGCATCGACTGAACGAAGGTCATTAAAAATACTTTTTCCCAACAATTTCAGTTTAGAAAAGCAAATGTTTTTTCACCCTGCAAATAAAAATCTAACCAAAAGAAATTTATTTTTTCCTACGACAAACTGAAAAACATTAATTTAGTCGCCACCTTTTCCACCAAACTATTATTAAAAAACTGAAACGATTAAATTAATTAATATTTAAGAGTTAAGAACTCTTAACTCTAGAAAAATCGTGAGTAAAACGATGAAATCTTGGAGTTTCATCGTTTTTTGTTTTTTCTTTTGTTATTTTTCTACTTTTTTCCCAGCGTCTTACCTTCGGCAGCTCCCATTCTGACCTGGAGCCGTCAGCGCTGTAGTAATAAGGCCTTCCCTGGTCATCGACATGTTTTAACCACTAGCAGCGCAAAAAGTAAAGAAAAAATAAAATGTATAAAGAAAATTATAATAAAACAGACACGGAAGAGAAAATAATTTCCTGTTTTCTGTTTGGCAACTTTGTTGCTTTGCAATATTGTCCCAGGATGGTCAAGGCGGTGCAAAAAAATAAAAAATGAAAAATCTGTTACACTGTGAGAGGAATAACCACGAAAACTAGGTCAATCAGCTCTTTTCAAGTTAAGCTTTAAAACCTTTCCAGCACCACTTTGAGGTTAAAATCTACACAAATGAACTAAAAACAGAAGTTTTAATTCACTACTATAAAACATATTGATCATATCTTGTGATAGTATTCTACATTCTGCAATAGAGTCAAAGAAAACTACAATATAACACATTTTTGTGGTTTGTAAATGTCTCACACTATAAACCTGATTGGTCCAAGAACAAAACACAAATTTAACAAAAAACAAACAAAAAACAATTCCAGTAACTTTGTTTAACGTATAAAATATGAGACAATCAATAAGCAGCTGAGCCTTTAGGAATAATAAATACTCGTCACACTGAAGCAATCAAAACTAGTTGTGTTTTCTGGTAGAAATAAAAATAATTGGTGCTAAAACAAAGAACATTTGGTCTGATTTAATTTCAGAGAGTGAGAAAAATGTATGTTTTTATCAAATGTATAAAATTCTCTGGTTTAAATTGCAAATTATATTTTAAAAACTTTTACTAAATCACTAGATTCATTTCAAAACTGAATCTAGTGATTCAGTTTTGAATCACTAGATTCAAAACTGAATCAGTTTTGAATCTGTGATTTCTGCATAAATCACAGTATGCATAAATCTGCATACTGTGATTTATGCAGAAATCAGGAACTTTAAAATTAAAATTAAACATTTTTTTTGTTTCACAGTATTTCAAATTTAATCTCAGAATTTTCAATGAGATTAATATTTTGACTGAGATTAATTATTCTGATTCTATTCTCAGAATTCCGACTTTTGTGCAGAATTCTGATTTTAATCTCAAATTGTAATTTTTTTGCAGAATTCCAACTAATTCCCAAAGTTCTGACTCTTTCGCAGAATTATATTTCAATCTCAAAATTTAATTCTGTTATAATTTTTTTTGCAGAATTCCAACTTTACTCTATTTTTTCTCAGGATTCTGACTTTTGATTTCAGATTTAAGTCAGAATTTGGAGACACAAAAAGTCAAAATTCTTTTCCAGTGGCTCCATCCCTTTTCCATTTGTTCCAGTACTGTCAAAGCAGTGCAGAATAAAAAAAAGTTAGAATCTCACTCTGTGAGAGGAAGTTTTTTACTCTAATTAACCAGAGGAACCAGGTCCAGCACGCAGTCCCAAACACCCAGCAGAGACAGCAGCAGCTCGGCGGTACCTTCTCGTTCGTATAGTCGCTGACGTACAGCGTGTGTCCGTGTTCGTCCATCTCCTCTGACCAGCCGCTCAGCGGAGAGCCGTACAGGCTGTCCGACTGGCTAGAGTAGGCGCTGAAGCAGGCGTCCTCTGAGGACAGAGGCCGGAGTCCTCCGACGGACAGCGACAGGAAGGGAAGGAAAGACGGCGAGAGCGAGAGAGGAGTAGTCTACCATCAGAGGGGAAACAGAGAGCATCTTTCACCAGAGGGACAGAGGACAGTCATGCAGTGATTTAGCAGAAACAGCCCACCACCATTAAAACAGAGGAGGAAGTGTAAACTTGATTCACTGACACTGAGTAAATTTGTGCTTTTGGCCTGTAGGTGGCAGTGTGGTGCAGCCAGTTGATGAATCAGAAATTATCACTGCAAAAACACCAAAGTATTTTGTCTAGTTTCTGGTGAAAATATCTAAACTCTGTGATTGGGTAGCAACTAGTTACATTTACTTGAAAATGTATTTTTAGGAGGGTTTTTACTATGCTGTAATTTTCACCTTTACTTGTTTTGGGATTTTATTTATTTGTTAAGTTTATTTAATAGACACACAATAACAGTCAAACTGAGTAAAACTGCAGTCCCATGTCTGTATCATGTACACAGTAAGTTAATTTCCAACATCTTTTCCTAGGTAGGTTTTTCTAAACAATATATAACATTATCAGGAAGTTAAATAAATAATAATAATAACAATGTAGAATATTAAAACATGTAGATCAAAGTCAGTTTTAAGAGTTCCTCTGTGTGTTTTGCTACCTTACCACAAATTATGGCATATTTTTATTCTTAATTTTTAACTGTTCTGCATTCTCTTTCACAAACTTGTTTTTCATTTTCTTAAACCTTAAAGAAGAAATTAACTGATTTTAATTAGGTGTGTATTTTTAAAGGTTTGTTCATTTTTTTCCTTCAGAGCTTCATGTAGACAGATGTGGCTATTTTCGTCCTGTCTGAAAAGTGATAAGATATTTGCACTAGAAAGTAGACCCAAAATGCTTAATTTGTGTGTTTTTGCAGTGATCTTAGAGTCAAGAGAAGCCACACTTATGTGATGGGACGTCGCTCCAGAGAGCAATGTGAGAAAAAAAAACAAAAAGTGTGTTTTGATCGTAATCACAGACACTCGCTGCAGTCAGCTCGTTAGAAGGAAAACACAGCAGTCCAATTTCAGATCAGTTTAGAAACTAATTACTCTGCTGCAAGGGTTTAATGAGATGCTTGTCAAAAAATAAGAAAAAAAAGAATCTCCAACTCTGTCGGATTATTATTTTTTTTCTTCTGATGAGCCGAATCTCCCATAACCATGAGTCAGAGCCGACAGCAACTTCATTCTGTCAGATTAATGGTGCGAACAATAAAATCTTGATTTCAGCTTGTCTTTCGGCATAATTTGGAGTAGAGGGTAGAAAGTATTTATAAGATATGCTAGTTGTTTTCAGAAAGCAGATATGTGACAAACACAGTACATGGCTGTCACTAGGGCTGGAAAGATTAATTGGATTAATCATGAATAATCGATTATTTGAATAATCGTCAACTAATTTAGTAATCGATTAATCACTAAATAGGAGAATACAGACTCAAAAAAAAAGTCTGTTACTGAAACAACACTGTCAAAGAAGTAAGTAAGCCAAAAAAGTATTATATATATATGATATGATAACTAAAATAATTATGTCTTAAAGCCCCAGTTTACGCTTCAAATTATTCTGCACTAAGTTATGCAAAATCTACAGATGGAGAAAAATTATTCTGTTTGTGTTCAGCAACAGAACGAGAGGAAGCGATCCCTGCAATCGTACAAATCTGCAGCTAAGCCGTAACTATGGAAACCAATCAACAAAGGATGATATTTGTCACTTCCTGTTTGGTTTACGCTAGCATTGCATTTTCACTGTGCCTCATTGCTTTACAGTACTGTGAAAAATTATTGAATCTTCTGCTAGTTTATTCTATTTTTCACTAAAAGCAGCTGGTTTTTCTGTGATCAGTGGTATCCCATAAGGTTTATTTTTATGTCTTATTTGTGTTTTGAGTTAATTTTTCAGACACATTTTTTGATTTGGTAAAACTATTTAACTGTTAGAAACATAAAACCATACCATTTTATTTATAAAGTACATTAAAAAGACAATATGTTTACCCAAATTGCTATGCAATATGATGAAATAAATAATATTAAAATAAAACATCAAGCACAGTATAAGACGTACAAAATTACAAAATAGAATACAATTAAAATGCTACTTCCTCAACAAAATCGTACTTGGAGTGTTGCTTTAATTCTTTCTGGCATATCTGAGAAATCATTTAATCTCCATGGGAACCATTCAGCTGTGCAAAACGCCTGGGTGGACCTAGCCCCGCCTTCAAGGCGTAGCTCCTCCTCAAAGCTGAGGTTTCCAAGCTTCCGAGTTTCCGTCTCACACACGCGACGCTCCCACTCTGCTCCTTTAGACTAGCCAGCAGCTATTAGCAAGCACCTGATACTGAACTGCGTATCAGTTGCGCTTGTTACATGAAATACTTCGCAGTGAAACGCTGGAAAATCTGTGACTAAAAACGTAAAGCAACCAAAGCTCCAAAGAAAATTTTAAAAGTTTTTTTGAGAAACCGAGTGTGAAGAAATACAGGTAGTTTTAAGCTTCTACAAAGTCCAATAAGTTAACAAAAAATAAGTGGCTGGAAGAGCTTAAATACAGCATACTGTCCATGGTACTACTAGTTGTTCCTTACTATATAATAAGGAATATAGCAGATTGTGAAGTTTTAAAATGGTTCTGAATCCATTTGGTTTCAGGAACTGCACTACAAAAACACAAGTAGCCAGTATTCTAGTTTCTAGACCAAATATGACAAAACTAACTTGCAAATGACTTTTTGGTAAGACACAGCAGTTTATTTTAGGTCAACAATTCCTTAATATTAAAAATGTTCTAGTCATAAGTGAAATAATATGACAGATCTTTTTATCAAAGGAATTGTTGACTTAAAAGAAGCTCCTACATTTTTCTGAGAAGTTACTTTTAGCTTATCTTTTGCCTTATTTCAAGCGTACAAAGTTATTTGCACTAGAAATAAGACCAAAAATACTTGGTAAAATCTTGTGTTTTTGCAGTTTAATCTTTTATCAATTTCTTCACAACAAATAAAAAGCCACTCAACAGTCCTTACCGTGTCGTACATTGGTTATTATTGTCCTGATGGATGTGAACTTTACCTCAGAGCTTTCTCCAGCGCTGTGTTTGTCGTCCCTGGCGTTCCCAACGCCGCCATCTTTGGTCCGCGGGGGCTTCCAGGTCCTCTCGTGGGTGGAGCGGTTGTAGTAGTAATGTCTGCCGCTGTGGTCCGTGTACGTCTCCCAGTCGCCGGTGACGTGAAGGGGTGAGCCGGACGGCTTGGGCGGCAGGTTCTTCTTGCTGATCTTAAGCTCCTGGAGGTTGGCGTAGACCGGAGATTCGGAGACGCCTTGGCCCGACGAAGATCCAGTCTGTGGAGAGAAAAAGGAATTAAATTGGTTATGCGTACGTTTCTGGAAACCGAAATAGGTTTGTGAGACTAAAGTAATTAAAAATGTGTTGACGTGATCCTGTGGAAACTTATCTGAATATAAATATTTTCCCCAGTTTCTACAAACTGCAATGTATTTAAATGGGATTTGATCTGATAGAGAGTAAACATAAAGTGACAAATGGTTCTCTGTGTATTTATTTATTTATTAGCCAATAACAACTGGAAAAATGCAGAAGGCACCATTTTGTTCTGATAACGAAAATCAAAATCCAGTGAAACCAACCATCATCAGAAGCTCAATAATTGGTAATTAGAGTCCAGCTGAGTGTAATTTGATCTCAGTATCAATACATCCGACCTGTGAAAGTTTTCTGAGGTAACAGCAACTGAAAAAACAACAAAAACCAAACTAAGAACAATTGTAATATGTTTATTTGTTATCGCATAATCATACAATTTACATGTCACTTTGGGACAGAAACAATCGGATTAATGTTGATTATTCTTGATTTAATCATGGCTAAAATCAAATAATGATGATTAATCATATATTAAGTGTGATTAATCGATTACTGAAATAATCTTCAACTAATTTAGCATTAGAATAATCATTAACTGGTGTAGGGCCATTTGGTGGAAAAAAACAACATATTCAGAGCATTAAATAAAACAAAACTGTACAAAGATATATAGAACACATTAGTAATATTGTATGGAAAAGTTTAAGTGGTTAAATTGTGCCAGTTTTTAAACCGATTGATCGTCAAAATAATTGATGCTTGCAGTCCTTTTTGTGTTGTTTTAGATAAAATCTTGTGTACTTAGCTTATAATAAAAAGATAATATAAAATTTATAAAACACACTGCAATTATTTTTATTTATTCTGAAAAAAACAAAACAGATTTTTTGGCCCCAACAAATCGTGTTCACAATTTCAGTTCTCATGGAAAGAAGTTTGGGCTGCTAAATCCCATAAACATAAAAAAGAAGAAAAAACTACCATCTCCTTTATTACATTTACTTAAGTGGTAAAATATTAAAGAAAAATTACACTATGAGATTTTCTTGTAGGGATCAGTAATAATTTGAGCACAGAGCAGGAGGAGAGAAGCTGCTTTTATATAACGCTGGATGCCACAGACCTAAGCCAGGTTTGGAAAAGAGGAAGTAAAACTCAAGACGTGTGCAGAATAATAGGAAGACAGTTTAGACACACGGATCCCTGCAGCGAGGAACAGAAAAACTTTAAATCTGTTACCTTTAAGACCTGACGACGTCTATTTGAGCCTGAGATTTAACATTCATGCAGCTGCCATTCATCAAAAATCTGAATGTGAAGGTTTATTTTATCTGCCAGCTAAACACCCACAATTACTGAAATATCTTAAGGCAAAACAAACAGAAAAAAGCTAATTAGGAAACTAGGAATTTGAATTGCCAGTTTATGCTGAGCTAAAATAGACCTTTCTTTTTTAAAATCAGGAAACTTCACTGAAAGAAATGTCTGCAGACAAAAACATTACTTGCTGTCCTTTCAGGATTACAAAGATATTATTGATGTTTCAGATCCTGTTTTAAATTTAACTTGTGGCAAACAGTGTCAGCCTCACTGTCTGAGGAAACATTTCTGGGTCAATAAGACGTCATTCAGACACATCTTGTTTTAACCAGTAATATAAATTTATACCTCTGAAAGGTGGTAACTAGATTTAAACCATAGGTTATTAAAAATTAAAGCTTGGACAGCTGGTCAGTTAAATAAACTTCTTGCATCATAGACGAATGACACGAACAAGGACTATCTGTGGTTGAAGAGCAGCCACAACCGACTAAACAGCTGATTTTTTGTTATTTCATTACATTTTTTTGGAGAAAAATAAATAGATAAAAAAAATACAATAAATAAATAAAATAAAATAAATAAAAAAGTGAATAAATTTTTTTGTTGGACAAAAATAAAATTATTTTTTAAAAAATTAAAAATTTTGTGATAAAAACAAAACTAAAAGTCTAAAATATTGTATTCACACCATTAACTGGATTTAAAAAATAACCAATATATTAAAAATAAAAACTAATAAAAAAAATAGACTCATTCTTCTGTTGATAAAAAAATACCTGTAAAAGAAATAATACAGAAAGAACAAAATCTGATGAATTCAACGAGGAACGTCTCATAATTATTTAAAGTCGCCTGGCCACAGTGACAAGGCGCCATAAATAATACCGGAGCTCCCAGGCGCTAACTCAGGGTCCTGTGATGATTTTCATTGCATGGAGATCAATAGAGATGAAATATGCAGGAGCCAAACAAACAGCCTGGAGGAACACATGAGAATGAAACGCCTGGTGGTCTCAACCACGGCTTAATGAGGCACCCGGCTTCACACCCTGTATGTACAGTACATCAGAGGATTTACAGCCGTTCCTGCTGGAGAATCAAACAATCGAAAGGTTACTACCTCCGGCTCTGCTGGTGATAAACTAACAAACGCCTCATCGTCCTCTCTGTGTATCGAGATGGCTCGCAACAGACTTCTCCTGAAACGCGTCGCTGCCATTTGCTCCTGCTTTTTGTTTTGACTTCATGTCAGGAAGTCGCTCTGCGGCGGCTCCATCGTGAAACCGTGATGACACCGTACTGACGCCGTCTTCCCTTAGCATGTGACTAAGAGTGGATGTGTCAAAGGGGAAGTCATGGCGGTCAGAGGGGCGGTGACCCGCAGGACCACATTATGTCTCAAGATGTGGAAAACACACGTGTTCAACTTCCACCCCAATAAATCTGTGCTGTATTTACAGATCCACCTAAAGCTATTTGACGCTGAAGCTGAACATTTCTGCCAACTCGGAGCAAATAATTTCTGCAAATGAACATGAATTACCACTTTAAAAGAAAATTACTCAACTCCTTCATGCCAGTCATGTTTGATACTTGACTCTCATGAAGCATTTTGCTGTTAGATCTCTGCAGCTAACACTTATTTTAGTAATCAGTTATTCCTTAGAATTGAATAAAAGAAAGGACACATTCTGCAGATTTATTCCATATCCATCCAGCCAATCAAACATCCATCCATCCATCCAAAATACATAAATTCTGACACCTGCTCCTTTGCTTTCTTGCTCCAGAGCAGAAATTAAATCAATCCAGAATCACATTGAGCTGATCTGACTTCAGAGAAAAAGCCCTAATCAGTATCAGAGAAAACCTGATCAATGCATCTCCAGCACAAACTACACAACACTGAGCAAAACTAAACAAAGTCTTATAAAACCAAACCTTTTCTTCTAAAACCAATGGGTTCAAGCGCCTCTCTTGTGTCTTCTGTGTTTAACCTTTGGACACATAAAATGAGCAAACTGAGGACAGAACAGGAAACCAAGGTAACCAAACACAACTGAAAGAACCACAGGAACCACAACTGAAAACACCAGGATGACTGCGTTTTGTAAAACCTGAAACATGGGCACAGATTTAAACAATCAGGCTCAACATTTACTGTAAAAATTACAGACTTGATGAAATGCTAAATCTGTTCTCTCAGATTTTCTCTCACTCTAATATTAGTACCATTTTTTTAAAACGCTCTCCAATTTGTTGGTTTTTTGTTCTGAACTACTTGATTATTATGCAGCGCTGCAGGCTGTACTGATAAGACAATTGCTCCTCATTCAGAAAAGTCAGCAGTTTCATCTGTGCTGGTACTTTTTGCTCTGCTCATTAAACGTGGCTTTGAAGTGAGACAGTGAATTCAGCTGCAGCTTCGCTTCAGTCAGAGCTGCTAAATGGCTGCTGCTGTAAAAAGGCTGCAGAGGATTTAACTGGACACTGGATCAAACTGGGAATAACACTGGATGGATGGATGGATGAATGGATAAGATGGACAGTCACAGTTCTCAGAAAACTAGAAATTGGCCTCCAGTGGGTAAAATCAGTGCATCTCTAAATACAAGATGTCACCTCTGTCACTGATTCACTTGAGAGGAAATGCCGTCTTTGTCCTTTAGGGGGCAGACCGACAACAAAATCAGGCTTCAGCAGGTCATGCTGGTGACCCAAGAGGAAGAGGAAGAGGCGGCGTTTGTCACGGACCCTCCTGTTTTCTGTTTGACCCAGATAAACCTGCTCTGCTGCATACCGCCGGGAGAAAAAGGACACAAGCAAACAAACACAGCAATCCTGCAGCTCCGCTGGGCGACACATGAACCGTTTCTGCAAGTCACAACAAGTTACAGAGAAAACATTTTCCTCTACATCCACTAACTTCTTTTGAAAATATTACTTTTACTACTCCATACTTTTTTACTTTTACTCAAGTAAATTTATTATGAAGTATTTATACTTTTACTTGGGTAAAATTTCTGGATTCTCACTGAATGAAAAATAAATAAATCACACTGCAGTTTTTGTTTGTTTCATAAGTTTTTTTACTGAAAGAAACTAATTTGGAAAAATTTCCTTTTACATGATTTTATTTTTACTTTGATTTATTGTCATTTTATCCTTAAAATACCAAAATTTCCACTTAACTTTATATTTTAATCTTATGTCATTTTTAAATATTAAATGATTTATAATTTGATGAGTTACTCAGAACTTGTGTCAACTTTTTTTACTAAATACGTTTTTACTCGTACTTGCGTAATTTCTTGGACGGCTTTTTTTTTTTTTTTTTTTTTTTACTTGAGTAAAATATATATTTAAGTACGATATACTAAAGTAAATTACCCAAAGTATGAAAATAACTACAAACTAATTAAAATTAAACATTTAACTAATAAAAATAATTAAAAACACTCTAAAAAGTAATCATACTGAACTAAGTTAGACAAAAATGAAACAAAACTGCAATGAAAAGCCAAAATGTTTATAACTCTGGTGGGATTTTTTCTGTTTTTAGCATTCCTCTTGTTGGAAAAGACGTCAAACCAGATACAAAAGTGTATTTTTTTTTTAAATAAAATGCATGAAATCATATCTCTAGAAATGGATTTTTCCAGATTTAAAAGATTTTCCATTACTTGAGCATCTTGAGCTACAAGAAGTCACCTTTTGCATCACTAGTCTCTCTCTCTAAATGTTGGGAAGTAGTTGCTGCCAAACTGCCTGAGATTTTATCCGACCAGTGAAACCAGAATGGAGCAGAAACAGGAAGTCAGGTGTTTTTATCAGATCAGCTGTGTGCAGGGAGAAACATCACACACAGCCAGGCTGCGCTCTCTGAAGTAATCTACAACAGGAGAGGAAAACTTCTGCAAACTGCGGGAAAATGTTTTGGTTGGGTTTTTATTAAATTTGATTAAATCTTTCCCTGTATGGCAGACCGATTTAGCATAAAATCAGATCCACCACACTTAACTCCAGGTATCTAAAGTTGATTTATGACTAGACTTATTAGTAAATTAAGACGGCTCTAATTATATTTTGACTAGACAAAATATATTTAAAAAATTAATTTTAATAGTCATAATTACATTGGGAGATCTTGAATTGTAAGTATGGATGTGTTTACTCTTCAAATAACGTTAAATATTATGTATATTTCCTTTTAAAATATCTTGAATGGAGTTTTGATTCGTCAGAATGTAATTGAAGATAATCTTGAATTATTAGTCAGAATATAAATGCAGACATTTTTGTGTGTAACTGGGTGGTTTTTCTATTTAAGATATATTGAATTAATAGTTTAACTGCAGTCGGAATAACACTACTGCTATCTTGACTTACAAAAATGCTGTTTTCAAATCACACAGGCCAAAGCAGAAACTGAGCCTCCATACAATGACAAGAACAAGGAACCATTTCTGTTTTTCTCTGCTGTCATATAATGACACACAGTTTCAGTGCAGAGCTGTTAGATCCAGATGTGCCTGACGACCAAAACCAGCAGCTGTACACAGGACTGGCAGCTATTTTTCATGACGCAGACGAAGGTCTTTCAGAGACCCAATGTGGCATTTGTGCATTGAGGATCATGAATGAGGCCATGTTGACCCAGAGAATAGAGCCACAACACAGACGCGCTGCCTTTAGCTTAGCACAGTATCAATGACCAGATGAAAGATGGCTCAGAGGAAGCTGCAGCTTCACTTAGAAGGGGACAAGAGCGTGTGAGGAAATATCTTAATTAAATGAAATGCTCGCTGCTTTCTGAACAAATTCTTATAGAAACTGAAATGTCTGCAGCAATAGTCTTAATTAAATAAGAAAGAATTACAACTCAAGGATTACAACGTTCTCTGGAAATAAGTTACTGACTGCAGATTATCAGCGCAGGCATTAAAAATGGCCTCCAGAATGAGCGAATGACTGCAAACAATATTTTAAAAAATCATGTAAAAATCTCCTTTTATTCCTCTACACTGTAAAAACTCAAAATCTTACCTTTGTTTAGTTTCTAGTGCAAATATCTTACTACTATTGAAATAATTTAAAACTAACCCATATGTAACTTTTCAGCAAAAAAAGGAGCTTTTTTTAGGGCTATAATTCATTAAAATTGATTTAAAAAGTATTATTTCCACTGGCAGATTAGTTCACTTATAACACTGGAAAATGCCTTGTCGTAAGTGAAACAATCTGCAAAAAGAACTGGTACTTTTTCATCAATATTAATTAATTTTTACTTAAAACAAGCTCCAATATCTTGCTGAAAAGTTACTTGTAAGTTAGTACTTTTGAAATAAGGTGAAACTAAGACATTCACAACACAAACTAGACAAAAATTCTCGGTAAGATTTTGTGTTTTTGATTTTAATTTTACACATTTTCATTGAGGAACACAGTTTAAAATTTAAGGCTGTCATTTTCTTCAGTGGTTCTTGGTGCAGCGCCCCCACAGGTAAGGAGGGGAACAGTGCAGTGTGAACCACAGCAGCTGAAAATGCGACAAGTGTTGCAATCAAATCGTGTTAAAACACCCTAACTATCAAATAATTTAATCAGTAAAACATAATGATCAAAATCTAGCTGCGTCAAAAGTTGAAGCATTATTTTTGCCTCATAAATAAATGTTTTTCTATCTTTTAATGTCTAAGAAACCAAATAATACATTGCAAATTAATAATGACGATAATATGCTAAAACAGTTTAACAGTTTTATCTTCATAGAAACTTCCCCTCCTTAAATGCTTCCTTTTAAAAATAACTAAAATAAAAATGATGAGTAAAACTTCTCTGCTTCATGTCACGTCTAGCTTTTTTTTAGCTTCAATAAGAAAAAATACAAAGTGACAAAAAAACTCTATTTTTTGTAAAAAATAAAAAATAAAAAAATGAATGAATGAAGTGGGAATGTATTTATCAAGATGTCTGTGAAAAAATTGTTTCACCACCTGGCCGAAAGACAAAAAGAAACCAGAAATTTACAGGAAATCAGAGAAAAAAAATTGTGAAAGTACCAGAAACCCAAAGTGGGCGAATGGACTGATGAGTGGGTTGTGGGAAAGAAACGAGTCACGCTTCAGGCAAAAACACAAGAATCTTGACCAAAAATAACAACCAAACCCAGAAATTAGATGATTACTGTACGTGAAACAGAGTGAGATAAATATTTCAACACTGAAAATAACAAAACACTTTTTTCTATTTATGTTGGCTTTAATGAGGCCAGTTTGCTCAACTCATCAAACCAAATTCAACTTTAAATTCCCCAAGGTTATGACGCTCCTTTAGGGAGAAATGGTCGTAAACCAGTCCAGATTTATGAGGGCGACACAGTGCTGGCCTAATTGGGCTAACTGGGTTACTGGTCTGACGAGTGCTTTGAATAGGACCTACTTACAGATGGACCCAGTTCACAAGGGTGTATACATTTTTTTCTATTAGTTTAACTTTAGAAAAACAAAGAAAACCAACTTTTGATTGATGTTTTTTAGTCCATTGTGAATATTGAAATTTAAAAAGAGAAAATATGGAACAATTTCAGCGCATCTGAATCAGAGGAAGCTTTATTTTTGGAAGGAGAAATAAAAGAAATACAAAGTAAGGATTACTGCAACTCTGCAAAAGGGAAGCTGTGACACAACAATGGCTCAGTTTTAGCCATTGAACAACTAAAGCTTTAAATAGGGCTTTGGAAATGTATTTACAGGAAGGAAAACCAGTAAATCTGTAACTGGGGCTCAGATGGTGGTTTGTGCTGCCAAATCACAAATCACTGCATTATTTTGCAGAAGCAGTTAAAATTCTAAATTATTCATTCCTTTAGCATCTTTTTTTAATTCAAAATCATCTTTAACCAAGAGTTGAAGATGTTCCATTTGTTTGTTCCTACAATCAAATGAAACAGACATTTTTCAGATAGTAAGACGATACAAAAAAATCTGATGTTATTTATATTTTATTTAAAACAAATGCAAGTCAGAATTAATTATATCCTTAATAATCACTTAAAAACTCATTATTCACTAGACTGGCTATGCTTCCATTGAGCATATAGTTACGCAAATTGAAATCACGAAAATAAATTAGTTTAATGAAAACGCTAATTTAAAAAAAAAAAAAAAACCTTGTTTTTTGGGCTGGGATGAGATGATTTTTTTTGGTTTCACCGAAATCAGTGTATTTGGCAAAACTGAAATGGAAACACTTTTTGTCATCACTCAGGTGACATGATCAACAACAGGATGTTACTACTGGTGGAAACGACAAAGAAGAAGTGCTAATTATGCTAACCGCTAGAGACTGTTTAAAATGAGAACCCCGTTATTAAATGATCTTTGTTTTAAAATAACAGCAAAATCCTGTTTTACAGCAACTTCTCCTCCTAATATCAATTATAAATTACTCAAGTTATTTTTGAATAATGTTGTTAAATCCTCTTATGTTACAGCTTCGAAATAGGGTACAATTAGCATTTGAAGGTCAAAACATTAAAAAACTGGAGATCAGAGCATTGAATAATAAGAATAAATTTACACTTGCTGTCCACATAAAACATAGGAAGTGCATTAATTAATGTTTTCTTCATATGTGGAATTAAAAGCATCTAAACTTAAAACAATACAAGTCAAGAGATCAGCAGCCGACGCAAAGTACAAAAAGTTCACAATATTTAGTTTGCAGCAAAGCAGAGGAGCTGCCAAAAAGACAAACACAACCAGATTTGCCTGTTTTTCTGGGAAATTGTGAAATGTAGTTTTACAGTAAATGCTTTTTCTATTGACGACTTTTACCAGAATCGTCTGCTCTTCCTACCAGACCCAAATGATGATCATCATCTTTTTGAAATACTTTCAGCTGCAACATTTGAAGAAACCCTTTACGTCGTTAGATGGAAAAAACAGCAAAGCTTTCTCTTTTAAACAGAACCAAAGTCAGCAGATTTCCTTGGAAAACTAAGTTAGATATTTAAGTCATTAATAATTCAGTCGCTGCTGTGGAAACTTTTATCAGTAGCAGTGGTTATTATTTTATGGCGTTTTTTCTTGTCGAATCCAAATCAGAGTGAGTGAAATATAGAATATCAGTTCTCAACACTTTTTTTCCATCTCCTCATCGCTTTTGCAGCTCATTCTCGGTGATACATGATTTATTCACAGCAGAATCCTGTATTGACCTGTTTCTGCACACCTTAAAGAATGCAGCGGAGGTGAAGGAGGGAAAAAAGTTTTTCCCCCCCCCCCCCACCATCCTCACATATTTGTCTCCGCCAGCTACAGAGAAGAGAAATCTTGGCTTCCTTGCAGACACATGCCTCAACAGTGAAGCCTTTCCTAGAAAAGGAGGAGAACGATGACGAGAAAACAGAAAAAATAATCTCTCTGGCAGTATGGCAAGCGTGAAATATGCACGCTATATGTAGTAAACAGAACTATATTAACAATAAACAGGTAAACAACTGAATTGAATATGAATTTATTGTATTGGTCCCAGATTTATTGCCCCTTAATACTACAGATGGGTGATATGGTAAGAAATTTATCGTGATATTCTGTGGTACTATTGTGATAACAATAAAAATCAGGTTAAAGTCTATAATTTCTTTCTTAAACTGCATGGAAAAATATTTATAGCACCACAAACAGTGTCCTGGAAAAATATTTCCATTTTTCTAGAAATATCACATTTCAAGAAATATATTGAAGTGGAGAAAATAGTAAATGTAATTTTTTAAGTAATTGAAATTTAGTGATAAAACGATAAATCAAAAATTCTTATGTTTTTTTTTTTAAATAATTGATAAATGCCTTTTTAAATCAAAATGCTAATTCGAAAACATTTTCACCGTCCGCCTCAAAATGTGATTCAAAAATATTTTTCCAAATAAATTTTTCAATTCTGTTTTTAATTTATATTTCGTTTAGGAAAAAAGAAATACGTAGAAAAAAACCTTAAAATGGACTGATTAGCAAAATAAAAGCTGATCGGTACCAATACTGCTGACCAATAGTGGTTAGCATTATTATTATACTTCTGCTAATAAAAGAGCTAATCTTTGAAAATGTTTAGCTTCCCCTAACCTAATTTAATAGGATAGCTTCTAAAGCACTAATTTACTTGGCTGTTTTCTAAAATTGAAGTTGAAAAAAGCTGAACATTTGCGTTGAAGTTTTGGTTATCGACTTTTAAGAATTTAAGAAGTTAGGCATTTTTATACACGCTCTTATTTCTGTCACCCCTTGCTTTGCAAAGCAGTCACTGCTCTCCCTATGCATTGCTAAGGACAGGCCCCAATGATCTAGTAACCAGACTCAGAGGATTTCCAATAATGTAAATCATAATAAATATATTTAAATGCAGGAAGTTGGGCTGCTTAGCTGGTTAAAAAGTACAACAGAAAAGGTTGAAGAAAATCCACAAATAGAGCAAACTGCACTGCACAGGTGCTGCTGTAACCTGACTTCAAAATGACTCCAGGCCGTTTTCTATCTCATCGCTTCCAGTCGGGGGTTGAAGCAGAGCGGAGAAAAGCAGCCAGAGATAGAAACAGGCTGTGATTGCCTCTGGTAGCAAAACAAAAACCTGCAAGGTCATTCTAATGGGAGCTTTAGAGATAAGACAAAAAAACCTGAAATAATTTTCTTTCGGTCTTAAAAACAAACTATAATCATTTCGCACTCAGAAGTGTCTTAGATAATATGTGTGGAGACCTTTTATATCCAACCAAGCAGATGTTTCCCATCCTTAAACACTTTTAGATACGTTTACTGAACTAAATTGTGAAGAAGAGCAGCAAAACAAAACATCATATGGGCTCAATTTAAATTACAACTTAAACCCAGTGAGAACATGATTAGACCTGCCGCAATAAATCAGTAAATAGCATGATAAATTAAAACAAACTCAATAATTCCCATTTGCATGATTGATCATTTTTCTCTTTTTTGACCAAAAGTCTTCAGTCTGTTGCTTTGGTCTCACCGAGCCATTTTTTTTAAAAGGAAATGTTTGTTTATTTATTATTTCTGTTGTTTAATTCATTTATTTTTGAGATATTTTAAATGTCTTCCACTTCCAGTATTAACTGTTCATTAGAATTTAAAGTTTATTGATCTTTCAAAGTGTGTTCTTGCATTGCACTAAACAATATTCTCATTTATCTCAACAACTTCTGCAAAATCCAGAAAAATTTGTTAAGACAGATCGAAACATGACTTGGCAAGGCACAGATAAGCTTAAGCATTAACTTTAGATTAATAAATTCTATTTTTTATTGATGAGAAAAATCTGTTTCCTATTTAGATCAACCGTAATTTTCCTGGGTTTAAATAGTAATTTTGGTTTTAAATCCAAATTAGCTGAAGAGTTGATCACATTTCTGGTTTCTGAGACGTAAAGATGCAAGGCACCGAAACCTGTTCAGGTCTAACTGGTTGAACAAGATCAAGAGGACAAGCTGTGCAAAACGACATAAAACCAAGGAACATGTGAAGACTTTAACTCCACAGAAAAATCAAGAAGAAGAAAAAAGAGAAAGAGTAAAGCTCTTATGAATCTGCCAATCGAATCCAAAATAAAGTCATCTCCTCAAAACGGGAAGTACAGAAAAGAAAGCTGTCAGTGTGCATCCATTTTCCCACAATGACTCAGCACTATATTCACTCTGTAATGTCCATTCTTTTAATCTTTTGTCAAGTCAATTCAATCGCCGCCTCCCATAGGAAGAGGATTTCAGCACAGATCACTGTGAAATGTGCAAACTCAGGCTGACACGCTGGGAGCCGGCAGACATTCAAGGTTGTACAGCCGGTGTCAGCTTGACAGGTGAACACAAGAGCTTTGGAGAGGAGACTCTACGCATGACGGACTGACTTATCCTGCTAACACTATCGACTATGTGACACGGATACTTCAAAGGCTGTTTTACATTGAGCACTGGCTCATTTTGGAGGTTTTTATGCAGCTCAAGTCTCCAGTTAACATCAAGTCTGCATTTATTTAAGTTGGAGACAATTTAATCAAATTTTTAAGAAAAATGAGTTTGATATGAGGCTGTTTTCATGAAAACAGAGAGTTTGGTGTGACGACAGGAGATAATGTATGGACTCAAAGTTTCCCCAGGTGTATTATCAGCCTGGCGGACCACCAGGCTTTACTTGTCGCCCCGCCAGTCAAAGTGTTGCTTAATTTAAATTAGAGGTGCACCGATTTAATATTGGGGGCTCTGTGATTGGCTGATACTTACAAAAAGCCAATCTTATCTACCTCAACAAACGTCTAAACATCAGCGACTGTCCTCTTCTGCTCTCCAAGGAGAGAGGTTTGACTGACACGTTTGCAATCATCAATAGTCGCTCTCAGTTACCAATTCACTGACTTTCTTGCTACTTTTTTCGGCATTTCAGACAAAAAGAAATCAGTATCTGCCAAAATCGATCAGGCTTTATAAAAGATCGGTAATTGGTGATCGGCGCAGACCTATTTTAAATGCTTTTTTAATACACCAGTACCAGTGGTGGGTACCTGGTGTCTGACATTCAGTGATTACAAAAAACAAAGGACTTTATTCGTTATCAATGCGACTAAGGGTATGGAGGAGTTTCTCTAGATTTTAGTATTTTAATCCTGGAAATGTTCTTCAGGTGACAGAAGGCTGACTTGGTTACCTTATTTATGTGACTCTGAAGGTTCAGGTCAAAGTGCATCCCTAAATCCAGATTTCAAGCCTGATCAATAGTTTCCAGTTGTAGAGGTAGAGGCAATTTTCAGCAACAACACAGTCCAAAGTGCTTTACATTAATTAAAAGAAAATACAAATAAAACAACAAAATCAATAGAAAGACAAAAAGGCAAGCGTAACAGCCACAAAAAAATAAAAGCTAAATGTTGGTTCCCCATGTTTGATTCTTGTTCTGGGTTGCTGAGAACTTCCACAATGAATAAACAAACAGAGTTTTCTCGATTAGTGATCGTCCATTAATAGGTCCAATTATAATAACTTTAGTTCTCTTTCTGTTCATTTATTTGTTGCTTTAATGGGTTCATAGTCATGTTGAGACATTGCAATATACAGCAAAGTATCCTCTGCATAACTAGGATAACTCAGATTTTGTTCTTGTAATAATCTGAACTAGCTGGATCACAGGAATGTAGTGACCTACGTTTACAAAAGGGAAACGTAGGTCACTACCTAAAACAAAATACTGTCTTTCTGTAAAGTCTACTTTAAGCCAACTAGCTAAACCAGCCAATTAATTAGCTATAATATCATTATAGCAAACTAAGATACATCAGCACAAAATATGTTTAGGTCTTATTCGAAACAATGTGTCCTATGACTGTGTAAGTCTGTTAAAAACTAATTAAGTTTCTTGCTGGCTGTGATCAAATTCAAAATGATAGAATTTTATATGTACGCTACACCTTTAAGAGACGCCACGGTTTTGGTTTTGTAGCAGTCTAGTTAAAAGATGAATCAGCCAGCTGTTACTTCACATTGCAAGCTGCTGCCATCATGCCTGTGAACGCCTGCCCTGGCATGTCCGAGTTAATTCATGGTTAAACTCCAAATAAGGAGGCCTTCAGCGACGAGGAAATGTTGGAACCCGTTTTGTCTTGAGGGTGCCACGTCTCATCAAAAATGAGGCAATCAAGTCTCACACACAGAGGCTTTGAAACTTTTGTGCAAGCAGAAATGCTACCAGAAATGAAATAGGTTGCACATTATCTTAGCCACTCCCGTAACTCCGGCTGGGTGGGTCCACATCTTGTTTCTGTAACCTTGCATTGCAGAACACATTAACCAGACCGGTGTCAGAAAAAGAGATTGAAAAGGCTCAAGCTGGGATGATCTGACCATTTCAGTTTGCTGCCATGTGTATACTGGTTTCTCCAACCTTTGACCTCTGATCCGTAAGGCTATAACAACAATTAACAACAAATCTAGAAGCTAAAATGAAACTTTTGCATAATAGGTAATAAAAATCAACTGCGAAGGCTCCAGCGACCTTCCACAGACATTCATATAACTGTGAGCTTTCAGTAGATTGTAGGTATTTGTGACCAAACCAGTCTGATTGGACTGTTCTGATTTAATAAAATATAAACATATGAACCGCAAAGGTCTTTTCAATTCAACCTGCTAGAGTTGAAAAATATTATAATTTCACTGTTATATTTTAACAGTATGAGTCTACGAACTTCCATAAAGGAGGAAAATAACTGTTTTATAGAATAAGGCCAGCTGAGTGAGCCCTTTGTGCGACACTAATCTTTATTTAACCAAGTTTGTCTCATTGAGGTGAAAGAATCTCTTTTACAAGCAAAATCTGTTGAAGACTGGCTGCATATCAAGAGATGGAAAACAAAACAAAAGATAAACTTACAATAAAATATGCAAATGACTCTAGTAAAGTAATAATCATCCATAATGCTGCAAAAACACTGTTTAGTCAGCTGGCTGACGGTGCTTCTGAACCACAATCAAAGGATTTTAAACAGCTTGAACAGAACCACGGAAATATTTTGTAGTTTAGAAACCATGACTTTAAAAAAAAAAACTTGTATACAGAAAATAGGAGACTGGAAACCGAAAACAGAAAAATGTTAGAAAGAAGGACTCAGATGAGTAAAAGTTTGGAAAACTTGAGATACTCAGTTTTTCCACCAAAAAAGTTTCTCTGCATCTTGAATTTGCTGACACAGCTACAACACAAACTGAAAAACACTGAATTAATTTCATGGAGGGAAGCTAGAAAATGCCCATTTTGGTAAAGTGTGAATAAAAATGAGTCAATGCTTTAAATCTGTGAAGAGGGTTATTTCTTCAAGACCTCATGTTTTAACGTTACTAATGGATCAAGAGCAAAAACTTTTCTTTAAGAGACTTTCAGCAACAGACTGATACTCTGGGAGAGAAATTTACACTCAGTAAAAACCAGCTTCCAAGTTAGCGTGTTAAATAATTATCCGATTTTTCGACTTGACAAAGAACAAAGTGCACCAGGACAATCACTTCGGCTGGATAAAGGAGACCATGATGCATGCTGGGACAGCTAGAGAAGCAAGAGTACACATGGGCTGGGCAGGAAGCAAACCTTTGTTTACATTACAGGATTTTACTGTATGGAGCTACAGTTAATCGTTAATCGCTTAGCAGCTGCACAGGTGTACGAGTCTGTTAGGAGGAAACTGATCGTTTTGTTTAGGCTTTGAACTGATCTGGTCTTGTGCAATGTCAGAATGGTTGGCGAGATAAAGAAGGTTTCACGATTGCTACGTCTCAGTAACTTTGAATATGGTGTTCAGACGAGGCTCATTTGTCAGATTTAATGATTATTTTAGTAATCGATTCTCCTGACAATTATCGGATAGAAATAATTGAGAAATTCTGGAGATTTAACCACTTATGCCTGTTTAGACAACATTTTAAATTTGTTAAAAAATGCAAAGAAACGCAAATAAATAATAAATTTGTTGCCTAAAATGCAGCAGCAGAGCATTTCTTTAGGTGATGTTGGATCTTTTGTAGCAAAGAATGCAGCTGCAGCTAAAAAAATATTTCTAAATCAACATGTAAAAACCTCAGGACTTTCTGCATGACTTAACATCAATTATATGTTGTTTGTAGAGTTTTATCTTAATTCCTGCTCTGATTGTGTTGTTTTTTTTCAGTAAATGCCTTTTTTTGAGTCTATATCCTCCAGTTAATGATTAATCAATTACTAAATTAGTTGATGATTAATCAATTCATAGCAATCCATCTAATTCCTAGTCAGATTGAAAGTAACATTTGAAAATAATCTTTAAGCAGATATTAAACATACTTTTTTTTTATCAAGCCTTCATTCCTGAATAAAATGTTTATTTTTATCTCTGATTAGTCACGTTTTTATTAATTTTAGCATAAAATAATCATTATAAAAACAGAAATAAAGGTTTGAAAACATCAGTTTGTGTATTGTTAGCCTGTATTTTACTTTGTGAAATAAATTAACTTTTAACTTATAGAATAATTTATTGAGATGAATCTGTAAAGAAACAACCCAAACACAAAGTAAATTGATCCAGTTTCTATACATCACAACATACTTATGATGGTAGAACATCAGCAAGGGAATTGGTGCTGAGAATTTCATTTACAATTCAGAGAAGTAATTGTTCCGCCTTTCATATTATTCATGTGAATGACCTGCAGAGTTTATTGAAAATCCCTAAATTAATATCACAGAATGATCTGTCCTCACTGAAACTCCTGTGTCATCATCGGTTCTGCCCAGAGCTCATCTCACCAGGCAGCTGTCCAAACAAACGTTACGTAGCTGACGGTTATGTAATGCATCGAGTCAAACGCTGAGTGCATCCTCTTGGCTGCCCTGCCGCTTCCCACACTCAAATAAAATATTTCAGGTCAACTCAAAACTTCTGAAATACAGATTAAATCAATGCTTTTACACTCAAAAGTCTTCTCTGAGGCAAACCTGAGTGGTAAATGTTCTCTACTGCACTGGCAGCAGAATCATCAATGAAAACAAAAAGAGCACAAAATTAAAACTAAGTCTTTGTTTGCAACGGAAAAGTATGAATCAGCCGTATCACCTGCATGAACTAAAATGTCACACAACAAAAGTTAAGGTTGCACTGACTTTGCAGAAAAAAAAATTGCTGTGCAAAAAGGCAGATAAACTTGGAGCGGCGAATAAAAGCAGAGATAAAGAAGGTGGCTTACCGTCTCATTCTCGTCTGGGTACATACTGTCCAACAGCAGAGTCAAAGCTGCAGAGAAACAATAAGCTTTGCAGCCAGCAGCACTGACGAAGGATGCTGATGATGCAGAGGAACACAGCAGTTCCTGCCTATTCACCAACTCTCTCTCTCTCTGCATGTGTGCGTGTGTGTGCGTGTGTGTGTGTGTCTGACTTGTCCCTGAGGCAAACCAGATGAGAAACCCCTCAAACCCTCCTCTTATACATCGACTCTGGTTCTTACATAAACAGAGAGGGAGAGGGGAAATCAGTGGTGCCCTGCCACAACAAACGTAGCTTGACCTGTCCTTTCATAATGCCATAATGCTGCCCTGACACACGCAGCAGCTGACATAATGTGCACACGCACACATCGCTGTAAAGCTCCCAGAGGGATTAGAAAAATCTCCAGAAAGACAGAGAAAGACGACCACACACAAATCTGTTCCTCAGATCACTGGAAACTAGAAATTTTAAACTAGATCACACCTAATTATTAATTAGCATTCATAGCGCCACAAAAACTATTCTTTAAAAACATTCTTATTTAAAATTGGCTTCTTCAGTTAATTAGAAAAGTGTGATTTTTATCACTAAACTGCACACAGTAACTGGATTTAATCATATTTTCACATTTAATTTATGCTTTATTTATTTATTTATATTTATTGGTGCTTTCGGTGGAGAAAACATTTCCGATGATGCTGGATGGTTCTGTTTTATTCTGTCATAAGTCAGAATTTATTATGACAACAATAAATCTAAATTATTATCTTCATAATTGATAAATAATACAATCCCCCTAACGCCACATATTTCTAATTTATTTCTATTCTACTAAGTATTTCTGCTCTTTATAGCACAATGCTCACGGTTTACAACCAGTCATTGCTTTAAATCACAGCTGAAATGAGTACAAGTCAAAAAACAACATGCGAAACTCAAGATATAAACATTACAAGTGATATGTCTGATTTAGACCTACAAAAAAAAAACAGATTAAACAGTTAAGTGGATTTTGAAGATACAATTTCATGAAGGAAAAAACTCAAATGGGAAGTATTTAGCTAATCACAAGGTCAGAGTGTCTCACCCGACGCCCTGTTACACAATAAGCGTCCAGTGAGGCAGAAGGTCAGCTGCCAGACGGCCTGAAGCTTCATGTGTGAGCATAATATTACACAAGAGAGCAACAAACCCTTCAGACTGACCCTTTGTGACGTTGATGCACATGCAGCAGACAACACCGCAGTTTACTGCTCTCCTCCACAAAGTTTCTTACTATTTAATAACTGCTGCTCTGTCACCAAAAAATGACTTCTAGAGCAATTCCTTAAGGTCAAATGAGTCAATAATTAGGGCTGCAACTAACAATTACATCAGTAATCAATTATTCTGACGATTAAATGAACAAAAAATTGTCACATTTTGCAGATTTTTCATTTGACCTTGTTGATACATTAGAAATACAATAACAATCCAAATGTTCTTTTAAATAACAAAATGAATGTTTTACTGCCAAAATTGCAACAACGCAGCATTCAGTCACTAAAGACACAAACTCTTATCTTGTCATTTACTGTTTCAGTAAATGGCATGTTTTGAGTTTGTAAACGAATAATCAATTGCAAAATTAGTTGGCGATTAATCGCGATTAATCTGATTAATCGTTTCAGCCCTATTAATAATATAAAACCCACAACAGAAATTATATGGAAACATTAAATTAAAACCAAACTGAGACCTGAAGAATCAACACTGTTTCAAACTAAGATGGGATCCAGGATGAACTTAAGAAACTGGTGGCGGCCTAGTTTAGGCAAAACACAAACAATCTTCTTTTAGTACAAAGTGTACTAAAAGATTACCAACAAAACATTCCAAGGATAAAAAAATACTCTTGCATTTTTCCAAATTACAACCTGAACTTTGTTGTGTTTCCATCTGAAGGTCTTCAGCTTACAGACATTTGGGACTGACTGAAGTCCCAAATCTCAATAAAAGACAATGCAAACCACTCAGGTGTTCCCAGAATCAGTGTTTTAACTTTGCTCAACTTCTTTCTTGTGTCACTTTTTGCAAATCAATTGAAAAAGATCTAAGTAGGACACGAGAAGCTGTGTGAATCTGAGGAGGCAATCAAACACACGAGGAATTGCTTCCTCCAATCAATCTTGTGTCTGGGAGTAGTTGGAGGTTTTAAGCTGATTACATTTCATTTCATAAAGAGCAATGGGGCTCATCAGGGTGGAGAGGTGTTATTAACAGTGACAATCAAGGTTCAGAGGGGACAAGTGAAGTCTCAAACTACTTCACATGGTGAGACAGAAGTTAAAAGTGCCAAGAAGCAACAGACCATCAGTCTTCATATTTAAGACTAATTGTCCAAAAGATAAAAGATGTATTGTCACCTGAGGCAACTGGGAACTGGTTGGAAGAAACAAACAGGAATCTAATTTATTCTTCAAGCGTCCAGAATTTTAACGCCCTAAAGCCAGACCATTCTCTCCACAGACAAACCCACTGGAAGTGGGTGTAAATCATCAGAACCGATGCCTCCAACGTTCATATGGAACATGTAATATTTGAACTCTGCATGGTGAATCACACTAAATCAAACAATGCAGAGTTATCCATCACCAAAAGCGTACTTTTTAAAACTGATGCCTTGTCCTGCAGTCGGCTGCAGCAGAGCGACGGCTCTAAACAGAATGCTTTATAGAGGAAAAGTGACTTTTAACTTCAGCTCATCATGTTGGGTTCTTACAAACATTTTACAGCAAATGACGAAGGATTATTATGATCCCGGAGGCAGCGGGATGATGAAAAGCAGCGGACGAGAAAGTGCAGCGAAGCAGCAAATTAAAACACACTGAGACCTTGACAGCTATTCTATTAAGTGGCTACAGGGGAGCGTCTGCTTCACTGAGTTCACTGTCCAATCCCAGGCGGCTGGAAGCTTTTCCAGGTGGTGAAAGCACGTTGGTACAGAGATGCATCAGATGGTGGGTTTGAAATATTTTAAATTTATGGTCAACCGCAATAGAAATATCATGACTGGCCTGTTTACAGGCATTAATTTTGTATGATTATGACTTATAAGTAGTGAAAATGCAACATTTTATTGTTGTAAAATGTTGCAAGATGCATTGTAATATTTCAGATATTAAGAATATTACTAAAGATAAAAAAGAGATGTTGAAACTGATGATTTATTGATAATTAGACAAACAAATTAGCACAGTGTGCAGATTTTTCATTTAACCAGTTCGCATGTTTTGTATAATATTTAAACTGAATTAAAGTAAACATATAACTCAGTTTTGTTTTAAATAAAGGTGAATCTGAACCAGGTGAAGCTGAAATTTTGCCACTTGAGAAGTTTTGAGTAAAACATTTTTACAAACCAAGTTGTTTTCATCTTGAATGTGAAATGTATATATTTACCTTGTAGTTTTCTCTTAATTACAGTTCTAAATATGTTGGTTTTTCAGCAAATTTACTTTTTTGAATCTGTATATTAGCTGACAATGAATTCAATAATTGGTTAATCACTATTAAACCAATTAATCATTTCAATCTTATTGAATATGTCAATTTTTGACACTTGTTTTAGAGAATTTAGAGTCTTAGACATTTAGAATATTACATAAGATCAAAAAAGGATTTTCTAAATTAGAAATGTCAGGAAATATCCTAATTTCCATGCACTCAATATTTGGTTGGGCGTCTTTTTGTGTTATTTACTGCATTAATGCAGCATGGCATTGACATAAGCAACAAAAAATATAGAATTTTTTCATGTTCTTTATTTTGAAAAACAAACCAAACCTCTCTCTTTTTACTGGCCATAACTAATTGAAATCAGTTGAGTCGTTTGAGACAACAGCCAGGGGATTAAACAAAGAAAGAGCAGAGGCAACTGCTTGTTGACAAAGTGGTTCTCTGTGTTTGCTCCAGCCAGCAGATAAGAGCTTGGCAACCTCAGCACATCCCACTCTTAACTCTCCACTTGAGCAGCGTGTCAGCAGGAGCTGGAGAGGCTTGAAACAAGGAGCGCGACCCAAACGCCGGACAAACACACACGTCTCTACTCTGCTCCATTGTGGTTCTGGTTGAGAACATTTTCCTACTTTTGGGTTTCCTTGCCTTAAATTTGTTCTTAATTCCTTTAAAGGTGGAGTATTATGTGTTTTCCATATATATATTTATTACATAATCAAGTAAGTGTTCAGTTATGTCAAATATGGCTTAAAATAAATCTTACCTCTTAACTGAGTGCTTTGAAATTGGGCATCTGTCTCTTTAAAAACTCCTGCTCTTTCTGAAACTCCACCTTCAGGAAGTCATCACAACTCCAACTCCTCTATTAACCCGTTAGCAACGTTTTTACAAAGAATTCACTGAGAAATAGCTCTTATGATAATCTCAGGACATGTGCAGTTCCACCAGTTGTTTGCTGATTGCTGCTGGCTAGTCTGAAGGAGCAGAGTGGGAGAGGGCCGCTCTGTGTTACTGAAACTCAGTAGCCTGAGGAGGAGCTTTGTCCTCGAAGGCGGGGCTCGGACCACCCAGGGACTAAAGCTTATATGGACATTTTAACTACGGCAAAATAGAGCATAAACTAAAGATTATTTTATCAACTATTGTGATGAAAATCATCACTTTCATCAAATTTTTCATTTAACCATGTAAGTCTTTCAAAGTGCATTAAAATATGCACAACATCACCTAACTACAAAATAATAATAATTATAATAATAATTGGGTTTTTTATTCTTTTCTTGGCCCCCAAGTGACAAAAGGTTTGTACATCACTACTCTGGACAATCAAATGGGTTCAAAGAAAACAAAACACTTCCAATAAATAACATATTTGCTTCATAAATGGTTGTTCTGAAGCCAAAAATTGTCAACTAAAACATAAAAAACCCCATAAAATAATAATTTATTGTCCTTGTTGTCAAACAGCTATAAATATTTGCATGTTTCAAACTTTCAAACCAACTGCATCTTCAACCATTACGTAATTAAACTGGCAGAGAGTTGAGCATCGTTATTCTTTTTGGTGATTGCTTTCAGGAGTTTTAGCTGCAGCAGCATTTCAGCGGGACCGGAAACACGCAGCGTTCACATTCACAGAACCTCTGATTTTTATTTTAAGCGCTCAGAGTCTAAAACAATAAATTATAATGTTTTAAAAATGCTAAATGCCTGAGTGTCAGGTAACACTAACCTGACCCAGGAATGAGTTTAGTACAGACGAGTTGCTGACACCCAAAGCCGGACTGCTTGAGGACAAAACTGGAACGAGCGTAACTACTTTGACCTTTGTTGCTATTAAATTGGGACAAAGAAAGGTTGAGGAAGGAAGGAGCTCTGCTTCATGTACTGAAACTGCATATGTGGAGTTTCTGATAACCTTTCAGAGAAAACACAATCAGTCTGTCGTGACGTCAGTGAGAGGGGACACATGATGCTGAACACCGCAGCAAACAGAAAAGGTCAGAAACAAAAACAAAGGAGTTGGTATTTTTAGTCAATACAAAAGAAGAGAGTTGGCTCAGTTAAGAGAAAACACTAAGAACCTTATATTACAGAGTTACTTTAGCATTTCTGTGGGAAACTGTATGCCGTATTTTGAGCTAACCTGCACATCTTGAATTTAAATATCAATAAAATATGTATTTTTCTTGTATTTTACTTGCTTAAATATTTTCAACCTTGTTCAAACAATTTTTAAGGAGACATTTAAAAATGTTTGAAATTATTTGTGTCTTAATTTAAAAACTTTGACACTTTTTAAAAATGTAACTTTTATTTTTTTAAAATATGGTTTTTTACATATTTGTTAAAACTTTCAGCATGTTGTGACACTTTATGATGCGGATAATCTGTGAGAAGATCGACCTCCTTCACCTGAGCTACGATTGCCATTTGAAGAAATGCACCAAAAACAACCAATCTGAGCAAGAAGGAGGATCTTAGCGCTGTTAACCAATCATGTGTATGTGCTCCTCAATGTGCTAATGGTGGAGAAACAACTTACTGTTCCAAGAAAATATTTTTTTCTGGCCATGCTGACTAGCTTGAGCATTTACAAAAGGATAGTAGAAGGAAGGGGTGGAGGGTAGCAGCAGCTCCACATGTAGAGTGATTGACAGCGCTATGACCCACCTCCTGCCTCTGATTGGTTATTTCTAGTTAGCAATGAGACATTGCCAAAGGCGGAGGAACTCAATTTCTTTCACAGATTATCTGTTCATGCCATACCGTCACAACAGTGAAAGTTTCAACAAATATGGAAAAAACATATTCTATATAAAAGTTGCATAGTGTAGCTGTAAGGAGTTTGCCAAATATTTGTATTTCAAAACAAAACCACATAAAGAGAATTTTTCTGTTTGGAAAGTTTCTCAGTCCCATAACCAGGAGCGCCCTCTACTGGATGGAGGACAAACTAAAACACTAAAAATAGGTTGCTAATCGATTGGAACTCATTTAATCTAATAAACCATTAATCTAATGCCAAGTTGATTAACTGATGGCATCCCCAGGGTGTCCCCATGGAAACTTTCTAAGCCCGGTGGTCGGGGCGCCTGGGTCTGCTGCTAATCATGCATTATTGGACATTATGAACAAAACCTAAACAACTATAATGCTAACATTGAAAAATCTCAACAGAAGAAGACGATTCTGACCTGGAGATGTTCAGTCGAAGAGCTGCTCAGTTCATCTCCCGACTCCGAGTCGTTGGTGCGTCTCTCCTCTCCTGCCGAGTCGCAGTGCTGCGTGACGTCCGGCGGCACCCTCAGCGAGTCCGGCGACCGGGCGCGAGAGCGAGGCAGGGTGCTGGACGAGCCTTTTTGGGGGATGCCGCCCTGAACAAGGATTTCTGCAAGACAGCGCTCCTGCTCAGTGGGCGTACCGGGAGCGTGGTGGTGATTACTGTTCCTGCGGTGGATCGGGGGACTGAAGTGGGCTGAAGAGGCGGTTTGCGCGGAAGGAGAGCGCCGGGATTTGGACTCGTGTCGGTGAAGGGCGTCAGTGACTTGGTTATTGATCCCCAGGTCCAGAGTGGTTGGTTTCACCCAGAGGGAAGCGCCGCTCCGCAGGTTGGAGTTTCCAGATGCAGTGTGGGAGTGTGAAATGGGTTTCGGTGGCGGCATGAGGGCTTTCCGCACCTCACGCACATACTGAGCCGGTACGTAAAACGGCTTTGTGGTTTCGTCTTTCCTCACCTGCCACCAGTCCTCGTTAGATTTCTTGATCAGCATGTAACATTCCCCTTCCCGAATGGTGATGACCCGGTCCTTGGACTTGTACTCATAGTCATACTCGACTTCGATGTAGACCTCGCCCGGCGCGATGGGCAAATCCGCCATGATGCCTCTGACTGTCCCACAAGGCGGCTCAGCATGAGAGAGAAATATTTACTACCATGGCTCAGCAGCAGACCTGGAAACAGAGCAAACACAAAATCAGATAAATACAATTTATTGCACAGCGAAAGAATTATTATCATGACCATTTTGATGTCCTTAGGAGTTTTGAATAAAAGATTTTAGATCCAACAGGATGAATATAATAAATGCACTTGATTATTGCAAAAAGCTCAAGCTTAGGCACAGTTTCCCGTTACTTCCTTTGACTCTTTTGCTCTACCAGTGAAGATGTTTTACCTTCATAAATTAGCAAAACATTTGTTAAATTACTCAGTTTGAGAAACTTAAACTTAAAGAAAATTTTTTAAAATTTGCGCCCATGTGTAAAGTAAGTTCAAAATGTTAAAACTTTGATGCTCTGGAAAAAAAAAAAAAAAAGAAGAAATCAGAAATTATTTCTATTTTTAATCTCTTATGCAACAAATGTTTAACAAAGGCGCAATCGGTTTCTGGAGCCCAATACTCTGGGAAACCAATCACAGTGAACAAATAAGATACAAACGGAGAAGATTTAATCCTCTTAAAAGGCTGAATGCACCGTCCAGCTCAGAACTTGAAATCATCACATGAGATTAGCCAGAAGGGGAGAGAGGCGAGTCATGCAGTCTTCATTTACTTTGCTCTGCGCTGAGCTAAAGTAAATGTAGGTACAGTAATAACTCAGGCATGTTGCTGCTAAGCGGGAAGATCAGTAGAGTCATTCACATAGCTTTCTGCTGATGTCACTTTTATAAACACACAAACACACCTAATGTCCCTCGTATGAGATCTATCTAAGTATAAGCCATTGTTTAAACGATTTATCTACACTTAACAGCAGATTTAATAAAATATTCAAGCTTCAAAACAAGGCATTTTCCTTCTAAATGCAACTTGAGTTTCCAAAGAATGAGAGAAAAAACTAGTTGTGCCGCAATCCGTTTCTCAGTGGTGACCTCATGTTGTCTTGTGTCGTAAATTCAGAGCGCTACTTCCTGCACAGCCTGTGCTTTCCCTCCTTTCTGCAAAACCCAAACTCTGTCAAAGCAGCAAACGTTTACTCAGTTCCCCCATTCGAAAAAAATGAAAACAAAAACACAACCAGCAGCAGAAGGTTAAGAGAAACTGCTTGCTGATGATGACTACCACTGTTTATCTGTCAAGTTGTCAACATAACACGCTAAACCTGAAATGTACATGTGATATGTAAACAGGAAAAGGGACGTAGTGCTTTGCTACTAATTTTCAACACTTCAACTAGATAACAAGGTCAGGAAAAAGTTTTATTTACAAAACAATGGCAAGAAGGGAAGTAGGTTGCAGCCAACAGAGCGCAAGAAAAAAGGACGAATATGAATTTTTTTGTTGTTCAATGTTTTTTCTGTTATTTTTCCCAGATGGCTGTGCGCACTGCACTGAATTAATAATACTTACATCTCCAGGTTTCATTGGCTGTAGCTAACTTGCAATGCACGTACTTTATGTCAGTGGTGTCCAAAGTGTGTCGCGTGGGCCATTTGTGGGCCCCAAAACTGGTTTTATGTGGCCCCCCCAACAAAATTTAAAAAAGTTACTGCAATTAAAAAGTAAAACGTTTCCAGTTATTAAGCAGCATTTTCGATCAGCTGGACAGTAGCTTTATGAGGATCAGTGATTAGGTGTGATTAGGCTAAAAGTGCCAGGATTACTCCCGATCCGCTGGATAATTTCCCCACAGATTAAAAGGCTGGTCTGGACAGAAATCCATTAACCAAATGAAAAATACAGAGAACAAGAGGAAGCTTTCCTTGTTCACCTTCAACCTTTTAGTTCAACCAGCTGCACCAGACAGAGGAAGACCAAAGCATTAAAAGAAATAAATTCAATTTGTTTTAGCACATCAACCGTAACAATTTATTTTTGTCTCCGTCTTGACGAGTTAGGTTTAACTTGAATGCAACCCATTAAATAAAGCAAGATCATGTCTATTTGTGCCAAAGCAATTAAATTTTTTCCCATCATTAAAATGATTTCCTAATGCAGAAACATATCAAACACTTCTGGCTGGAAATTAGAGATGCATTATCATCAAACAGAATAAATATTGGGGGAAAAAGCTTATTTTCCAGCTGTTTCTTCATCTGCATCAGTGATGCCAAAAGTTTGTATCCTGGACCCAAAACTGGCAAATTTAAACACAAAATTCATCAGTTAAAAATGCAAAAATGTGTTTATTTTGAAATTTTTTTCCCCTTTTTCAGTCTTACCTGTTTAACAGTAAACTAAAGTTTCACTTTTTCACTTTTATTTACTGGTAACGCCTTACTTAAAGAAAAACAGACAATTTCCTAATTTTCTATGTCACTGATTTTTTTCTAATTTGTCGACCAAATATTTTACCATTCTTGATTTGTGGTCAGGGACCAAAAAAAAATCAATTCAAAGGCCACAAATGGCCCTCGAGCCTCCCTTTGGAGACCCCTTATTTCAAGGAAACAGAAGAAAACGCCTAATTTTCTGGTTGAAACCCAACAGATTTACAATTGAGTCAAGTTTTCAAAATAATAGATATTTTTAGTACAGCTATTTTCTGTAACTGGAAAAGTGCTTTGATTCACTTTAATTATTGGAAAAACAGAAATGTGCTCAGACTTAAGGATCTAATGTGGGAAATGAAAGTTTTCCACATTAAATAGCATTAGAAGAAAAAAGTGAATAGGCAACTAATAAAAAAAGTTTTAAAAAATGGACCATTACAAACACTTTTAACAGTGTAGTTTGTATTTTTTTATTTTTCTCTCTAAAGCAAATAATAGAAAGTTTTAAAAATAACTTGGGATGTACAGACTGAAAATAATGAATGCTTGCTGGCCTCTATCCTTCATAAAGAAAGGCATAAGGAAGATTAAATACCCTCAGGCTGTTTGCCTTTTTTACTTATCCCCACCTAGACTAAGCCTCGGCTTCTGCGTTGGTATTTAGCAAACCGCACAAATCTTCCCAGAGTCCAATCAGCAAAATCAGAGGCGGCACGTTAATTTAAAGTGATGGTAATAAGCTTTGCAGAGGGGTGCGGTCTGAAGGTTTGAGACATGAACAACAGAGTGAAGAAACATGTAGAAAAAAAAAAAGCACGCCCGTCTCAGCTGTTAGCCGTTTCACATGATTCCTGTTTGCAGCGCTCTGAGGCCGGGATGCCACTGATTACTCCGAGGCGGTTGCTTTCATCACACAGAGGAAATCACTCACCCATTGTGGTGAAATCTGAGAGAAGGGAAGTAACGCTGAACTTTTCTTACAGTGAGAGCAAAAGTTGGAAATTTGCATTATAATAATCTATTTATAAGAATAGGAAGTTCTTAGGACTGGCAAAATTATTCACGAGGGCCAGTGTGAATAATTTTATCACGACTGAATGAAAACAGACTTGCATAGTTTAGGGGAAAAAAAACTGCAAAAACATTTTCTAAAAACAGAAGTTTAAATACTAAATAAGGACAGGCAATATTGTTTAAAAATAAAAACCACAGATTTTTTTTTTCCATACCAAATTGCATTTTCCCATTGATGTACATTTCTGAGTTCAGCAAAAAGAAGTCAGATAAAGGTTGTAAACATAATCTTTGATGCATAAATTGGGAAAATCTTTTTTCCATCATCTGATTCAGAACCATTATCATCTGAAGCAGCTTTTTTTCATGATTTGCTGCAATTCTTGGACAAAAGAGAAAGGCAGTAGGAAGTAGGTGTCTGCGAGGATTGGTTGATTTCTGGTAAATTACTCTTTACAGCAAACATAGCAGCAGATAAAAGGTTTCTTGATGCATTAGCATTAGAGAAAATAGAGGTGACTATCTTTACCTGGGAAATTATCTATACTTTCTCTAAGTGACGAAGACAGAAGACAATGATTTTGCACTAAAAAAAATCCCCCAAAAAATCTTCTTTAATAGCCATCTATGCATGATGCTACATTTAAAAACATGTGATTCGGCTAAATTAATTTTACGAAATAAATAGTGGCCCATTCATAACAAAATCACTGTTGTTGAATGTGGTGAGTTTATTTTATTAGTTATCAAGCTATCAAAAATAAAATGTCATTTAATTACATTTTATCAGTTAGATCAACAATATTAAATAATCACTAAATTTGACCCAATGGGAACTCCTTGGTTTTAATTGCCCTACATTTGAACCAAAACTAATTAAATCAACAGTTCTTATTGAAATTTGAAGTTTTTAAAATCTATTGTATTATATTAATTGTCACATTGTTGCTATAGACACTTTTCTGAGTGTAGACGCTTTAGCAACATGGTTTTTATCTCCTCAAGGAAAACTGGTTTGGCATGAAGCTTGTCATTTAATTAACATACATTTACATGCACCAAATCAGCATTTCATTTCAACTCATTTCAAAGTCGCTGGTTTTGGAGTTTCAGTTTCTGGATCTTTTTGTGGATGACTTTGCATTTTTATTGATAACCTCTCACAAAAAACCTAGAGACAGAGTCAGCACTGACATTAATTTGTGTGATTTATGCGTAACCGCTTCCTTTCAGGTGAATAACTGGTTCCTGCAGGTTTCACCAACTCAGATTTAAATCTTTTTAATGCAAACATTAAAAACTCATTAACCAATTTAAGACCATTATCTCCGTAGAAATAGATGAACTTCATCCAGATAAATGGCAATAAATTAGCACTTTATCCATGATAAGTAGCTAGCAAGGGTATGTTAGCAGCCAGTTAGCGTAGCCTCAACCATCTCCAACCACAGAAATTACATAGAATATACTAGATTAGCCAGTCCTGTCAAGACCAAATTTAAGACCAAATTACTGTCATGAATTTAAGACTTTTTAAGTTTCTTTAACACCCTGCATACGAACATTAGGAATCAGCGGAGCCAGTCCAGCTGTGACCTCTGCATGCGGCCACACTAAATATAGGCCCCAAGTTGCCCCAAACAGCTCTGTTTACGCAGAAACCGCCCCAGTTAGGACCGTCACACCACCACTTTCCAGGAGACCCAGCTCCCTGAGGTTCATTAGGACGAGTATAACCACAATCTGTCACACAGTCAGCTGCAGCCCACTAAAACGGGAACACACACAACCTGCCAGTGCACAAGCAGGAAGGCCGTTTCTGGAGGAGGCATCAGAGCAGGTCGTTCCACATTTCTTCTCCCACACAATGTTATTTCAACCAATATCTCAACAAAAAATGTCCTTAATGTCAGCTATCCTTGTGCTACATCTACTATATTATTGTTCCCTGAGCTTAAGCTTTAAAGTTGAAAAGCATAAAAAAGATCCAAAAACACGTGATCTCTTCATATTAAGTTTTTTAGCATACAGAATTTTTCAAAACTCTGTTTTTGATGACAAGGATTTTATCAAATCTGTGCAGCTGATTTGCCGACATTCAAACCACGTCTGTTATATTTTATTGAGCTTGGAGTGTTTTTTTTTCTTCTTCTTTGCATCCTCACAACCAAAGCAAAGGCTAAAATGCTCACGGATGTAAACTGTTGTTTACAACAAGAATCATTATTTGAAAACTGGAAAATATCAGTTTCAATGATATTGTTGATTATCGGCCCAATTCTGTGTTTAGCATAGATCTGAGAAGGGCTGAAATGATTCCTCGAATAATTCGAGTACCTCGATTATTAAAATTCTTTGAGGAAATCTGACCAGGTCAGATTTCAAGCTTCGTTAATATAAGTTTTATTACTTGCATTACTTGCGTTGCGCGGAGCTCTGACTTCCTAAATGTTAGCAGTTTTCAAGTTCTGCCCAAGAGGATTTTATTGATTGATGATAATGCCCGGGTTATCATCAATTTTGGAGGACCAATAAGCATCCTTAAAATGGCTGGCTTGATGCCTGGAGTACGGCAGCCTTTCTCCTCCGGGAGATGCTGGTTCAGAGCTGCAGGAGTATTTATACAGGTGAGCGGATAGACTGAACATGGCGGGCAGCGGAGTAGTTGATGGTTACAATGTAAGTGCGACTTTACGGACGAACCGCACGATGTAGTTCATATTATCCCGGACAGAACAAACGGGTGGCAGAAATCATCATGGGTGGTGGAACATGGCTGGCAGATGCCCCCACTCCAGGCGACATTTCCGTTATGGAGTGGGGTTATGCCAGATTTACCAGTATTTTATTTTATCCACTTTTGTATCCGATTACTTGATTAATCGTAAGAATAATTGATAGATTACTCGATTACTAAAATATTAATTTTCAACAGCCCTAGATCTGACTAGACATGAAACAGTAAATTTATGATTTGCCATAGTAGTTTGGTAGGAAAGTGTCAAGTTGAAAAACTAGGGCAGTTGACAATTTTTACAATCCGTGGCAAATAATTATTTATTTGACACATAGAAAAGAAAACTGAAAAACAATGATGGACAAAGTTGAAATTAGATTTATGGAAAACTACAAACCAAGTAATGCAGCTATTTCTAGTTATGGGCAAGTACTTAAAAAAAAAAAGTTTTTTTTTGTTTTGTTTTTTGCATGTTTGTTTGCTTTCCCAGATTTTCACTGGATTCTAAAAAAAAAATCAAAGAACCTGAAACACTTTATCTTATTTTCAACTTTAATTAAATTAAAACTTATTCACACAAGTAAATTATGTGTCATAGTGTGAAAAGATTAATTCAAACTGGTAGATCAGATCTAAAATAAATAGAGGTATCAACCAACAAAATCTTGATTGAATCACCTCTGAATGAGCAAATCATCATATAAAAAGTATAATAAATAGGATTACAATATTTGGGCCAATAACAATATCTAATATTAATATTGCTGTTGTTGCTGATAACCAATATTTAACGACATTACATATTATATATGTCTACAAAATGAAATAAACAAATATACTGCTGTTAACACAGATTGCAACATGACATAAATAAACACTGCATGTTATTTTCAGCCCCGTTTTACTGATCAAAAAGATTTTTTTTTAAATGTACAACCTTCTGCTGATATATTAATATGCATCTATATGTATGTTGTTCTTTCTGGACTAAAATGGACAGGAAAAACTGAGCTGTGATTATCTTTGTTGTTATTTTTAGCCAAAAACAATAATCACTTTTCTAAGTGAAGGTTATGTGCTCCAGTTTGACTGTCGACCAACTATTTAAATGGAAAAACTGTGATTTATGAAGTGAATTTGCTGTTATGATTTGACTGTTAAATATACTATAAACTGCAAATACATCAGATGTATTGTGATGCAAACTCAACCTTTAGGGATGTTTTGTTTTAAACAGATTTAAAAAGCTTTATTTACTTCCTGTCATTTAATTATACAATTCCTATATTTAAAAAAAGACATAAACATGTCTTAACCTGTATTATTTATTTTTGACTTAATGTTACTAGGTCGACAAATATAGTGAGAAAATTACATTTTTATACTTATAAAATGTTAAAATTAATCTATGCGCTTTAAGAACAGGCTGCAGATTTAATTGTAGTTCATGTTTATGGTTTTTAAAGCAAAGTTTCGTCTTAAATGTCAACCGTCCTGCCTTAATCTGTCGCTAACATTAGCCTAGCTAATTAGCTTTGTGGCTAAAACATTCCTGAGTGTCCCAGCCAAAGATTCGCACCTGAACGTGTCTCCGCTTGTGATTCTTCCGGGAAAGGTCGGCAAACTCCGGCGCCCCTCTGCGAACTTAAATCCCGGGAAACTTTTCCCCGTGGAGCCGCCACCGGGTCCAACTGAGCGGTTGTCTTTTTCTTATTTTTTAAAAAAGTTTTTCGGACAATCCCGTCCTTCCCGGCTCGGTGTGTGTGGGGTGGGTAATCCACAACAGTTCCCGTTCCCGTGGACTCTCGCCTGCTTCTGACAACTTCGGCAACCACCTTTCAGAAAAGATCGTCTACTCACGCGATGTCTCACGGTGAAGACTTTTCAGCGGAGACGAAAACAGGATTTATTTTGCGGTGTGCTAAGATGTCATTATTTCCCGAACTGTGTGCTATTGCGCATCTATTGCACAACGGTTTACCAGCTGACTAAGCGTGTGTTCTTTTTCCAAGAGGCCTTTTATAGATATTTGTCACGGAAATACTGTAAGAGTGAGACATCGTCTTTTTAAGGAATGCACATGGTTCGAGGCCCTCAGGTGTTAAAGATGCAAACAGGGAATAAGCGCTCTCTCGCGGCAATAACGTGAAACTACAAGTGCTAAAAGATGCTTAAAATCAAAACACGGAGGTGCCATTAGTTTCTCCAACTGAACAAACAAAATGGAGTTATTTTTGGACCTAAACAAGAATCTACAGTCAGCACAACTTCAGTTATTACAGCTAGAAACTAGTGATCTGACCTGAATCTGGGTGAACATTCAGAATCACATAAAGACAATTACAAAATCAGCCTTCTAACACTAGAAGAACATTTATAGGATTAAAGGAGTCAGACAAATAGAAAAACTCATCCACAACTTAATCTTTAGTTGCGTTATGCAATTGTCTTCACAGGTCTATCTAAAAAACTTCCTGTACTCAGAGAATAGACTTTTAAATACTCCCTTTCACTGAACGGCTTAGCATCACAATAGCTTAAAAATCTAAAACTCTGCTGTCATAACAACCTTCCAGACCTCACAGGTATTCTGGTTCTGGTCTGCTCTGCATCCCAAAAACCAGAACCAAACATGGGGAAGCAGCGTTCAGCTTATATGCTCCACAAATCTGGAACAAACTCCCAGAAAACTGCAAAACAGCCAAAACATTGTTCTTTTAAATCCAGGCTAAAACTCACCTGTTCAGAGTTGCTTTTGACTCATTATATCTGGGACATCATAAGTCAATTAATCAAACTTATTTGCATTGCTAATATGAGCAATTATGCAGTTCAAAGTGTTTCACATCATAAAAACACAGTGACCAAAATATTATAGTCACCAATTAAAGAACAAACATTACAGTTTGTCAAGTGCCATCAAACATCAAATGTGTTGGTCAAACCTTAATTAATTATCGTTCAATAGCAACTCTGAATAGTCGAGATTTAAAGGAACTCAGCGTTTCGGCTGTTTTGCAGTTTGTTCCAGATTTGTGGTGTATAGAATCTGAATGCTGCTTCTCCATTTGTGGTTCAGGAGATGCAGAGCAGACCAGAACAGACCAGTTTTTCTATTTTTCCACTGAATTGTAATCATTTTTGATAGCTGGTTTTAATTCCTTATTATAAAACTTGCCCATAAACTCATCTTCCTGTTTGTTTTTCAACAAGATTGTTGAATTTAAGCAAAAAATAGAAACCAGAAAACTGTTGACAATGGAAATTGTAGAAACCAGACAGGAAAAGTGACAAATTTTCTCATAATTATTTAATCACACATACATTTACATCATGCAGTCAATCCAAAACTGTGATCTCATTAAACTTCCCGTCTCTGTCCATGTCATCAGAGCCCTGTTAGACTTGTGCCCCAGTTCTCCAGGAATGATCCAGTACCGCGTCCACTGACCCAAACCCCACCCCCCGCAAAAAAACTACTGTTCTTTAAAAATCGACCAACTATTACACAGTAATAAAAAAAGGCTACACTTTTGTTTTAATTTAGAATCAATGCAAAAACGTAATTTCGGCAAACACCATAAGTGATCTCTGCAAACCATTTCATATCCAGTTTTTGGTGGAAGATCATAGGATAAACATTTTTTCAAGGTTAACGATTCAGAAGTTTTATCTACACTGCAAAAACACAAAATCTTACCAAGTATTTTTGGTCTAGTTCCTAGCGCAAATATTTTAATAAAAAAAAAAAAAAACAACTTATAAGCAAGATATAGCAGCTTGTTTTAAGTCAATAATTCCTTTATATTGATGAAAATATACTAGCTCCATTGGCAGTTTATTTCACTTATAATACATTTTTTATTTGTTATAAGTGAAATAATCTGGCAATTTAGTTAGTGCTTTTTTGATATTAAGAAATGATTTACTTTAAAAAAGCTCCTGCATCCTGCTGAACAGTCACTTTTAAATTAATTTTGAGTCATTCCAAGAATCCTAAAAATATTTGCCGTAGAAACTAGAGCAATAATATTTAACATTGTGTTTTTGCAGTGTAATCCAGATTATCACAGACGTCTAGATATTCCTCTCTGCACCTCGTGAAACACAATGACAGCCATTTATTCTCTTCACAGGGCTTTGGAAACTTCTTTACACCTCCAAGCTAAAACAGCTGCATAATGGAGTGCTTTTTAATTATTATATATTTTTTTTATTATTCATTTTCTTCTCAGAATAGTGCGAGAAAAACTCGACTTTCCTGTCTAAATGTGACACCATCCTCCCTTTGGAGCTGGATTTGCTCCAGCGCTCTCACTTTTTCCCCTCCATTGAGAATTCTTTCATCTGCTTTCATAATTACGCGACAGAAAAGGGCCTTTCTTTTTTCTTCGTCTCAGCGATAAAAACAGCTGTTTCAGGTTTCTAGTGATGAAAGAATCCTCCAATGGGAAACAAAAAGAGGCGTGGCAGGAGCAAACTGACCGACATACAGTGTATCTTACAGTATATTGCACTTATGCAAGGTGTTAGTGTTCTCATGCTGGGGTTCAGCTTTCTCGCCAACGCACTGGGGCTTCAAAGGATTAACACAAGAAACAAACGTGGTGGAAACTAAAATAAAAAATATACAACAAACACAATACTAAAAAAAAAAATCCTACACCCGCTGGTTAGTTTTAGTTAAATAAACCCTTTTTTTACCCATGTGACGACATAAAATTAATGTGCAATTTGTGTTTTTCCTTCCTTTGACCCTGCTTTTCCTGACTGGCTGATCAGCAGCGAGGATCCGATCCATCAACCCATTTCCCAAACTTATCGATCAAACATCTACACCATCTATGGAACAATAACAGCACATAAAACCCAGCATAAAGCAGGTCTTATATCTACAAATAAAGAAGAAAAAGTCGGGAAGAAGATGATTGAAGAAGCGAGGCACCCTTGTAGAGAAATTATTTTTTTAGCTCCTGGACGACGACGATTGTGTGACGATTGTGTGACGATTGTGTCAATTTCTGTCTAATCGGCTGCAGTTTGTGTGCTGAGATGCATAAATAGAGTCTATTAACAGCGACAATACCCACTTATATTAGTTAAAAACACTACATTTAGCAACTTTGTGTAGGCTAACAGGGTGGAAGTTTGCTGTGTTAACCGGATCATTCTCATTTTCCCGCTTCATCCCTCTGCATTTTTCAAATCCTTCCAACGAAGCCACCAATAACAAGTATAGTTTTAATTTAACTTAATGATAAAAACAAATGGCCTCCACAGGTATTTAGTTAAATACATCTACAGTACAACTGTTGCACGGCTTTCTTTTTCATTATTATTATTATTATTATTATTATATTTTTTATTTTTAAATCCTTCTTTTAAAATGTTTTTCAGCCGTTTCCTTGCAGTTTTCTCTCCGGGGAAACGTGCAGTAGTGCCGATTTTACATCTGTACAAGCACAGAAACAGTAGTGTTCGACACCTTCTACTCGACGCAAAATAAGTTTAATTTTCTCCTTTATGAAGCATGTAAAATCTATACAGAGAAAACTGTGGTTAACTCAGAAGTCGTAATAAAATGTACAGAAGTTAGCCTATAAGGTCGAGCTCTTCTTCATTTTTTTGGTCTTTTTTTTTTTAGGAGTTTGTTTTCTTGCTACCGTTTACATTCAGCTTGGCACAGTGCAGAACTACTCGCACGAAGACGACGGGTGACGACAGACTGTGCAAAACAAAAACGAAACCGAAGCTAAACATTCGAGATCGTGCACGGTTTCGCTCTCCAAAAAAACCTAAAAAAAAACAAAAAACAAACGAAAAAAGGCTGCGCTCGAGACTCCGTTTGGTTTGCTGAATAAGAATATTATCCTGCCTCTTGTAAATTACAATTGCTGTTTCCTTTCATTTATTTAAATTATTATATCCCATAAGAGAAAGAGAGATTTTTATATTGGAGGAGTGAGGGGTGGGTGGAAGTGTTTGGGGAGCTGTACAGGCCGGGAATATTTATATATATATATTTATAAATCAGAAACTCCTTCGTGGCTCCGCAGCGGCGCCAGTTTGCTGTAATGGAATGACAGGTTGTCGGCTGGGTGGGCAGGTGGGTGACGTTGCTCTTCTTCTGTGGTGTCATTCTTCTGTTCTGCGGCTCTTCAGCTGTGGAGTATAACAAAACAAGATGGCGTCCATAAAACGTCACACTTCAAGAATGAAAAACAATCAAGCTGCTGGTTGTTTGAAAGAAGCGCTGCTGACCTTTTCAGCTAAGTTGTTACAACCAAAATATTCAATGTATCTTATTTGGTATTTATGTGATAAGCCAATAAAAAGAAACAAATGCATATTTTACAGTTTCAGTATGTAACTTTTAGAAAATGTTTTTTAAAATATTTTCTAGACCAGTCACCGTGTTGTGACAGTTTGTAAAAAGACAGATATTGCGTGAAAATCTTGTCCACCTCCTCTCTGAGCTGCCATCTGAAGACCAAAAAACCAAAATCACAGCCAGGAGGCGGGTCTTAGTGCTGTCAATCAATATCCTGAATGCATCGGTGGTTATGCTACTGAGCATTAGCATTCATGACAGGCTCTGCCGATGGGGAAAAGTATCAGAGGTCGAAAGTGAGAGAGAGTATGAGAAGTGTACATGGGCATGATTGACAGCACTCAGTCCCGCCTCCTGGCTCAGATTGGTTGTTTATAGCTTGCACTGGGAAAAGGCAGAGGAGCGTTATTCTTTCCACAGATTATCTGCCTCATATACAGTCCCATGACATGGTGACGGTTGTCACGGTGACAAATATGTAAAAATATAAATATTTTTATAAAAGTTAAATACTGTAGCAGTTAGTGTGGGAATTTATGTGTAAGAACAGCAAACAAAATGCCTTCTGCACTCACTTCTTGTCCGGCTTGCTGCCTCCACCCCTGATGGCCACCGGCTGGCTGTTCTGGTAGAAGCCGCCTGCACCGCGGTTGATGTTGGGGTGGGTTGGAGATGCAACTGGCGGCTGTCCGGGCCGGATGGGTTTGGCTAGTGAAGTGGTGAACAAGAACAGATTTGTCTTTTATTACAGCTCCAGAAAACATGAATATTCGCGCTTCCCAGCACGTCCGCCTACTAACCAATCTGGGCCGAGTGTCCCCTCCGGGCCATGTTCTTGGCCCGGACGGCTTCCTTGATGCGGTCCACCTCCTGCTGGTAGCGCTTGCGGTCGCGTGCGGCGTTCTCCTTGGCCTCCTTCAGTGCAGATTCCAACGCCTTGACCCGCTCAGCCGTAGCGCGAAGACGTTTTTCCAGTTTTGGAAGCTCACAGCGCAGGTCTGCATTATCACGAACCAGCTGGGGAAACAAATTCAGATCGTCAGAATAGAAAAGGACGTCAGGAGCAGCAGAGAGGTGGTTACCGTGACAACCAAGACGGTAGAAGCGTTTAAAAATGGTGACTCCTACCTGTTTGTGAACCTTGGTGAGTTGCTCAAGATTGTTCTCAAGAAAGGAGATTTTCTGTTTTTGTGCCGCGCTGCCTCCTGTGTCATCAGAGTCCATCTCCGCACTCTGAACAGATAAATAAAAGTACGAGTTACAGACACAAATAAATAAGAATCAGTGCGTGTCGGGGTGAAATCATTAATTAGTTGATTATTGAGATAATCAACTTAAACCAATTTAATAATTGATTTAATTGTTAACTGGATTATACAAAAAAACTAAAATAAAAAACATGCTGGAAGAACACATTCGGAGGCGTAATAAATGAAAGACTGTTTGCAGTGTTTCTTGGATTTTAACCAATAAAATGTTTATTTAGGGACTAAATTATGTTTTTCTTGCATCTTTTAATGCTTTTCTAATGCTGCATAAAAAATTTGCAGAACGTGCCAGTTATTTTTATCCAAATAATTGCTAAAATAAACAGTTGCAGTTCAAAATAAATCAGTGTCACATAGATAAAAAGTAATCACCTTCTTCACTCTGGTGGCCAAATCCTGAACAAAGAGTTTCCTGAGGTTGTGGAGAGTCTGCAGCTCTTTTGCCTGCAACAGAAAAACATCAAATGAGGTAAAAACTCAAAACAAGTAAAATTAATGTAACACAACTCATTACTGAACGCACCACTGTCTCTTCAAGCCCCTTCAGGTCCTGCCTGGCCTGCTCCCGCCTGTCCTGCATCACCCTGAATAACAAGAAGCGAATCAGAAATGGAAACCACGTGTCAAACGTCAGCAGTCACATGCAGAACAGCAGCCAAACTGATAAATCTAAACCAAGTGGGGCTTTTTGAACGTCTGTGAAACGTACGTGAGCTCGTGCAGCTTGCGGCTCTTCTCCTGGTCGGTGGACTTCAGCTTCTCGTGCTCCACTTTGAGCCTCTCCTGCTCCAGCATGATCTTCTGGTTCAAGCTGGGGGGAAACAAAGTGGAGTTACGATTAAAATATCTGCCTCAGTGCACCATGTCAACTCAATTATTATGAGTAAATCTAAAGTTTAATATTCCTTTTATATTCATCTGAGTAAAGCAGCAGTAACAGACACAAACTACTTTAACGCGGTAATTCTGATTCATTTATATCAGATTTAAATTTTTCCTTGGACATGTTAGAATAGATATGTGGGTTAAACTAAGAATACCAATTACAGTTTTTTCACAAAATCTTTCTTAGACAATGAGATTTTTGTTTGCTCAGTTTCAGTTGTTTCATGGCGCCTTGTCAATTTAAATCCAAATAAGTTGCAGCTGGCCACAACCTCAACTCAACAAGAATGTAGCAAGTGGTTTCCAGATAGTGAGTCAACAACAAAACATTTGTCTTTTCCAGCAGCAACTGTACGGCGCATACAGCTTACCAAATGTGCTGGAACTTTGCTAGGGTTGCCAGGTAGCAACACAATGCCCATCCAATGTGACACCAAAAAACTTTGACGCCAAAAAAGGCTTGGTGTTTGGTTTTTTATGCACCTTTGGGCTGCTTTAGATTTTTAGTTCAGACTAAGGCTGAAATGATTTCTGAATTATTGGTGTACTGTATCTCGATTAGTAAAATTTCTCGAGGACAATTTACCTGCCTCGAAGTTTTGTTAATTTTTTATGTTTTATTATGTAGTGCATCATGTTTCATCGTGTTTTACTTGACTTTCGCCTCCGAGTTGTTGACGAAACGTCCAATTTTCAAGTTTGGCCCGTGGGGATTGTATCGATTAATGATAATGCCTGGGTTTTCATCGCTTTTGGGGAACAAATAGACATCCTTAAAATGACTGACATGATGCCTGGAGTACGGCAGCCTTTCTCCTCCAGGAGACGCTGGTTCAGAGCCAACAGCGGGAAGAACTGCAGGAGTATTTAAACAGGTGTGTGGACAGACTGAACACGGCTGGCGGCTGATGGACAGTGTAAGTGTAGCTTTACGGACAAACCGCACAATAAATTTCATGCCATCCCGGTCTGAACAAAGGGAAATCATGCAGGCGGTGCATGGCTGGTAGATGAGTTTCTGAGTGAGATTTACCAATGTTTTAATTTAGAATTTTGTTTTTATCCGATGACTCGATTAATTATAAGAATAAGCGATAGATTACTCGATTGCTAAAATATTCCTTTACAACAGCCCTAGTTCAGACCAAAATGGAAGAACAAAAACATATGAAAAAGTGAATTGTGCATAATCTGTCTTTAATGTTTCTGCTTTGTTATAATCAATAATTTCGCAGCAAAAAAGGTTATTGGATTGAAAATGTTGCTTATTTTGTCAAGATATAGTTTTCAATTAATTACGATTAATTACAGAGCCTGGAATTCATTTGATTAAAAATTAAAAGACGTCTTACTCCTGCAGCTCGGTGATGAGTTTCTCCTTGTTGTCCAGCTCGTCTCTCAGGCTGCTGATCTGTTTCTGGTGGGCTTCACGGTGGGAGTGGATCTGCTTCTCCACCGCTTCCTGAACACACACATAAATATCATTTTAGATATTTTAGAGGCAGATTTAACCTCAGTAAAGGAGTGATTTAATTGAGACTTACCTTAACTTCATTAGCAGTCTGGATCTCATTTTCCTTCTCCATTGCATGAACTTTCTCTGTAAAAAAGAAGATTCCCATTGGTTAAAAAAGGTAAACATATTGAAAAAAATCAAATGCAGTGAAACAGACAAATTGACTTTTTTAACCATTTTACTAGCAAAAAGCCAAGTCCTTAATAATATTCCAAATAAATAAAAAAAAACAGGTGGGTTGTTTCCATAACGTTACTACCAGAAGGTTCTTTGATTAACTCCAGATTCCGTTAGGTCATAGCAAATTTAACGCCACTGTTGATCAATTTTTACTAACCCATGATGGGTGTAAAAGAAAGCTAGTTGGCTAGCTAGCTAGCAAGGTTATGTTAGCAGACAGCAATAGCCTCAACCGTTGCAAGTCACAGAACACAATGAAAATGATTTAGTAACTTGGTTCCATCATCTCTCCTTTTAAAACGTGATTGAAATGTTGTCCTTCATCTCTGAAAAAATAAACAGCATATGCAATGCAACTCAAACTTATGAGATCAACATTTCACAGATCATCTGTCTCATATTATACTATTACAATATGGCGACAGTTCTAACAAATGTCCAAAATTCTTTTAAAAAGTTACTGCAGCTTTAAGACATTTTAAGGCCTTAATTGTAGATAGATCAATGCAAGTTTTGAAGGATGCTCGTACACGCTGACTCGATAATAAAGAGCCGTACCCTGAGCGCTGAGCTTCACAAGCTCCTCATTGAGCGAGTCGACGTTCTCCTCCAGCTGCCTCTTCTTCTGCTCCACATTCTGAAGATACTCAGTCAGGGACTTGATTTTAGCCTCATGCTGTGGACAGACAACATTCCTCATGCTTAAAACAAAGATAACCATCAAGAACATTCAGAAACAGAGGTATTTGTACCTCCATATAGATGTTTTTAAAGTCTTGAATACCTGCGAGATGCGCAGCTGACAGGCAGCCAGTTCTTTCTCGTTCTCGTCCATCTTCTTGTTGCTCTCAGACTGGATACCCTCCAGCTGCTTGCAGCGCTTCACCATTGTCTTCACCTCCGACTTCAGCTTGCTGATGTAGAGACGAGCAACTGTGAACTCCTCGTCTATAAGCCCACTGCCGCCCTCGTGTTGCTACAAAATCGCCCCAAGAATCAAAAAGGATGAGATTAAATTAAATGGATGGAAGAAAAAGTCAAACATGAGAGAACAAAAATGAAGAAACAGTCCTGGTACCTTGATGTCATTGCTGCCCACAGCTATTCCAATTTCAGCCAAATCTTTGAGCAAAGATGACATCATCTCAGTTACTCTCTTCTTCTGGTGATTGGACATTTCCTTCAGCTTCTGGAGCTCAGAGTCCAGAGAGGACAAGATGGACTGCAAGCAAACAGGAGATTATTAAACATTATTCATTGCATTGCAAAACTACAAAATCTTACCAAGTATTTGTGCTCTACTTTCTAAATATGTTAGTACACTTAAAAAAGATAAAAACGAACTCACAAGTACATTTTCAGCAATATAATATTGACAAAAAGGTACAAGTTCCCCATGCAGATTATTTCCCTTCCAACAAAGGAAAAATGTTTTGTTACAAGTGAAATGATCTGCCAATCAAACTCGGACATTTTCATCAATATTAAAGACCTACTGACTGAAAACAAGCTCCTGTATATTGCTGAAACGATACCTGTAAGTTAGTTTCAAGATATTTGCACTAGAAACTAGATAAAAATATCTGGTAGGTTTTTTGTTTTTGCAGTGCATTTATGACCGACGCACAGTGAAACTGTCCGTTTGAAAAGTAAATAATCTGGTCCACCCAGAGTTAAAGCTTAACTTTTCGACAGTTTCTCGTGACAATAATAAACCAAGTCACCTGACTGCTTAAATACTCAGCTATGTCTGTTGAATTTATTACTTCCTGTCTCCACTGCTGCATTGTCTGAAAAGGATTTCCTTTGATTTGAAACTGAAACCACATTGGAAATCTATATTTTTAAGGGAAATCCGACTTCAGGCTTGTGAATAATATTATCATGGATAATTATTTCCTTCACAAGTTAACCGTTTCTAAAGATTTCACTCCAGGTTATATTTGTGGCTGTTATACATGACGAGATGTAGTGCTAATTCAAAATAAAACAAAAAAAGCCTTAAACTGACCCATTAATGTTTTCGATTTAAAAGTTTCTTACAAGCTAAAATTTTAAATGTTTGACTGAGATATGTTGTATCATTACAAAATGTTTTTTTCTTTTTTTATTTGCACCTAAACATGTTGACTATTTTGCATTTAAAGATGCATCTATACGGACGGTTGATTGCTGCTTAGTTGCTTATGGAATCACAAACTAAGATTTATTTATTGCAACTAGTTCTTTTCATTCAAAACTTTTATGTTAAATTTTAAACTGTAAATAAATCAAATAAATAAATAAATAAAGCATCTAGCTCTGCTCCTGTAAGGTATATGTGAATAAAAAACAACTAATTTGAAGTGACATTTTCTGTGCCACCCTTACAGATTTTTGGCTGAGCTCCTCACTGATGGACTCGAACTCCTTGGTCTTGTCCTCCACCTCCTGGCTCTTCTGGTCGTAGTTGACAGCCAGCTCCTCCAGCGCCTGCAGCACTTCCTTCACCTCCTCCTTGGAGGCCTCGTTCTCCGTTTGAAGGCGGTTCAGCTCCGCCTGCAGGTTCTCGTGATCCCTCCGGGAGGAAGCCAGCAGCTGAACAACATGGATCATTAGGTTTTAAACTTTACAGTGAGAAATAATAAAACATTTTTACTGTTCCTACAGGTCAGAAATATTAAATAAATCCATTTTAGCTCGGTTTAATTCAATGACTTGTTGTCTGAACCGCCAGTATCTGTTAAACTACAGATCTCACCTCCTCCTGGTCGAGCATCTGCTGCTTCAGCTTCTCCACCAGCTGGCTCTGCTGGTTGATTTCTTCATCCTGAACATTAAAAAGATGAAATAACTAATTTAAATCACAAGACTAACATAACAACAACCTGCAACTACAAAACCAGTGGCAATTGTTTTTCTGAAGCCAAAAAAATAAAAACTCAGCTGAATAAGCGTTAAACAAAACAGATTTTGGCATTTTTAAGAATATCAACATAAATAACACAAAGATTTTCTTCTTCATCATCAACTCCGTTTTCTCCTTTTCCAGCAGCCATTGTACAAAAATGGCAAACATGCTGAAATTCTATTGAGGTTGCTAGGTAACGGCACAGTGGCCGTGAATGCGTCTTAATCAGGAGGTGTTTGAAACGGCTCGCTTTCTAGACGCCAAAAAAACATTAACCCATTGCTTACTGCTAAAACATGGCTGGGTGTTTTTTTTAAGTGCTTGGGCTGTTTTTAGAAGAAGTACAGATCCAAACTGAAGTACAAAAAATTTTAATTTTACATAACTGATCCCTTCAAACAACCCAGAAACACTTAACTGATACTTGAAGTCTCACTAAAGGGAACATAAGAGCCTGAAAAACACCAAAACTTGTAGCCGAATCCCAATTATTTTAGAACCACTAAACCAAACGTTGATTCCTGCAGTTTTTGCAGCAGAGCAGCACAGCTCCACACTTCCTTAAGAGCTGAATGGGAACTTAAAACTGTATTCCTCTACGTTTCAGACTGCTGCAGTTTGCTCTACCTCACCTTATCGTCCAGCTGTTTGTAAAGCTTCGTCAGCTCCGCCTCACACTTGTCCTTTTCTACGTCGGTGAGACGAACGCCGGGCACGTTGGGCGTAGAGGCCGACTTTTCGTTGATGATGTTATCCAGAGCCAGCACCTCGGCGTTCGCCTTCTCTTTGTCGAACTGCTCCTCCACGGGAACGCTCTCTCCTGGAGTTGAGTAAAGCAAATGAACAAACAAAAAAACAAAGACACAATGAGGTCTGCAGAGAGGCGGTGTAGGCCAGAACCAGTGACCCGGAGCGGGTTCTGCCTCACCGTTTCTCCAGCGGTTGAGCTCGTTCTCCAGCCAGGTGATGGTGTTCCTCAGAGTTTTGTTCTTCTCCTTCTCCCTCTCGTATTTCTGCTTCCACTGCTCTGCTGTCAGCTCGATGTTCACTGTTACCGTGTTCTTAATGGTCTTCGCTCTGGATGTTTGACAAAAATAAATAAAAAGTAAGAAAAAAAAAATAAAAACCAGGAAACTGGGATGAATGTAATCTGCAAAGTGAAACCCCAAAGCAAGCTCCGAGAGCAAAATTTCACACTTTACTGTAATAATGCAAGTTTTTAATTGGTAATTCTTATCTTTCGGTTTCCCTGGGGTATAAATGATGCAATAGAAAGCTAATTTATCCTGGAAAAAACACGATGTCTCACTTTACTTTTCTAGTCCAACCACTACAACAGTGAATGCATTTCAAGTTTGCTAAACTATTTGTACTGGTACGGTGATTCTAACATTGGTTACATTTTCACAACAGGCAAATATGACTCAAATTTGATTATGAATGATTGAGAGAGATTGTGCAATTCTACACTAAAAAACAGCAATTCAACTTTAATGTGAGTATAATTTGGAATTCAGTCTGTAGGAATGCCAGACAAGGGAATAGTTAGCTGGCAGCCCTGCTGTTATTGCTTTGTTCAGCTCTCTATTACCAGTAAAACAGCTGTTTAATTTTTCACAAGGTTGGACTGAATAAAATTGCAATAAAGCAACAAAATAAAAAGAAAAAGACTAATTTATTTTTAGATGTTTTTGAAGCTGTAATTCACAATATTGAGATCAGAGCTTCAGTTCATACAGATAGAAACTAATAATCAAAATCTGGGTGTAGTGATGGACCTTCAGAGACACAAAGACAATTACAAAAGCACCCTTCCATCACCTGAAACATAATTTCCAGGACACTACAAATGTGGAGCAAACTTCCAGAAAACTGCAATCCCGTCGGAACACCGAGTTCCTAAACCTAAATGTTTAGTTTATTTGGACTTATAATTGAAATTGATCAAAACATCTAATGTGTATTTTCTCATTTTTACAAAAAGTTGTTTATTCATAATTGGTAACTGATTTATGTATGTAACCAGAGCACTTTGAACAATCCATGAAATGTGACATTCAAATAAACTTGACTCCCAAACAAATTAAGAAACTCAGCATTCAGTCACTCTTTTGTGCCAAAAAGTAAAGCTGTTCAGTCTGTTCTTCTGGGTTACCTTTGTCCAAACATCAGGGTAGATTTGGTTTCAGCCTCGTTATAGGAGGAAGGTGAGCAGCAGATCACTATGGTGGTTCGACAGTTGCCACCCAGAGAGTCCTGCAGGATACGGGTCATCTTGCTGTCTCGGTAAGGGATGTAGGCCTGAAAACACGCACAGAAGATTGCACTGTAACAGAGCTGAATGACTAATTCATACTATTTATACATTATAAATAGCAAAAAACCAAAGTTAGAAAAGAGAACAAAAACTCAAACGCAGCTGGCATTTCCTGAACCGAGATGTTTCAGTCTGAAACACTGAGCTTTAGCAGGTTATGTTCCTGTTCTCACAACTACCTGGTCGTTACCAAATCACCTGATATATGATTAGTTTGAGTAAAAGCAGCCAAGCTGCAGCAGGCTGCCATCATCCCTTACAACACATACTGCTCAGCGGGGAAGGAGACATCTTTGGACAATAGCTAATTTGTTTCAGAGCGTCATAAATATCTCAGCAGCTGTCCGCCGCAGGTTGTTTACAGAGCGAATGAGCCGCAGAACAAACCTACACTTGATCAAAGTGAAAAGGGTGAAATGAGAAAGAAAAGCTCGAGCGAGGCGTTACTAGGAGGAGAGTTTTTATCTGTGCAAAGTTATTTCTGCGACACAAAGGACCTGTACATGTCTCAAAATGGAAATTCAACACAAAGAAAACAGAAAACATGTTTGTTTTCATCATGGAAGCTCAAGCTCCAGGCTGTGCAGCTGCCAAACGGTCTGTGCTCCTGTTCTTTCCGCTCTTATAAGAAGCAACGTCTCATATTAACACGTTTAAGATGTAATTTAAATAAAAACAATTTAAATAAAAATCACTGCCTCAGGGTGGAAGAGATTCAGTGCTCAGCAGAGTAATTACGTCAAAACAGATACATGTTCATTCGGTTATGGTGTAACAGTTTGTATTAATTTCACTCATCTAATCTGTGTTTTCAGGAAGCTTTTTATCAATTAATGCTAGTACAGGTTTTTTTTTTCAAACTATCTTATCCAAAGTCCAATGTTGAAGACATTCTGGACGTTTGAGCATTAAAAAACAAAATTACCGTCCATTATCTGCATGTTCAACAAATCATAAAGCGACAGATTGCTGAGGTAGGTTGCCAGTGCAGCATTATCTTCCACTAAATACATTTTCTTTAAACCAAGTTTGTACATTCTTGATTCATTTATCTTGCTTGTAAATGTCAATAACTGAAAATCTGCAATGTTTCATGTGTTTGACTGAACAGATACAAACTGAATAGGTGGATCAAAGACTGGACAGATGGACATATAAATGAAAAACTGGAAGGATAATGGATGTATGGAGGGATGGATTAAAGATGGGAGGGATGAAATCTGGAAATTTAATATTTTTTTTCCTGAGTTATCCTGACTTTTCCAGGCTCTGTGAGGAATTAAAACAAAACAAAACAAAGCAACTCACCGTTCCTTCAGCCAACGCAGAGATGACGTTTCCCAGAGATGACAGAGACTTGTTGATGTTCTTGGCTTCATCAAGTACAGCTCCCTCTGCACCGGTTTTACTAACCTGCAGACCACAGAAAAACACCAAAACCACTTAAAAAACCCAAAGCATAGGAGTGACACTTCAAACGTAATCACAAATTCAAGCAACACAGCTGGAGTGCAACAAATATGGCTGATTATCTCATCTCAGATGTTACCTTTTCACTACCAGCCAGATCCACCAGGTAGAGTTTCCCACTGAGCTTCTGCTCTGTCTGAGTGTTCTCCTGCTTAACGTTTATCAGGAAGATGCTGTGACTCCTGGAGCTGTGCTCATTCATGTCTAAGGAGTAAGAACGGTTTTGGTCAGAGGGTCATCTGCAATAAAACCAAATAAGACTGAAAATAAATAGTTGGAGTTGCTGCAAAGAGCAGCATGGCGTCTTACTTGTGACTGCTACATGTCTATTAGATTTGCCTTCATCAATTGTGTCCATGACTTCCTCTGGGCTGCACACAAACCTCTCAGTGCAGCCCTTTAAAAAAAGAAAACAGGAAATAAAACAAGTTTATTCAGCTCCCTTTGCTGATTTTACCAAATGTTTCAGAGAAAAGCAGGTCTCACCTTGACGTAGGGTACTCTGTTTTTATCTTCATGCACTGATAAATTGGTCTTTGACACTGGAAAGAAAGTAAAAACAGTTGTTTTATAACACAAATAAAGGTTAAATATGAAGTCAAACACACACAATTTTAATTGCATCAGTGCATTTCCTTTTGACTCTCCTAAATATCTGCACACCATTTTCCTAGAATGTTTGTTCTTATGTAAAAGCTAAAAAAAAACAACTGAACTCCGCCTAACATGAAACTACCAAACATTTTCCACACCCTGTTTTCAGTCAGAGCCACATAGTCACTTTTAAACAGCCCACCTGTTGTAGACGTGGAATACTGACAATTAAAATTAAGCGCATTTATTGCTGAGTCTGCCTCCAGGTGATTATAATAACTATTCACTTTGTTCCAACATTTTTAGGCTGTTGGCAGTTTTCTCTGTTACATCTGCTGCCACAGTTTGGAATAATTAAGGAAGAGCGAGGAATTCACTTACCATCCAAAAGGTCTCGGATTTTGTCTAAGTAGATTTCAAAATATGAAACCTGCAAACAGAGAAAGATCCACATTATTTAGTTACTCAGAAGAGAGAATGAAAAATAGCTTACTGTTTGTTTTGTGTATTGTTGATAAAGTATTTGAGTATTGTAAAAAATATATATATAATCAAGATTTGTTTACATTTTTATTTCAGATACAGTAACTTTCATGAATACTAATGAACATTTACACTACAACCATTAATTCTGATCTATTTTAACAGGAGAGAAAACCTGGATTGCCTTTCATTTTAAATAAGAAACTGATTGGAAGGCGTGTATTTGTATTGATACGATGGCATAGTAGGGCCATTGGAGGAAAAACAGTATAAATATCCACCAAAAAACTAAAATTTTCAATTTAATCTCAGATTTTCTAGAAAAATAAATAAATTTCTAAGCCCCAAAATTTAAAAATTAGTGAGAAAAAGCAAAAAAGAATGTTAGCATTAATCTAAGAGATTTTCTAGAAAAAAGCTTGGAAATTTTCTGAGCTCATAAAGTCGAAAATTTTCAATTTTTTTCTAGTCTATTCTCAAACTTTCTGAGTTTTTTTCTTCTCCTCTCATGTTGTTGGATGGAAAAATCTGTGAACATCAATGTTCAAGTATTGCCACAGACTCTGATTAAAATTTAGGCCTGGACTTTGACCCGTTCCAAGTCAGGAAATACTTCAGTCCTGCTCTACGTTTCAGTTGTTGTCCTGCTAGAAGATGAACCTCAATTGCGCAGTCAAATCTTTTACAGCCTCTGAACTGTTTTCTTACATCATTGCCCTGCATCTACATAGCATGATGCTGCCACATGCAATGCCAATTTTGTGCTACACACAAGGTTTTGTATGTTGACCATAAAATTACATTTTGATCTCCTTTTGGGAAACTCCAACTAAATGTTATTTTCTGTTTGTGAATCGCATAAAATCCCAATAAAATACTTTAAGGTTTGTAACGTCGAGAAAAATTTTATATTTTGTCAAGACACTATTTGTTACACTAATAGCGGCAAGACAAAAAAATACAGAAGTGAATATAAAAAATAAACTGAGAAACACAGGAAACATGATGCAGCAGAACAAAACTGCATGTCATCTCTTAAAGTGAAAAACCAAACCATGAGGAAAACCGCATCGTTACAAAACTTCACCTCTATTTCCATTGGGGTTCTCTGAAAATGTGTCATCAAAATAACATCCTTACTTTAATATGAAACTCCAGGTTTTCATCCATGGAATAGATGTAGTTGAAGATGTCTTGTACTATCCTGGGGATGATGCCCATTGAGTCTGTGTCATGGAGATTCCCCTAAAAACAGAAGGAAAGACGATTTAAAGAGAAGAATCTTAAATATGATGACCTGAAAGCATTAAGTTATTTCTTACCTCCATGGTGTGTGTTTTCCCAGATGACGTCTGTCCATAAGCAAAAATTGTCCCATTGTATCCCTCAAGAACATCTATGAGAAAAATGGACAAAATAAAACGGTGAAACGACGATTCCAATGGCTTTGGCTGCAGCTGAAGCTGTAAATCTCACCTTTTACAATCTTTTGGGCACAAGCATTGTAGACTTGTTCTTGTGTTGTATTTGACTGAAACACTCTGTCAAACATGTACGGTTTACCCTGAAATAAAGAGGAAAGTACCATGAGCAACTGTTTATCTGCTCTGTCCACTTACTGACTCAAGGATTATTGTTTGGTTTATTTATTGCAGAAAACTGACAAATATTTGTTGAATTATTCTGCGACATAACTCAGCTAACTATGCTAAAGCTTAAACTATATCACAACTTCAAAAAAGTTTTTTGTTAATGAATATTTAAAATATTCCTGGCAATGTTGAGTACAGTAGGAGACGATTGTTTTACCTCAGCTAATCTCTGTCAGTGTTGTGACACAAGAAGATGTTGTAATTGATAAAGTTTTGACGTTAATGATCATTTTAAACCTAAATTCTGCAAAAGGACCAAAAACCCAAAACCAGCTCATGAGCTTTAAGCAGCAGTTTAGGAGACAGTCTATTGGATCGAGCACAGTGTAGCTGATGTTGGCAACCTGTGAGCCAATCAAAACTTTGAGGCACATTTCCAGTGAGAAAGCAATCGATGCAGTTGCATTTAAGATGGAAAGCAACGGACAATAAATCTGATGTTACAAGCAACTCTGAGGTTTGTCTGAGGCGCCGTGCTGCGTTTAGGGGATTCGCATTTCCAGTTGACTCATCTCAACTCTGGCTGTGAAGAGGTGTGGTTGCCGGAGTGATGCATGACAACTTGGAAAAGTATCCAAGTAGGCCTGTCACGACAAACTCTGCTTGATGATAAATTATCTCATAAGTTAATGTAATAAATGATAATCTTGTGGTTTTGAGGCCATTTTCAAGTAACATAAAGGTAATAATAATGCAAGAACACATTTTCAAACATCAATAAACTTTAAATGTTTTTTGTAGTATATAGTCTAGCAGGATTTTGAAACAGCAGTAATTCCCTCCAGAGATTTACATCCTGGTCATTAACCGCAGCAGGCGGCTGATATCCAGACTGACAAAAGGTTGGGAGCAAACAATGGGAGGTTTAACGTCCTCACTGTCACTGCCGTTATTGGCCTCGTTACTTGCACTTCTCACTAATTGGATTAATGTTTTAAATTGCAATTACACTGTAATGTATTGTTGGAGTGATAAGAGCTTGATCACCCTCTTCCTTTTGCTCACGGCAGTCTAATCTTGTCCCCTAAATAAATTGAAATCACTGCTTTCGGGTAAAATCTTTGCTTTTTGCATAACAGAAATCAGATTTTAATTAGGCCATCCTACAGTGCACAAGGTCATCTGCCATGCTCTAAAAATAGCTCATTTTTGTTCCGTAGGACTTCCCTGGGTTCCTGAATTGAAACCAGGAATATGAGAGCAAACCATAGGATAATAATCTGATATTTTAGCCTATAAGTGAATGGAGACGCAGCAGCAGCAGCAGCATGAATAATTCACAAACGTGTTTGGCTTTAGCAGCAAATCAAGCTTGTAACTCCACCACCAGTACAACCTCATCTGGAAATTTTATCTTCCTACCTTTCAGGCAAAAAAGTAGGAGAATGTTGTAATGAGATGTTTTTAAATAAAGGTCTGTAGCAGAAATATTCACTCAGATACAAGTGAGGTGGTAATGGCACAACCTCAAGCAGGGGCTAGGCGACAAATACATTTTATCTAGTAATCACATTTTTGGTAAACCCAAATCTGAATTTGTGTTCACCAAAGTCAAGCCACCCAAGGCCGCCATCTTGTTTCACAGATATGTTTTGCAGTTTCTATTTATTTAGATTTTGAACTCGCATCAACTCCAGGAGGGAATGTTAGAGAAAGACTATATTTATTATGTATTATGAGAAAAAGTTTTAATAGAACTTCCTGTAAAAGTAAAAAAAAAAAAAAGATGCACCAATTTGATATCTGTAATTGTGCCAATTTTGGTAATAATTGTAGTTTGAGTATCAGTGGACAACATCTGTTAATTTATTGCACTGATTGAACAAATTAAAGTTTGGTTGTTTTTTACATGTTTGACCAAACTTGTGAAGCTATTGGAGTGTTTAGGTATGCTTCACTGGTGCAGAGTTATTCAATGTATTTGTAACTCTTTACGTTTATGTCTGTGCTAAAAAACTATCTCAAGTCAACTCAACTCTGTTTTTCTGTATCGGTATCAGATGGTATAAAACCGCAGATATTTTCATCAGAAGTGAAAAAGTGAACTGGAGCATCACTTATGAAACACAAAATATTTAAATGGGGAATGTTGAGCATCTTGTAAAGTTACACTTTATTTGTTTTACAGATAAGCTACCACTTCCAATTTGACTTCAGCACACTTCAACATCAAATTATTTTAAAAAGAATTGAGCAAATTACTGTGTCTATGTGAAAGAAAGAACAAAAACTGGTCACGTCAGATTTTGATAACCATCAAAGCTTTTTTCTCATTAAAACAACTTTTTCCTGTAATTAGATATTCTTCTGGTATAATTGCATACTTATTCTTTTAATATTATATCGATATTCTTGCAATAAAAAACATTCTCGTAGCTTTTCCCCAATACTCCGACCTGCAACTCACAGAAGTAAAAATTCACTTTTTGTAAATATTAATATTAAAATAACCAATTAAAATTGGAACTTGAATCTATTATGAAAAAACTGATTTAATTTTTAAGCCATAACCTCAGGTTTCTAAAAATGAACCAAACGTAAAAGCAAAATCACTCTAGAGCATCAGCAAAACAAAGTAGATCATCATAATAATAATTGCCCTCCCCACCCCGAGAGATTGCACCGTGCCCGGCCATCAGCCTACCCTGATTGGTCCAACAGCTGGTAACCAGGAGTGAAAACAAGGAGATTACCCAGGAGGCAATGCTGCTGCTGCTGCTACCTATTAGTGCTGTATTTGCCAAAGCAGATGCATCATCAGAGGCAACAGGCTGCTGCTTTGAAACACATGCATTTCCACCAATGTGCACTGCTGTTCCAGCAGCATGACTGGCACTCTGTGCTGGGCAGGGCTGCACCACGCCTTAGGGGCTCTGAGAGCCAAAGGCCTGCAGCCAGAGTCGCCACGGCTGCTCAGGAAGTGGCTGCAGTTACAACAGTCGCCTTTGTTTGGCATGAAACAAATGAATAACTCTGTTGTGTTCAACATTTAACACCTAAAGTTTAAATAAAAGAGAAATGGGATGAATATCTGATCAGCCCAAAAGAAAAAATTCAAAGGCTTTGTACTCTCTGTTTCATATGAGACTATATGAGTTTGCATGAGTTAGCATATTGCAGTCAAAGTCCACAAGGCAATTCTAATATTTGACCAGGATTTTATGGCATAATATAGACAGCTAAAAGGATGAGGGGAAACAAACAAAATATATATACATAAAAAGGTTCATTTCAGCCATAAATGAATGAACCTTTTTGAAATCTGATGCAATAAACAATGAATCAATCTCATTAAAAAAATCTAAATGAGTGATCATTTCCATTCTTATGATTAATATTTTCTCAAGGTAAATTTTACTCGCAGAGACTTCCATTTATTTATGGTTTTGTGTAGCCATTTTTCACATTGTTTATCAATTATCCTGAATTTTTTTTAAATCATAAGATTTAGGATTTATTGTCTAGATAAATTTCAATTGACTTGACACCATCATCTGAATTTTTGCTATTTTCTCCACATTTATTTCGTAAGACAGTCAATAAATATCAATAAAATAGAAAATATGATTAAACGCAGTTAGTGTGTGCAGCTTAGTGAGATCACTTTTTAAATAACTGGCATCCTGAAGAAGTCAATTTTAAATAGGAATGTTTTTCAAAAGCAGTTACCTGATCTATTATAATTTTTATTGTAATCATAATAGTCCCACAAAATATTGAGACAAAAGTTCTAAGTCCATATCACCCAAACCTAGCTGTGTGTGGTTTTTATTTGTTTTTTATGTATTGTTTTGTATGTGTTTTATTTTGGATTTTTAAAATATGTTCCAGTTCCAGCATGGAGTTGTGTTCTGTACAAAATTTAAGTTTCTTGGTCTTTGAGAGGGCAAGTTTATATTATTAGGTCATTATCAACATATTACTTGAAACAGTCTCAAAATAACAATGTTATTATTTTTGCAATAATTTCTGGGACAATTTATCGTCCAGAAAAATCTGTCATCATGACAGGCGTAATCTGGACTGATGTTTGCGTAAACTAGGATTTTTATATTCTTCTGTACAGCCCAATGAAAATAAAACATCCTCTTTACATAAAAGCTTTTTATCCTGACCAAGCTTGATAAGGGTTTGTATCATCAGGGAGCGAATGACAGCACTGACAGCTGATTGAGTCCCAACCACACAACTCATAAAAAGTCAACACTCTTAAAAGTAAAACCAGAAATATTAGCACACTGAATCACAACCATCACCATCATCAATCTCAATGAGAGCAAAAAATGCAACTGGATTTCTTGGGCATGATGTGACCTCGATCATAAAGCAAAGGAAGAGTGGTGGAGACATTGTAATGATAAAAAGGACATACTGAGGTGGGTCAACCCAAATCAATATTTTCATTATGAAATGCTTGAATAATGACAATGTCTTGTTTCCTAATTTCACACGGCACTTAATATGTTGTAGCATGAACTCTATGAATAAAAGCCTGATTAAATTTAATGCAAATTGAATAGGTTTTCTTGTCTTTAACGAAAGCGTGTTTTATCGTAATAATTGAATGGGCGGCAGATTTCAGAGAGCAGGGGGCTTTTTCTCAAGTTTTGTCCATAAGTCAGAATCCTTGTCTGCTTTAAGACCAGACCTAAAACTTTCCTTATTGATTAAGTTTATAGTTTAAGTGGCTTGGTTTGTGCTGTGCTATCTCTGTAACTGTGCTCCTAAAGGTTTTGGCCTCTTTATTTTCTGCTCCGTGTTTATGCATAACCTGCAAGTATTGCTGCCTATAATTTATGTGGTCTCCGTTTTTCTTTCCTAAAGAAAATACTGCTGAGCGAATGCTTCTGTCCTCACAAACCACTTAATATTCAACTGAAAATATTGGTTTCTTTTGAAATCCATTTTAAACATCAAATTAAAAATACTTAAAGTCAGCTGAATTTTGACTGAGTGGTAAAGATGAACTATCAATCAGAATCAGCCAGCTTCCAGCAATCTTCAAGTTAAATATCGGTTGATTTAAATTTGTGGGCCGATTTAGGCTCAAAACTGAAAACTCCCACCATTTTTAGTCAATAAGACACATTGGTCAAATAGCCTTTGGAATATTTTTCTTTTACATGTTATTGTCAGTGGTAGTCCTCAATCATATTTACCACAGTTGCTAGGGTGGGGCGAGCGCTTTTCATGAAAATAGGGCTATATTTCATTTATTTAATACATCAACTGAGCCACAGAGCCAAAGAACTACGTTTCTGCAACATTCGAGTTGAACGTTGCAGAAACACAAAATTGAAATCAGATCTCAATACGCCTGAAACTAAAAGTGCACCATCTTAATTTCTAATTCACTGTTAAAGTAAAACTGTGAAGGTAAGGAATGAAATTGGTCCAAGAAAGTAATTAGCATTGGTTTTTGTGCCAGGGATATCATCATAAGAAATTGATTTAGTATCATCTATTCTGTACTTCATAGTTATAGTTCTTAGAGGGGAGAAGAATCCCTAAAAATTACAAAATAAAAAAGGGCAGATCAGAAGATCAGACATGGTACCAGTTGGGAAAAACATGAGTGAATATCTATGGTAGTAAATATAATTGGATGGAATTGAACTGTTATAATTTTCCCCATTCTAAATGTAAAAAGTTGGAGAAATCTGAACGTCACTGACATTGAATTGTTATTGTTCAGTGACGCATGTTGAGAATTGGCTGTTTAAATACATTAAATTAGATCAACACTACATCTAATTACCACGATAATTACTATATATATCCAAGGTTGTTCTCTTATCTCTAGTGACAACACACTTCTTTGTGAAAGCCAGACCTCCTCTACGACACGGTTTATAGGAGGGTCCGCTACGTGTCCAGCTGGCGAGATAGCTCATGTTAGCTTTAATTAAGCTACACCATTAAAACTAGCCTGCTAGCACGGGCCAGTTAATCTGCAATGAAGAAGTTGGCCTAGCCTGTTAGCTAACTGTTTGCTAGCCATCACCATATCAAAGCTGGTTTACCCTTCATACTGACGCAAACGGTTCATAACCGTCAGCTTTACATTTATAGGTGCATAGAAACGAAATATATTATATTTTTGATAAGTAATCCACATACTAATTTGGTGGACTGGCATTGTTAATAATTTAGCCTGTGGCAGCCTGTGGCTTTGTTGAATGACAGCTCAGCGCTGCTAGCTGTAGCTAACAAGCTAAGGTGCTAACCGCGGTAGCTACAGGACAATCGGAAATGGCGAGATGTGTCAGAGCGTTCTGTCAAGTAACCGTCTGCGGCCACTCAGAATAAAACAACTCACCCCGATAACGACAGTATCTTCCCCTTGAAATTTGGGAATGTATTTGTCGCCTCTGGTAACCTCGGAGCTGTTCAAGGGCCTGAAACGGCACATCACTTTGATGGTGCACTCCGCCGGGTCGGCCATCTTCCACGGTTTACGAATGGAAATTCACCGATACGAAAACTAAAGTAAGAGCCTGGATCCCAGGGGCGGCCGGTGGCGGAGAGTCGGGAGGCCGAACCCCTCTGTCCTAAATCTCGGGTTCTGGAAAGGGCAGTGGTAATTCGGGCATTCAACAGAGAAAAGTCCTTGTTTTCCTCTCAGCCACTTCCCCCTCCGGTTAGGAAGCCATGATACCGGTGGATGAGCGGCTGTCCGCCTCGCCCCTCCTGCTCTGGATCACAATGACATCATCCCGAAGGGCGCTCCCCTCTACAAAAACACAAAGCAGCCTTAAAGCTATGGCTGCTTTTCCTGACCACACTTTTAGCATCATAACGCTGCATCTCCTCTGTTATTTGTAGATGGATGGATGGATGCATGGATGGGTGCATGGATGGATGGATGGATGGATGGATGGATAGATAGATAGATAGATAGATAGATAGATAGATAGATAGATAGAT